>VZQC01002583.1:105548-247905 GCA_009823505.1 Rhizomys pruinosus | reverse complement strand
GAGTGTATGCACAGATGTATATACACTCCTATATCCCACTCTAGAATTTAAACTCCTTGAAGACAGGAGTTTACATTGTTTATATTAACTCTAGTGCCCATAACAGCACCTAAGTAAATAATTCTTGTGCAGGGCTGCTTGAGCTTTTGTCCAAGAATTGGGAGTGATAACATATTGGAAGGAATAACAACAACAGAAAAGACTGCATCAAAGAACTGACTGAAACGGTGAACTTCTGCTGGAAACAGTAAACTTAGTCTACATCAAGAATTTTGAGAGAGACTGAGAAAAAAATGAAAAACATGTTTGTCAGAATGCATGAGCTCTGGTGGGGTGGGGGGGTAGGGAGGGGATAAGGGGTCTAGATTTTATTTGTAATGTAATCTTATTTAAAATGCACAGAGCTTCAATAAAACATTTGTGGAAAAAAAATGGCAGAACCTGAGGCAAACAGGCACTTCCAGCCTGTGTTCAAGAAAAGCTGGGGAGGCTGAAGAGATGGCTCAGTGGTTAAGAGCACCAGCTGCTCTTGCAGAGGACCTGGGTTTGGTTTCCAGCACCCACATGGTGGCTAACAACCATTTGTAACTAGTTCCAGGGGACCCAACACCCTCTTCTGGCCTCCACAGGCAATTTGGTACAGATACATACATGCAGACAAACACACATAAAATAAAAATAGATAAATCTTGTTTTAAAACTTAAATGAAAATCTGGGGTCAAGGATTTCACGGGCTGCAGAGATGGCTTAGTAGGTAAAGGGGCTGCCAAGCCTGATGATCTGAGTGATCCCTGCAACCCACATGGAGAAAACTTAATCCTATAAGTTGTCCTCTGACCTCCATACAGGCACTGGGGCAAAGGCACACACAGACATAAAGGTTAAAAAGGAAGAGAAAGGGAGAGAGGTAAGAAAAGAAAGAAAATAGGATAAGTGGGTGAATGGGGTGGCCTTTGGGGAGAGTGTATTGAAGAAGGAAGGCTTGTACTTTTAAATTTATATATTTATGAACATTTTAAATGGTCTGGTCATGGGGCTGGATAGATGGCTCAGCAGTTAAGAGCATCAGCTGCTCTTGCAGAGGCCCCGGGTTCAATTCCAGCACCTCCATGGTAGCTAACAATCGTCCATACCTCCAACTCCATCTTCTGACTCTGTGGGCATTACACAACACAGGTGCATTTACACATGTGCAGGCAATACACTCATACATAAAATAAAAATGTTTTTGGGGGGGAGGGGGGCTTTTTGAGACAGGATCTCCCTATAGCCTCAGCTGGCCTGGAACTCACTATATAGACCAGGCTGGCTTTGAACTCACTGAGTTTTACCTGCCTCTGCCTCCCTAGTGCTGGGATTAGTGGTGTATGCCACCGTGCCCCACAAAAATTAATATTTTTATGTTTATTGGTCTAATCTAGGCTAAGAAATTATGAACCATATTTTGTCAAAATTTCCCTCTTCTGTGGTAAAACATGTATTTTATTAGTTTTTAATAAAACTGGCAACTTTGGGAAGCTTTATCATTTTAAATCACTAAAGGGGCTGGAGAGATGGCCTAGCGGTTAAGAGCGCCGACTGCTAAAAGATAGTATATCTAAACTTCTATTTGTAGTATGCTGAAAATTTGTGTTTAAATGTCTTCTTATACTCTATTAGAAATAGGCTTTTTTTTTTTTTGTCTTTTTGAGACAGGGTCTGGGATTAAAAGCATGCACCACCATGCCCTGCTAGAGATAGGCTTTCTAAAATCACCATCTTCATACTGTTAAACTTTCCTAGTCTGTGAACAGGGGATTGGATGACATACAGTTCAGCTATTTCAAAATAAGATATTTTGGGGCTGGAAAGATGTCTGCTTTTGCAGAGGACCTTGGTTTGATTCCCAGTACCTGCATGCAGGGTTGTCCATAACTCCAGTTCCAGGGCATCCAACACCCTCTTCTGGCCTCTGTAGGTATTGCAGGACATGGGTACATTTAATATACATGCAGACAAAACACTCATAAAGAAAAAAAATTTTTAATTAAAATATTTTGGTGGCAGGTGAGATGGCACAGCAAGTAAAGCACTTGCTGCTAAGCCTGATGACCTGAGTTTTATCCCTGGAACTCATATGGTAGAAAGAGAACTGACCTCCACACGCATGCATGCATAAAAACATATAAAATAAGGCCTAAAAAAATTTAGGGGCCAGTAAGAATGCTCAGCAGGTAAAGCTGGCTGCTGCCCAGACTAATGCCTGCTCTGATTGTCCAGGCCCTGCATGGTGGAAGAAGAGAACTAACCCCTCAAGCTGTCTTCATACGTGCACCCACACATATAAATAAATCTTTATGTGTATGAGTGTACTATCTGCATGTAGGTTGGTGCACCCATGTCGTGCAATGCCGCAGAGGTCAGAAGAGGGCGTCGGATTCCCCTGGGAATTGAACCCAGGTCCTCTGCAAGAGCGGTCAGCACTCTTAATTGCTGAGCCATCTCTCCAGCCCCAATAAAATGTATTTTTTTTTAACTTTTAAAAATTAAAACATAGCCAGGTGTGATGGCGCACACCTTTAATCCTAGCGCTTGGGAGGCAGAGGTGGATCTTTGTGAGTTCAAGGCCAGCCTGGTCTACAGAGTGAGTTCCAGGACAGCTGGGGCTACAGGGAGACCCTGTCTCGAAAAGACCAAAAAAAAAAAAAAAAAGACGGCTCAGTGGTTAAGAGCACATATTTTTTTCCAGAGGACCCAAGTTCAGTTCCCAGCACCCAACACAGGTGGCTCACAACTGCCTGTAATTCCAGCATGGAAGTGCACACCCTCCATATACAAATAATTAAATTTTTAATATTTTAATTTTTTTATGTGTATGGTGTTTTTGAGCCAGAAGAGGATGTGGATCCCCTGGAACTAGACAGTTGTTAGTGGGTGCTGGGAACCAAACCAGGCCCTCTTAACTGCTGAGCCATCTCTCCGGCCCATAAAAATAAAAATTTTAAACTTGAACTAGCTGGGTGTGCCTTTAACTCCAGCACGTAGGAAGCAGAGGCTGGTAGATCTGAGAGAGGGCAGCCTGGTATACATAGTTCCAGGCCAGCTGGGGCTACAGGGAGACCCCGTCTCAAAAAGACAAACAAACAAAAAGACTTGAGCTGTCACAAACTGATCTTGTATGATTACAAAAGGAGCAAAGATAAGCCAGGCAGAGGAAGCAAGGTAACTGTCAGTAGAACCTTCCAGGTCAAGGTGCACCACCACCGTGTAGACGAGAAAGCCCTTGCTCGGGATGCGCACAGGCATGTCTGATGTGCACCATGGACCAGTGGCCAAGGTTCCGTGCTTGGGCCCCTGCGCCACCTCATAGCTCTATCCCTTTGCCTTCGTATGATTAGTAGAGCAATCCCCCAAAAGTTCGACTCTCTAAATGGGGAAGATGGTTTGGAAGACGCCAGAGAAGCTGAGGCAGAAATTACCTAAAAACTGCCTTCTGTAGAGGGGCCAAGCGGTCTGTATGTGGTCTGAACATGGTCAAGGGCCCTAAAACAAGAAACACCACAAACCCAGCCAACAGACACCCTTGAAGCAAACCTGAAAGGGAGATATAGGTGGTCTGTGGCCAGCTGGGGCGTATCAAATGGGTTGACCCTCCAGTGTCCCCCTCCTAGACCTTAAACACAAGCTCCTACCTCTGGATGGTGTTGGGTGTGGGAGGTAAGCGCCAGGACCGGTACCCCCTCGCCACTTCTGAAGCACTAGGCGCCTCTGCTCTTCTCCAGCTCTCCAGCTCTGCTTGGGTTGGCAGTTACCCACTTGCCCTTCTCTTCCAACGGGGCTCCCAGTTCAGCCGGTTCACTGTGTCAGTTTCCCTGTTACTGGTAGCAGCCCCATCCCCTGTGGGAAGACACCTTACTGGTACCTCAGTACCTGTACCTTCACCTTGGAGAAGGCTTGAGGTCTGTCCCCAGTGGACAGAGGTGTCTGTATTCATAGATGGAATGGACAGGCCTGCTGGGGGCGACAGTCCTCCCAAGCACTGAAGGTGGCCTGTGGCCACGTAGCCTGGGTCTTCAGTGTCCTCTTGGCACTGGTCACTTATTCCTTACTCTGACATGTTAGGGAATGGAACCCAGGGCCTTGTACATGCTAGACACATACTCTACCCCAGCCCAGTTACTATCTTGACTTAATTCGCAGTACACAGTATAGCTAAACTCACATCTATAATAAAGATAGGTAAAAGAATGCCAGGTGTGGTGGCGCATGCTTTTAATCGTAGCACTTGGGAGGCAGAGGCAGACGGATCTTTGTGAGTTCAAGGCCAGCCTGGTGTACAGAGTGAGTTCCAGGACAGCTGGGGCTACATACAAGGAGACCCTGTCTCAAAAAGACCAAAAAAAAAAAAAAAAAGAAATTTAAAATCTCAAGAAATTGTTTCAGTTGAACATATTATCAAGATCAGACAAGTACCAGAGTGTCAAGGATGAATCTGGTTCCCCATTTTTAGTCCACAAAGCCCTGTCTAAAGGGTCCCTGGCTTGCTGCTGTACCACCCCTGTGGCATGTTCCAAGAGCACAGGAACCTTTATGCAAGCCCTATCTACCCTGATGGCCAGGCAGGGTCTGGCTGCCCACCAGCTGCCTACAGAGGGTCTTGACCCTCTCTGCTTTCTCCTAACCCCATAGGGGAGAAGGCTTAGGAAGCAGGGTCCACTGACCTCACCGAAGGCCGAGATATTCCTCTTCCTGGGTGAACTTCGGCTTTCAGAACCTTCTCTATTTTGTGCTGTGCTACAACCCTTTCCTGAGCCAATGAATGAAGGGCAATCATTTGCTTAATAGGAAAAAGGAAAGGCTATACAGGAAGCTGGATGAGCTTAATTCAGGAACTGGAAAAGCGGCCCTGCTGCCTGCCAGCTGCCTGTGGAGCCCATCAGTCTGCCTTTGCTTCTCCCCCAGACATCCCTACCCCTAGGGCTGAGAGAATTAGCACAGATAGAAGAGCGTGCAGCAGAGTCATCGCTGCGGCATCCAGCCCAGAAACGCACAGCTAGAGCTGGTGTACGCCATCGTTGAATCCAAGGCATGCGCAGTGAGTGAGTGAATGCCTGACATTCTTACTTGCCCAGGCCTCCAGCTGCAACCCTTGACTCCTGTTTTACTCTTTGTTGAAACAAGTTCATGTACCTCCGCCAGGGCAGCAAAGGGTATCTTGGAATGTGGCAAAAAAGAAAAAAAAAGATTATCCAATAAATATTTATTAAGCTCTACTATGGACTCCTCATTGATGACAGATAGAAATAGAAGGCCTGCTTACTCCCTGAAGGGATGTATAATTTAGAGGTAACAGGATATAACAGCAGAAAAGCTAAGAAAGTACAGGAGAGAAACAAATAGAGATCTTGTGCCAACGAGATGGCTGTGGGAAAAGATGCTTACCACTCAAGCCTGGCAACCTGAGCTCAACTCCTGGAACCCATGTAGGGTGGAAAGAAAGAACTCTAAAGGTTATCCTCTGACCTCCACAGGAATGCCATAGCACGTGCCCCCCCATCTCAGGTCATGCATGCACACCTACAAGTGCACGCGCACACACACAATAATAATAATAAGTAAGAGAAAAAATAATACAATAATAATAAATAAAACAATAATAATATAAGAGAAAAAATCTTTAAAGAGAGCCACAAGCCCAGAATAAATGTTGGGACACTCAGGAAGTGAGGGCAGTGTGGCTGGGGCATCCCGGAGCCACAATGAGAGGGCATCAGTTGGAGCTCAATTAGAAAAAATCAGAAAGATAAGCCACAGTACCTACTACTTACAACAAAGCCGGAGCTCAGCAGTCATGCAGAATTCAAGATGCTTTACCTTTCTGTCCTGACATTTAAACGTATTGGCCTCTGTCCTCGGTAGGAGCAGTTGGCTACCACAGTTTCAGGGCAATTTGAAGTTGCATAAGAAAACCTTGGAGAAACCTCCAGGCCAATTGCTCTGGGTATCTTGGCTGGGGGGGGGTCAGATATTTGGGACCTAAGCCAATCCCTACCAAAGGGAAGGAAAGACAGTAAGATTGGTTTGATCTAATCTAGATTCATCCTAGGGCTGAGAAGGGGCTTCTTTCTCCCTGAGCACACAGGCAGAAGGTGTACGGTCAAATAAAGGGTTTCATCCACAGGAAGAAGATGAGATCGATTTAGAAAGGTAGCCAACACTGTCTGATACTGAGCAGTGTTAGGAAGGGGAAAAGGAAGGATGGTAACAAAATAGCACTCTGCATTCTGGACAGTAGGCCTGGCTTCTTGTCACTACCTGAGTGAGTTAGCCTCAGGAAGCCTTTTAAAATGGGATAATAATAGTTCCTACCCAGATTGCAGTTTTCATATGAATGGAGCTTGTTCACTGAGTTAGCTAGCTCCAGCACCCAGAGGTACTCAATAGGTTTTTGTTACGTGGAGTAATTGTGAGTCAGATGAGCTGATGTATAACAAGAGCTCAGCACAGCATGTATGGAGAGTTTTCATTTTACCTGCAGCCTTTGTAGAGATGTCATTCCTCCTGCTGTCCTCGCACATCACAGATGCTGGGACACTTCAAGAGGGTGGTGGCACATGCCTTTAGTCCCAGCACTTGGGAGGCAGAGGCAAGTGGATCTCTGTGAGTTTAAGGCCAGCCTGGTCTACATAGCAAGTTCCAGGCCAACTGGAGCTACAAGGAAGACCCTGTCTCAAAAAAAAAAAAAAAAGAAAAGAAAAAGAAGGCTCTGCTGTGCTGGATGAGGCTGGAACACAGAGGTGCATCATTCCTGTGCTGGAAAGAACCCCCTGCAGATCAGCACCTGGCTTCCAGTGAGTTAGTACTGGCGCTCAAGTCTGTGACTCCATGCCGGCTTCTGCCCTGGCCCCCAGCCTTGCTTACTTCTAAGGCTACCTAGCTAGAGTCTGGTTTAGTGCCCATCACTGACAAGACTTTTATCCTGTTCCTAGTGAAGTCCCAGGCACTCTTTTCTGCCTCCTGTAGGCACCGCTCTCTGTACTGACTCCTCTGTAGGGGATGAAACATTCACCCACGCATAGGTTAGGCCTCTGCTGAGCCTACTGTAGCCACCGGCTGGGGACTGAGAGGGCCTGCTCTCACTGAAGATCCAAGCCTCTGGCTTTCCTGTCCCTCAAAGATGAACCCTCCAGCCACAGAGGCACGCAGTTCCTTCCAAGTGACACAACCCTGCCATCTCTGCAGTCATCCAAAAACTCCAAATACCTCAGTAAGTTCTGCCTCTGCTGTGAACTCCCACTGTGAAAGCCAGGGCTTGGCCCCCCGCATCCTGTCATTATGACTCCCCAGCAGACTTGGTGTGCGGTCTTCAGACAGCTGCAGACCCCCCTGTAGGATTTGGGGTAATTATACCTGCCTCAGTGTCAAGGAAAGAGCCTTGACACGCTAGATGCCTCCTCCATCTAAAAAAGCAAGGGAAAAGAATTCCATTTCCCATTTACCTACTTGGAAATTCCTGTTCCTTCAGATCAGAGCTCTCTGTTGGGTTATAAAAAGGCATGAAACCCCAATAAAAAGGCACACGAGGCTTAGGTCACTCCAGGAACATGCTTTACTTCCGCGTGGGACTGCCAGTGTGAGCTGCCTGCAGACATGTGGTGGGACCAGACAGCATGGCAGGGGGCAGAGAGGCAGAGAGAGAGGCAAACAGAGACAGAGAGGGACAGAGGGGGGCGGGGGACAGAGAGAGATGGCGGCTGGGGCCCACCATTTATACCCATGGGGCGGGGCCTCAGGTATAGGGGAAGGGGTCAGAAGATTGGCAGCTTCTGGAGGAAGGGGGCACCTGTGTGTCCCTTGGGACTCTGGGAAGCCTGGACATAACACTCTCCAGAGCCCCTCCTAATACTGTGACATCCTGGTCCTGGTCCCTCCTGTAGTTCTCCCACAGCATTGTGACCAAAGATTGGGCAGGAAGGGAAGATCTATCTCATTATAACGGAGCATCTGCTCCGCCCCCTTCCCAAGAAGTGCTGTGTCCCAGCTCCTCAGACCATAGATCCTGTCTTCAGGTCCCTGTTGATTCCCCCCACCTGCCCCTGTCCACTGGCAGTCAGGCAGGATCGCAGCCCAGCCCTGGCTACCAGAAGCCTCTTCTTCACACTTTGCTTCCAGGAAGACAGCCAGCATCACTTCAGATCAAGGCCGGAGGGCGGGCCCACAGCTGGCTCTGCTGGGTGAGGGGGGGGGATATCCCTCCTCCTGGCTGCCTTCCCTCTGTTGCCTTTGTCTGAAGAGGGGGAGTTCCTGCAGACTTCCTCCAAACTGTAGCCCCAGCATTCCCCACCCAGAGCAGAGAACCTTGGGAACAACATCACCTCCACATACCAGGCCCCCCCCACCCCGACCATACTTTGCTGGCCCCCCCACACCACAGGAAGAAGGTAGCACAGGGCCAGGAAGGGTGAACAGAGGACCTGGGATCTCCTTTCCTCTGGAAACTCTCAGAATTGACCTGTGGTTCCCCTTGTTGCCAACACCTTGGAATCTAGGCAGTGCCGAGACGTCTGCTGCTTAGACCACCTGAAGGCCCAGGTATGCCATCTCTGGGGTGCAGGAACACAGTCCCCAGTGGCATGCATCTCTCCTGAGGCTGCATTGGTTTGCCTGGTGGGGGTAAGGCAGGAGAATCGGTTTTTTCCTTTCTGGCCTGCAGTGAGAGGCACTGTTAGCATAGGCAGGTGGAGACAGGCCCAGCCCAGCCAGCAGAAGGCAATGTGTAAGGATGGGGGGGGCTAAAGATCTAGACAATTTGGGCAGTAAAAGGAAATCCTCAGACACGCTGGAACTCTATAAACTTATTTCTTAAACATTATGTAAAATTTTTTGTTTTATGTATATGAGTGTTTTGCCTACGTGTAAAGTACACCATGCGTGTCTAATACCTGTGGAAGCCAAAAGAGGACATTGCAGATCCTTTTGGAGCTGGATTTATGGGTGGTTGTTAGCTACCATGTGGGTGCTGGGAACTGAACCTGGGTCCTCTCCAAGAGCAGCCAACGCTCTTAACTGGTGAACTATCTCTCTAGCCCCACTTTCTAAACATTTCTATTCTTTGGGAAAACTTCGGAATTTTTGATTTATGAAAACTTTTTAGGATTTCAATATAACATGTCTTTACCGAATATAAGCTCAAATGCTAGTTTAAATCCCTACATACAAGCCGGGCGTGGTGGCGCACGCCTTTAATCCTAGCACTTGGGAGGCAGAGGCAGGTGGATCTTTGTGAGTTCAAGGCCAGCCTGGTCTACAGAGTGAGTTCCAGGACAGCTGGAGCTACATACAGGAAGACCCTGTCACGAAAAGACAAAAACAAACAAACAAACAAACAAAAACCCTACATACAGTGGGACAGTACAGGTATAAGCAGGTGTTCCCTCTGAGCCCAATTTTGTGCACGAAGGCAAGTTTTACACCTTTTTTTTGGTATTTTTGAGGCAGGGTCTCCCTTTTAGTACCAGGTGTCCTGGAGCTCGCTCTGTAGACCAGGCCAGCCTTGAACCCAAGGGGTCCACCTATCTCTGCCTCCTGAGTGTTGGGATTAAAGGCGTGCGCCACCACGCCAGGCGGCAAGTTAGAGTCTGCATGTATACATTCATTCACACACACACACACACACACAAAAAAAAAAAACAGAAGAGAGTAAAGTGAAAGACTATTTTGAAATTGTAAGGACACTGGTTTGGCTGATTCACACTGCAGCAGATCCCCAGGAGCCAAAATTCAAAGGCAGAAATGTCTACAGTAACGGCCCACTACTGCCTTTGACAGAACTACTGAAATGTTATACTAAGGGCTGCTTGCTACAACTGGCCCATGTGTCAGCAGAAGGGAAACAGCCAGACCTTTGAACAGGAAATGTGGAGTTCCAGTCCTGACTGCCTCTAATTAATTTCCTCTGTGCCTCTGCTGAGTCACTTCATGGCCTGGGCTGCAGTTGCAGCCTTAGAAGGGGGTGGGGGTGGGGCTTCCTCAAGTCCTGTTCAGCTGATTCATGCGCTCTACTTTAGGGTGGCCAGCACATAGAGCCTCTTCACATGTTCACTCATTCAACAAAACTGACACAAGTAATTGCTGTATGCCAAAGCACCGTGCTGGCTTCCTGCCCTGGAGAGCTCACAAGCTACTGGAGTTAGCTTACTAGAGGGGTGATTCCGCCAGGACAAGAAGGGCATGGGGCACATCACTGGTCAGGATTTGGGGCATCTGGGGCCTCTCGCATTGGGCAGCCAAGCCTTTGCATGGATGGATTCTTCCCCCTTACTATGGTGTGTGTGTGTGTGTGTGTGTGTGTGTATGTGTGTACGTGTGTGTGTGTGTGTGTGTGTGTGTGGTGGGGAACAGATCCAAGTTTACAGGTATCTCACCACACACATCCAAGTCATGTAACATGATAGAGGGATTGGTCTCAATCTGTGCAGGCCGTTAGTTGTCAGAAGTCCACAGACATGAGGAATTGCTATTCTTCATACTCAAGAATTAACAATGATTAGAAAAAGTTGTGGTGTGATGGCAGTCCCTGCCTGATCTGTTGTTACTGAGGTGTTTGGGGTACTTCAGCACCCATCTTGCCTCCCTTAATGGTACACACTCATTTTCCTGCCCTCATCCTTTGTGATGGCAGAAGTATGTTCTCCAGGATCTCCCTCCCCTTTGCCAATGTGAGAGATGAGCACATGACCCTAGCCAGCCCCACCCCCTCTGGTGCAGAGCAGGGCTGCAGCAGTCCTTGCCGGTAGGAGCACCTTTGTTCAGGTGTGAGCATCTGTGGAGACCCAGGTCAGTGCTGATGCTTGGAGGCCCAGGGCCACCCCAGCTTCTCTGTCCTGTTCTTGATTCTCTGGGCTGGAATTCAGAGAACTTGCCTGACCCAGAGCAGAGAGAAGAGGTGGCTTGTTGTGTTCCTAGACACTGTAGCAAAACTCTGAAAAACTTGAGTTTTCTGGATTTGTTACTGGTGATGATTTCTTCAGGAATTTATGCTAATTTATATAAACTGACAGGAACTTTGAAATGTTTCCTTTTTTTTTTTTTTTTTTTTTTTTGAGGCAGGGTCTTTTTATAGTTGCAGCTGGCCAAGAACTCTCCAGACTGGCCTTGATCTCACAGAGGTCAACCTGTCTCTGCCTCCCAAATGCTAGAAATGTTACATTTCTAAAAGAAAGTAACTGTAATCGCTATAATTGTTATCTGAATAAAATAGTTTCAAATTTAGTATAATAAACAAGCCACTTAATTTCTTCCTATCTTTATGCTTCTCTTCCTTCTCAAATAGAGAATTTCTGGAAACTTGGAAGATGCGAGAATAGAAAGTATTTTCGTATGCCCACATTGCCTTAAAATGGAATTTGTGATGCAAAATGTTAAAAATATGTGTGTTTTAAACTCTCTTCCCAGCTCCTGAGTTTCTATATTAGCCTTGATTTTTGTATTTTTAAACTCTTGCTTACTTTTAATTTTATATATGTTATATATACATATATTTATATATGTATAACTATCTTTTTCTTTTTTACATTTTTATTTATTTTGTATGTGTATGAATGTACTGTCTGCATGTAGGTTTGTGCACCCTTGTCGTGCAATGCCACGGAGGTCAGAAGAGGGTGTCAGATTCCCCTGGAACTGGAGTTAAAGACGGTTCTCGACAGCCATGTGGGTGCTGGGGATCGAACCGGGTCCTCTTCAAGAGCAGTAGGCCCTCTTAACCGCTAGGCCATCTCTCCAGCCCCGGTCTTTTTCTTTTGTCACTGTCACCTTTTCCCCCACCTACAGACAAACCAACCCTGCTCATCCTGAAACCTCAGCAGGTGTTCATTTCTTCTCTGGTGGCCTGACTCTGTCATTGATTGCTCATTATTGTCTACCCACTAACCGTTAATTTATTTGTATGTGTATCAAGGAATGTTTCGCCAGCATATGTATGTACACCCATATGTGCAATTCCCACAGACACCAGAAGAGGCCATCAAATCCCCTAGAGTTACAGACGGTTGTTAGACACCATGTGGGTGCTGGGACCCAAACTCAGGTCCTTTGCAAGCGCAGCCAGTGCTCTGAAGCACCAAACAATCTCTCCAGCCTCCAAACCTGTCCTTTAAAAAAAGAAAATTTTTTTGGTCTTTTTGAGACAGGGTCCATCTCTAGCCCCAGCTGGCCTAGAACTGGCTATGTAGACCAGGCTGGCCTTGAACTCACAGATATCCACCCGCCTCTGCCTCCTAAACGCTGGAATTAAAGGCATGCACCACCATGCCTGGCCTTTACATTTTATTTTATTATTATTATTAATTGTGTGTATATGTTCACATGCCCTGGCACACACGTGGAGGTCAGAGGACAGCTCTCTGGAGTTGGGTCTCTCCTACTATAGGACATGGGACTCAAACTCAGGCCCTCAGCTTTGTGAGGTAGGTGCTTTACCCACTAGGTAAACGGTGCCTTTTTTTTTTTCTTTTTTTCTTTTTGGTCTTTTTGAGACAGGGTCTCCCTGTAGTCTCAGCTGTCCTGAAACTCGCTATGTAGATCAGGCTGGCCTTGAACTCACAAAGATCTGCCTGCCTCTGCCTCCCAAGTGCTAGGATTAACTGCATCTTTTTTTTAAGACTTCATTTAGCTCATCACATGACGAAGCACCATCCTATATTGATCAGTTTTCATGAGTAGTTTTTATAGCTTCTTTTTTTTTTTTTCCTTCTAGTCACAATATCCTTACTCTGTAACTTCGACTGGTCCAGAACTCATGGAGTCTAGCCTGTCCTCAAACCGATGGCAGTTCTTATACCTTAGTCTCTGAATGCTGGGATTACAGGCATGAGCTATCAGTTTCCCTGTTGTGTCTTCCTGGGTTGTTAATAAGACAGATTATTGATAACTGTTTATTCAAAATCATGCAGAAAGATTAAAAAAAGAAATGAAAAAAAAAATAAAAGAAATGCAGAGTTCTCCAAAAGGAGCTAGTTACCTAGTCAAAGGGGCAATATTTCATGCTGGGTGCTCGGGGAAGTCTATAAGCATGATGTCCTAGTATCCAGTACTGTACATTTTGCTCAAAACATCTACATATGCAGTTTGAGACCTTTGCACAGGTGGTAACCAGGGCCATGGTTTGGTAGGTTATCTTGGTTAGTGGGTAGACAGTAATGAGCAGTAAACCACACAGCCAGGCCAGCAGAGACGAAATGAATGTTTATTGAGCTCTCAGGATGAGCAGTCCCTGTGCCCGGAGTGTGTCCATGAGGTAGGTGAAGCCATCCCTGCTTTATGGATGAAGAGATTGCAGTCCAGTGAGTTAAACAGCATGCCAGAGTCACTCAACGAAAGAGCCATGGAGCCAAGATGTGACCTCAAGACTGAAAGATCAGAGCCTCCTCTGTTGAGCATCTGGCGGGAAGAGTCAACAACGGCCAGCATCCAGGCCTGTAACTACCTGTGGTCCCCGAGAACAGGTGCTGGTCGGTCTGGAGTGGGATGCCTTCAGTGGGGCAGGAGCAACATGGGTGCTAGGCCAGCACTCACCAGCTTATGGCTAAAGCCACGGAGAGGGATGGGTGGGAGCAGAGGAAAGACAGTTGGCCAGGACCGTGGCTTTGGCACCCACAGACAAGAATAGAAAGAGCCAGTGAAGGAGACGCCAGGCTCCAGCCGGGAGGGGTGACCAGGTGGCCAGGGAGCTGGCAGGTGGGCATCCTTTCTAGACAGTGCTGCTATTTCTATGAGGGCTGGGCAATGGCGGGGCGGCAGAGAGGGGTAGGCTGCTCCCCACGGTGCCATCCCCCAGGCCCACCCTTTTTGCCCTTTAGGGCAACCAGTTGAGAACCTGAAAGAGGACCCAGCCCTGGCCAAGCCTGCCAGGGCTGACTTCCCTGAGTCCCGCAGCTCCACATATGTATATGTTGGGGGAGGGGTGGGGGGTAATGGTATGAATTCTGGGGTGCAAAACAGTGGGGTGTACTACATTAGGCGCCCCTGAGCCCTGCAGTCCTTCCTCTTCCTCCCCTTCAGCAAAGGAAGGCAGAGAGAAACGTGTTTTTATAAATAGCTCCAGCCCCAGCTGATTTGTAAATTCAGTGGGTTTTTGTGTGTGTGTCAATGACATCACCCTCCTCCCCATGGCAACCCCCGACGATATCAAAATTGCCAAGCAACGTTGGAGCAGCTCGCGCCCTAAAGGAGCCGGTCGCTGCCTGAGGAGCTAATGGAGAAATCCCAAAGTGAGCTGGGGTGCTCGGTGGAGGAGGGGCGCGGCGCGGCCAGGGCTGCGGGGCCCTGATCGCTGGAGGAAGGTGGAGCGGCTGCAGCTTGCTGGGCAGCCTGGACTCGCCGGGGCTCCACGGCCAGCTCCCCGTGACAGCAGAGGCTGGCCACAGCAAGTGGGGGGAGGGCACCGCTCCTTTCCTGACGCCGAGAGCCACAAGCAGCCATCCAGGTGACTAAGCCGGCCCACCGCCACTGAGTCACCCACCCGCAGAGCTTTTCTTCCTTCTCATTTGCATCTGATTATTTTGGGAGCTGAAAACTTGGAGCTGCACCTGAGGCCCGCCCCTTCTAGATCTTCCCTCTGTACCTTGGCTTGGAGGAAGATGGAACTTGCTGTGAATCTGCCACCACCCCCCAAGGACACGGAAGGCACCGAGGGAGCCAGAGGTGCCCAGGGAGAGACGGCAGCTGGCAGAGTACAATAGCAGTCATGGTGATCGGGCCTCCCATGTGTCCTCTGGAGGTGTCGGGAGAGAAGGGGAGTCTGGTCCAGGCCAGCTGGAGTCCTCCTAGGCTGGCTTTGAGCTCACCTCTCACGGGGTCTTTCTGTAAACCAGTGGCTTCCAGGGTCAGAGTGGCATTTGGAGAGCAAGGCTGGATTGACATAGGCAGGCCTGTGCAGGTAAGTGGCTCTGTGCTGGGTGTGGACCCACGTGTGTAAGAGGGGGAGGGTGTGTCCCAATGTGCACCAGCACCCTTCTGAGGGCAGCTGCTGGGTCAGCAGAGAGCTGGGTATGGGGTCTTGACAGCAGTTGATTCTGAGTGAATGGGGCAGTCCTAGTCTCCTCGGAGAAGGGGTACCACGCACACGGCCTGAGCAGGCTAAGAGACGGCTTGGGCAGTCCCACCCTCACTGGGCCCAGGACAGAGACAGGGCAAGATGCCAAGGTAAGAAATGGGCCTGAGGCCTGGCCAAGGGCGGAGCCAAACCTGCCAGGCTGAGGGGTAGCACATCCACCTGTCCCCCCTGCTTTACAGATTGGGCATCAAGGGAATGCCTTCCTACCAAGAATCCTGCCACTGTCCTGGGCAGGGCGCTCAGCACCTGTGCATGTCCCCTCCTGAGCGCATGGGCTTATTCAGTGAGCAGCGTGCTAGCCAGGGCTCACCTGGGCTCTACCTCTCAGCCTGGCAGGTTTGTATCATGTCCCAGTATGTGTCAGGCAGAGGGGCGTGGGTCTCCTGCCTCCCCCACACAGCTGGCATGCTTTCAGGCACACCGGTGAGTAAGCTGCCAGAGGGAAGGAGGCTGTGCTCACAGAGGCAGATGACAGCAACCAGGAACCTTCCAGAGAAGAGGCTGAGTGAGAAAAACCACTGAGGTTTTCTTTTTCTTTTTCTGATCTTATTTGCCTGAAGGGAGCATGCTTCCTGGGCTCCAGACAAGCGCCAGCCTGCAGTAGAAGAGTGTGAGGCCCCGCAGCTCAGAAGGAGCAGCCAAGCAAGGTAAGGTGGCAGGTTTTGGCTTCTTGGGCTGGGGACAGGGTGCCCATGCGTCCAGGCCACTCCTCGCCTAGGACAGAGAGGCTGTCTCCATGTTCACAGAAGCTGTGAGTTACTGGACTAAAGAGTCCCTTGGCTCGCCCTGCCTCCCATCCCCGTCAGGTGAATTTTATTTGGGGTTTTGTGGTTTTGTTGTTTTGTTTTGTTTTTGAGACAGGGTCTCCTTATAGTTCCAGCTGGCTTGGAACTTACTGTATAGAACAGGCTGGCCTCAACCTCACATAAATCTACCTGCCTCTGCCTCCAAGGCCTGGGGTTAATAAAGGCATGCACAACCACACCCCACAAGACTTCAGGTGAATTTTGAAATGCAAGCTGGCTCACCAGAAGGGAGAGAAGCTCATTTCTGCAGCTCCTGCATTTACTTCCTGCTGCTGCTGGGTCAAGCCAGTGCTACCCGGACAGGACGCCTGACAGGAGGCCCCTCTTACCTGACCCTCATGCATTCATTTCACAAATATTTATGAAGTGTCTGTTCCCTGGGTTATAGCACCCTGACGCGCCCTTTCCCCGAACTTGGCCAGGCAGATGCTCGCTCTGAAAGTCATGCTACCCACACCTTGGGCTCTCAGCCTCTGCTTAGGGTTTCCTGGTTTGGGGGCTCCATTAGGAACTCAGGTTTATAAGGCACAAGGCCCCAGGGCGGCAAGGCTATTACAGTGCAGTCTCCCATTTATTCTTTCCCTGGTGTTGAATGTCAAGGTCAGAGAATTCCGCATTCCTGCTTGGGGTCTGTCCCTAAGCTGGCTCTGATGTAAACTGGGTTCCTGGGGTGGGCTTGGGAGTTGGCCCTCTGGAAGCTCACTTAGTTGGAACTGAGGCCTCTGGGCCAAGAAGGGGCCCTCTGCAGGCAGGTTGCCCACATTTTTTTCTCAGGAATGACAAGCCTGAAAACTCTAATGACAAGGGCACTAGGAAAAGGTTGCCCCGAAGAGTAAGCCTTCTAGAAGTGCTGGTTTGGGGGGAGCTCCGGGCCGCCGGAGGTGGAATAAGGGCACAATTTTTCTGGTCCCCCCCAGGACAGAATGAGTGCACCCAGGATGTGCCAGGTACAGGGAAGGAAGCTGGTGGGGCTACAACCCAGTCTGTACAGTGTTCTAGACTGAGCAGCACTGTCTACCGTCTGCCATCCTGGGAAAGCACATGGGGCCTCCCATACCCAGCTCCAGGATGAGGAAAACGGCCAGGCTATGAAGTGTTTCTTGCTTCCTCTCAAAAGGTGACACTAAGCCTGGGAGCCTCTGGGTATACAGAGCTGAGCGGTAGCCAGCGCCCAGCTAGGGGCAGAGTGGCAGATAGATGCCAGGCAAACGGTGGGAGGGGGCGAGGTGCAGGCAGTTTGGCCTGGAGGAAGGTCAGGGCATCAGAGTAAGAGAGGGAAGGCTGCCCTGGGCCTAAGGGGGTTTAAGAAAGCCTCTGTGGGAGCCCCTCTGAACAGGGTAGTGGCTGGGGCCAGGCAGGGAAGAGGCCAAGGAACTGGAAGACTGTACTCTATTCTTTATTTATTTTTTTATTTTTTATGTGTATGAATGTACTGTCTGCATGTACGTCTGTGCACCTGTGTTGTGCAATGCCACAGAGGTCAGAAGAGGGTGTTGGATTCCCCTAGAACTGGAGTTCTCCTGGAATTGGAGTTACAGACGGTTCTCGGCCACCATGTGGGTGCTGGGGATTGAACCCGGGTCCTCTGCCAGAGCAGTTGGTGCTCTTAACTGCTAGGCCATCTCTCCAGCCCCATTGTGTTCTATTCTTTACCCATATGGCTCAGAGATCCTCGGCGATGCCTCCAGTGCACCATGTCTCCTGTGCAGAAGGCAGGGTGGGCTCATGAGAGGCTAGCCTGTGGCAGGAAGTCGAAATCTCCCAGAGGATCCAGTCCAGACTGCCATGGGGAAGGCCAGCAGTAGAGCAATCTGTCAGATCTGGACAGTAAGGGAGACTCAACACCTTATTGTCAGGTGTTTTGCAGCCTGTCCCTAGTGAGTCTTCTAGCAGAAGTGGGCTAGCCAGCAGCTTGGGGCAGAGCATGGTTGAGCTTCAGGCGTGAGCCAAGGTTGGCCTTCTTGTCTATGAGCTGTCTATCTCTTCTGGGAAGCTGTCACTGCACTCCCTCCCCTACCCCTCCATCAGAATTAGGCCACTGAGACGAGGGACCAGTGAAGTGAAGGGGACCATGTCTTTTCCTGGTGTCTTAGTCTGCTGTGTGCTGCTACAACATAATATGTGCAACTAGGCCATTTACACACAATAGAACTTTATCTGCATCACAGTTCTGGAGGCTGCGAAGTCTAAGGTTGAAGGGCTCAAGTTTGGCAAAGGCCTTTGTGTTAACTGTGTCATGCATGGCAGAAAGCAGAGTGACCGAGCAAGAGGGTAAAGTCACTTTTATTATAAACTCCCCTGATAAGGACATTGATCCACTCGGGAGCGGTACCTTGGTGATCCCAACTCCTCTCAACACTGCTGTGTTGGGGGTTAAGTTGCCAGGAGACTGTGGCACCTGGCAGGATGTGATGTCCAAGCTGAGCTGCTCTCCTCATTACCTTTACATACATGATAGTGATTGCTTAGCTACTGCGTGCCAAACCCTGTGGCTACCAGAGGGGGCGGGGAAAGATAAACGGGGACAAGCGCTGGTTCTGGGGAAGTTCGCCTGCAGAAGAGGAATGGAGAGGAAAGCTGAGCTTGGAGTCAGAGCCACCAGAAACAGCTGAGGCTCAGAGCCAGCTCACAACTGGATGGCTTCCTTCCAGTGCCTTTTCTGGGTCCCAGACTCATCCCTGAAACAATCGATCATAATTCATCCAATCCAGATCATTTATGAATATGAATTTGAACCAGTCTTGGAACTAAAACTATTAAGATGGACCCCAAAGGGGATATGTCATGAGTGAATACACAGGTGGACTCAGCTCCTACCTCTGCGTGCAGGCAGAGTCCTCCCTGTACACTATAGAACACAGCAGTCAACAGGGTGCACAGCAGGCCAGCTTCCTGGTAACTTGGATAAGTTACTTCAAGTCTCTCAGTCTGTTTCTTCTCCTGCTACCTGGCTAGAGTTGTTGAGATTAAATATGACAGTGTATGTGGTGTGACAGTGCATGCCTTTAATCCCAGCGCTCCAGAGGCAGAGGCAGGTGAATCTCAGTGGGATAAAGGCAGATGTGGCTACAGGGAGACCCTGTCTCAAAAAAGACTGAAAAAGAAAAAAAAGAGAGACAATATGGGGACTGGAGAGATGGTTCAGGAACACTGGCTACTCTTTCAGAGGATATGGATTCTGTTCTCTGCACCCATATAGCAGCTAATAACTGTCCATAACTCCAATTTCAGAGGATCTGAAGCCCTCTTCTGGCTTCTGTGGGTATTACACACATGGGTGCACTTAACAGACATACAGGCAAAACATTCATACACATAAAATAAAACTAAATTAATTAATTTTTAAAAATATGACAACATGGAGCTGGGTATGGGGGCACACACCTTTAATCCCAGCACTTGGGAGGCAGAGGCAGGTGGATCTCTGTGAGTTTAAGGCCAGCCTGGTCTGCATAGTAAGTTCCAGGACAGCTGGAGTTGCAGGGAGATCTTGTCTCAAAACACACGCATGCACACACGCACCCACGCATGCACTATGTATAATATATATACATATGTCATATATATGTGTATATATATTCGCACGCACGCACACTTGCACTATATAATATATACATATGTCATATATATGTATATATATGCACACACGCATGCACTATATATAATATACATACATATGTCATATATATGTATATATATACACACATGCATGCATGCACTATATATAATATATATACATATGTCATATATATATGTATATATATATATACACATGCATGCACGCACACATGCACTATACATAATATATACATATGTATATATATACACACGCACACACGCACACATGCACTATATAATATATATACATATGTCATATATATGTATATATATACACACGCACGCATGCACTATATATAATATATACATATATACATATATATGTATATATATGACAATATGGAAACTTGAGGTCATCAGAGGAACAAAGTGCCAGGAAGAGAAGACCCACTGTATTTAGGAGACTCAGGAAAGGTTTCCTGGGCGGCTGTGGGAGACTCTCCCCTGAGACAAGGCAAGTTGTCATAATGCTGATGGATCCAGGCCCAAGAAATCTTAGGAAGGATCAGTGTCAGAACTGTTTGTCCCACATAGGAAATCACACTGCAAGGTTCTCTAAGGATCCCCAGGTGGCTCCTAACAGTTCCTTCTGAGCTTCAAGTTCAGGGTCTTGAGAAGTTGGAGCCAACAGATGAGGGGTGCCCCTGGCCTGCTCCTCTGTGAGCCTGGCATCTTCTCTGACTACAGCTCCTTGAAGAACTGCACACTAACAAGCCCCATGTGAGACAGAAAGCTTGGGGGCTGCACACAGAAGGATCACTCCGCATGCAGAGGGACCACTCCACACGCAGAGGGACCACTCCACACGCAGAGGGACCACTCCACACACAGAGGGACCACTCCACATGTAGAGGGGCCACTCCACATGCAGAGGGGCCACTCCACATGCAGAGGGATCACTCCACATGCAGAGGGATCACTCCACATGCAGAGGGACCACTCCACATGCAGAGGGATCATTCCACATGCAGAGGGATCACTCCACATGCAGAGGGACCACTCCACATGCAGACAGATTACTCCACACACACAGGGACCACTCCACATGCAGAGGGATCACTCCACACACAGAGAGATCACTCCACATGCAGAGGGGCCATTTCACATGCAGAGGGACCACTCCACATACAGAGGGGTGACTCCACATACAGAGGGACCACTCCACATGCAGAGGGATCACTCCACATACAGAGAGATCACTCCACATGCAGAGGGACCATTTCACATACAGAGAGATCACTCCACATACAGAGGGGCCATGCCACATGCAGAGGGATCACTCCACACACAGAGAGAACACTCCACATGCAGAGAAGCCACTTCACATACAGAGAAATCACTCCACATGCAGACGGGCCACGCCACATGCAGAGGGACCATTCCACATGCAGGGGGACCACTCCATATGCACAGGGATGACTCCACATGCAGAGGGACCACTCCACACGCAGAGGGACTACTCCACATGCAGAGGGACCACTCCACACGCAGAGGGACCACTCCACATGCAGAGGGACGAATCCACATACAGAGGGATCACTCCACATGCAGAGGGGCCACTCCACATGCAGAGGGATCACTCTACATTCAGAGGGATCATTCCACATGCAGAGGGATCACTCCACATGCAGAGGGACCACTCCATATGCAGAGGGACGACTCTGCATGCAGAGGAAGCACTCCATATGCAGAGGGATGACTCCGCATGCAGAGGAAGGACTCCATATGCAGAGGGACGACTCTACGCACAGAGGGATCACTCCACATGCAGAGGAACCACTCCACACACACAGGGATCACTCCACATACAGAGGGATCACTCCACATGCAGAGGGATCACTCCACATGCAGAGGGACCACTCCATATGCAGAGGGACGACTCCGCATGCAGAGGAAGCACTCCATATGCAGAGGGATGACTCTACGCGCAGAGGGATCACTCCACATGCAGAGGAACCATTCCACACACACAGGGATCACTCCACATACAGAGGGATCACTCCACATGCAGAGGGATCACTCCACATGCAGAGGGATCACTCCACATGCAGAGGGGACCATCGCACATGCAGAGAGCACCACTCTAGCAAGTAACTGCAGGACTCTCAATCCCAGAGATGTTTTGCTTTCTACTAAAGGGCTACTTGTCCTAGGAATTTAGAAAAGGGAACCCTACATTCTGTTTACCTAGAAAAGCAAAACAAACCTCAAATATGACAGGATTTTGTAAGCTAGGAGAAATCACATCTCTCTGAAAATTACTTAAGAACCAATGGCCTCAAGTCCGGCAAAGGGACACTCATGCTGGTCAGTACTGTCTAAGAAACCTTACTGAGGCATTGTGGCAGTGCAGAGGCCCAAGTATTTACAGAGGATACTGATGACCATTTTGGACAACTGTCATTTCTTTGGGCCAACCCGTTCTGCCAAAGCCCTGCTTGCTCATCAGCCTGGGCGTCTCTGCCCTTGTGATGTTCTGTTTGTCTCCCATTTCCCAGTCTCTGAATCCTGGAGTCCCAGACCTCTGCTAAGGAGACAGAGGCAGGGCTGGGCCCTTCCTCCTCAATTCAGGCCGCCAGAGCCTGGGAAAGCCTCCGCTGCGGGCTCAAAGAAGCAAGGGCAGAAATCTCAAGTCAGCTGATGCATTGTTCTGGCCTCTGATCCCAGTGCCCAGCCTTCTGTCCCCAGGGCAAATAGCAATGAACCGGTCACCTTGCTCACAGCCACCTGCTGCCAGCCACCTGTGTGGCACCCAGGCTCCCAAAAGCCAAGGCCACAGCAGAGTTCAAACCGGGAGGACTGGTTCTGTACTCAGGCTTCCTGGCCTGCAGTCTCTCCAGCTCCATTTTCTTTCTCTTACTTCAAATGAGCTTCCATATGGAATTGTACAAGAAGGCACCTGGGTGCCAGGGGCTAGGGGACCAGTTCTGGGAGCTCAGAGAGGAGAGGGCCACCCATAAATGAGCTGTTCTCTTGGACTGCTGCGGCACCTTCAAGACAAGGGGTTCCTCCAACAATGTTGAATCCAACTCTCATTCATTCGTAGAAGGAAACGGGCCCAGAGGAGAAAGCTAGGTCCTGAGATCACCCAGCTAACAGGAAGTCCCACTTCCCTGGCCCAGCAGCAGGCAAGAAGTGGTGGTAGCTTGATGGCTTGAGAGAGGTAGTGTGGCTTGACACTAGGTGGCTGGAGAGGTCCCTGTTCCTCCTCTGTCATCTCACCCTGCATCCTGCTCAAGCAAGTATTCCCTATGGACGGATTTGTCCTATAATATCATTCCCAGGTCCGAGGCCACTGGCTGATAAACAGATCTAATTTGTAAATTGGATTGACGTAAGTTCCGTGTGTTCCCAGACAGCATCCTCCATGTTAACCATAGTCTGAGAATGCCTTGAGCAAAGAAGGGACCAGAGATGAGAGAGTCTAACCGTGAAAGAGTGCGGGCAGAGGGACAAGACATGTTCAGGCAGGGAGCCATTTCAGATGTTTTTTCACCTGTATGTGTGTTCTTCTCTAGGCAGGAGTATATGCGTGTTTGTATGTGTATGTGGCATGTATGTGCAGTGGGTGTGCACAGTGTGTATGTGTAGTTGTGTGTGTGGTGTCAAGTGTGGTGTATGTGTACAGTTTGTGTATGTAGTGTATGTGTGTCATATGCTGGTGTCTCAACAGTGTGGACCCATGTAGAATCCAAAGGCTTATATCAAGTGTCTTTCACAGTTGCTTCTCTACCTTATTTCTTTAAGATTTATTTTATGTATATGAATGTTTGCCTGCATGTATGTGGCATGCTTCATGGTCACAAAGGTTGGAAGAAGAAATCAGATACCCTAGAATTGAAGTTATAGCCACCAGGCGGGCACTGGAAACTGAACCCAGGTTCTCTGGAAGAACAGCAAGTCCTCTTAATTGCTGAGCCATCTCTCCAGAACCTCATTTATTTATTTTTTTTTATAATTTTTTTAAATTTTTTAATTTATTTTTATGTGTATGAATGTACTGTCTGCATGTAGGTTTGTGCACCCGTGTCGTGCAATGCCGTGGAGGTCAGAAGAGGGTGTCGGATTCCCCTGGAACTGAAGTTCTCCTGGAATTGGAGTTTCAGACGGTTCTCGGCCGCCATGTGGGTGCTGGGGATCGAACCCGGGTCCTCTGCAAGAGCAGTCGGCGCTCTTAACCTAACTAGGCTATCTCTCCAGCCCAACCTCATTTATTTTTTAAAAAATATTTATTTTTCGGGGCTGGAGACATAGCCTAGCGGTTAAGAGCACCAACGCTCTTGCAGAGGACCCGGGTTCGATCCCCAGCACCCACATGGCGGCTAAGAACCGTCTGTAACTCCAATTCCAGGAGAACTCCAGTTCCAGGGGAATCCGAGACCCTCTTCTGACCTCCGCGGCATTGCACGACATGGGTGCACAGACCTGCATGCAGACAGTACATTCATACACATACAAAAATAAATAAATAATAATAAAAAAATTATTAAAAAAAATATTTATTTTCATTTATGCATCTGTGTGGGTATATGCCCCATGTGTACAAGTGCCCACAGAGGCCAGAAGAGGGTGCTAGAGCCGATTTACAGGTGGCTGTGAGCAGCCTGAAAGGGAACTGGGAACCAAACTTGGGTCCCCCAGAAGAGCTCTCAACCATTGAGCCATCTCTCTCCATACTCCTCCATCTTAATTTTTTTTTTTTTGAGATAAGGTCTTTCACTGAACCTAGAGCTATTTTCAACTAGATTGGCCATCCAGTGAGTGCCAGGGATCTGCCTGTCTCCCTTGCACCTCAGATGCTGTGGCTATATGTGTGTGAGGCCGAGGCTGGCTTTCTGATGCAGTTCTGAGGGGTCCGAGCTGATGTTCCCACACTTGTGCGGCCAGTACTCTACCCACTGGGCCATCCTTCCAGCCCCCAAGGAAGGAATTTCCATGTGCATCTTTTAACATTAGAGGATCAGTTCCCAGGAAGAGGAGGGTGGTCCCTTTAGCAGTCCTGAGATAGGCAAGAAACCTTTACAGTGGAACTTTCTATGAGATGCAGAAAGGAGAGGAGAAGTAGATGTCTTAGCCCACGGGAGGGATGGAGCCAGGCTCAAAGCAGGAATGAAGGCAGGAGCAATGCTCAAGACTCTCAGAGAGCAATGTAAGGGCAGTGGAGAGGAGATTGCCTCTCCCCGTCCGCCAGCCAAGCAGGAGACACAGGGGATGTGGCAACGGTGTGGCCAGGACTCACCTGGTTAGTGTTCGCAGAAATGTCCCAGCAGGCTAGCCACCCCTATAGCAGACAGGGGCTCTGTCAAGTGTGTGCCAGAGATCTAGGGAAGGAGTGACCAGGAGAGGGGGTGACCACCAAGGACACAGCCGCATGGCCCATCATGCAATCACACCTAAGGTCTTCAGGAAAACTTGGCGGGGTGGGGAAAAACATTATACTTCCTTAGAAGCCTTGGCCCTCACCTGCCTGGCACAGGTACCATCCCCTTCCTATACCACCACCACCACCACCTGTCTACCCTGAAAGGTAGGCCCTAAGCTCTATATCGAGGGTACCACAGTCAGAGCCCTGCCCGAGACTCAGTTCTGGGGTAGTGGCTGCAGGTCCAGGAGAGAGAAGAAAGGATAACGAAGGGTTTCCTTTCAAGGAGGCTTCCAGCCGTTAGTTCTGCCAGCAGCAGTGCCAGCTAGGGTGCTAAAATGCCAGCACAAGACATTGGATAGAGCTTTGGAGGCCATTAAGAACAGGGCCTGCCAAGCAGTTGTAGCGAGAAGATATTAAATGAATTCATCATGTCTCTAAAGTGAGTGTCCCTGCTGCAGAGGTGGCTCTTTCTTCCCCCACCCCACCCCCAGGCTGGCTCAGCCCATAGCCCGTGCCCCTGGGAAGGGTGCCATAGTCTGCAGGGCCTCTGCTCCTGCATGACTCAGCCCAGGTTGCCAGGCCCCCATGGGACTGTCAGTTTAGTTGAACCCCCCCATGCCAGTTTTTATTGGGGGGGGGTGCAGTCTATGGAGTCCCACTGGAAGCTGGAAAAGTCAGAATTTGATAAAAAAAAAAAAAAGCAGCCAGGCTCTGGATAAGGCTATGTCCCTGTGCTGAGCCCAGCTTGTCTGTAGGATGCATTTGTCTAGCCACCAGGCGACTTTCCACAATCTTTTCCCAAATCTAACTGGGCCCCAGGAAGGGCTGGGGTTTGGTTTCCATGGATAGACCTGTTGAATTGGTTGAGTAGCAGCCTTGTCTTCTGGAAGAATCCTGCAATTCTGCTCCATGGTAGCCAACACTGGGCTTGACAGCTCCCTGTGGTGGGTGTGTGGATACCCAAGGTGTGTGTGTGGGGAGGGAGTCTCCTTGTCCCTTCATCAGTTGTGTCCACTCTGTTTGGAATTACTGGTCCTAAGGATCCCCTGTACCACAGTGCTCTAGACCACATCACTCCATCACCCGCCCAAGGGAGGGGAGCCCTTGTCCTCCATTATCCATGTCAAGAAACCAAGGATGAGGTCATGCCAAACGTCTAGACAGAACAAAGGACTCCAGCCCTTCAGGAATCCGTGTTTCTATAGCTTAGACTCTGCCTCCTCCTGCCTGAGGACCAAAGGGTCCGGCAAAGTCGGCTCCCTCAACTCATGCTGCCAGCCCCGAAGGTGCCTTCGCCCCGTCAACCTATGCTACGGACGGGCCCCCGTTAGGATACAGGGCACTAGCCAGGACCGATCCCAGAGCAGGAAGCAGCAGTGTGGAAGAGGCTAGAAGAGAGGAGTGGGAATAGAGGCTTTCCAAAGAGTGCTTGCTCCTGGGGCTGGGGGCTCCCCTAGATCCCCTGCTCCACCCTCCTCCTCTTCCTGTAGGATGCCGTATGTCCTCCACCTCCGCCAGTGTCCCTGCATGTGGGTCTCACGTTCTCAAGCCTGGTTTGGTCTGTGAAAGACAGATGACTTGAGGTGTGGTCTGCAGGCAGGATTCTGGATCATGACTAGGGAACCCCAGCCCCTGGTTCCTAGCAGGGAGCTCACTGACCCTTTGCCCTGTATGTGGGTATTAGACGACTTGCCTTTCCTGGGCCATGATGCAATTTGGCCTTTTCAGACCAATATTGTTCAGACAATCTTTGGAACCAGGTACTTCTATTTCTTTTTATTTTTTGTATTTCATACAGAACACCTTAATCATCTTTATACTCCCTTCCCATGGGCACCCTCCCATAGCTCCCCAGCCATCCCCACCACTGGAACTCATATATTCTATCATTTGTGTTACGGCCTATTGTATCAAGTTAGTGTCCCCAAAGTCCCTCAGTGCAAGTTCATCCACTGAGACCTAGTCAGCCTAACTAGAGTCCCTCCCTTTAAGATCAGCTTTTCCTCACCCAGCAGTAATCAACTGAGATTGGGACCTGCTGCCCATTTCCACAGTTCTGTGCTGGGTTTGTGTCTGCTTGAGTTTGCATGGGTCCTGTGCGTGCTGACACTATTGCTGTAGGTTCACATGAACATGGTTCCAAGAGCCTATAGGACTCTGTTTCCGTATGGCCACAAACCTCCCTGGCTCTTACGATCTTTCTTCCCCCTCTTCTACAATGGTCCCTGAGCCCTGGGTGGGTGCAGTTCACTATAGGAGTCCTGTCCAAGGACCCACTCTGCAGACTCTTATTCTCTATGCTTTGGCCATCTGTGACCTTTTGCGTTCCTGGCCCTCTGTTGCGTGAGGGAGCTTCATGGATGAGAACTCAGAGATGCATTAGTGTTCTCTTTACCCCATGTTCTATGTTCCATGAGTCTTAGATGTAGAGGTTGCATTATAGATATGTCACTTAGGCTTGGACAATTCACAGATAATTTCTGTGTATGACCAGTTGTGCAACTCTGTAATAGTCTCCATCTATTGCAAAAGAAGCTTCTTTGATGAGTGGTGACTGGGATGCTTGTCTGTAAATACAAGGATCCATATTTTGCACATAGTAAGAAATTACATTTGTCTAGGGCTGTGACAGCCTTGGGGTTTTCTCTAAGATCTATGACCTTTCCAACCTTAGGTATTTGGCTATTTACAATACCATACATGAAGCTGGGCATGGTGGCACACACCTTTAATCCCAACCCTTTAATTGCAGAGGCAGGTGGATCTCTGTGAGTTCAAGGCCAGCCTGGCCTACATAGCAAGTTCCAGGACAGCTGAGGCTACAGGGAGACCCTGTCTCAAAAAAAAAAAAAAAGAAAACAAACCACCACATGAGTTTCCTTCCATTGAGTGGACTTCAAGTCCAGTTAGGTAGCTGTTCATTATCCCCTCAAGTGCCATAACTGTGCCAATGTCATTTGCTGTGCTGGTCATCAATGTGGTTTTTAGGCCTTAAAGCTGGGGTTGGACTACCAGCTCATGTCCTCCCTTGCCACCTTGCATACTGTCCTCCAAAGCTATGAGAGCTAGCCTTCAGGGGAGGTGGCTTCCAGGTCAGTTCATCATCTTGTATCCAGAATATGTCCTGTCTTCAACAATAGGCTCTTATCTTCAAGTTCTGGGAGGCAGCCAAGGGCTGTGGCAACAGTCTGTGTAATTTTGGGGAGTCTCTTGGACTACCCTGGCCGACAATGAATGCAAAGGAAGTTTTCACCTCTCTGGCACTATTTCTTGTTATGACTCATGTAGAGATACTATATGTCTAATTTGCCAGTAGGTTTCTGGACTAATATGATTCCCTCTGGTTTTTTTATTTATTATTTTTGTATTTAAATTTTTTTAATTTTTTATTTATTTCTGTATGTGTATGAATGTACTGTCTGCATGCAAGTCTGTGCACCCGTGTTATGCAATGCCGCAGAGGTCAGAAGAAGGTGTTGGATTCCCCTGGAACTGGAGTTCTCCTGGAATTGGAGTTACAGACGGTTCTTAGCCACCATGTGGGTGCTGGGGATCGAACCCGGGTCCTCTGCAAGAGCAGTCGGTGCTCTTAACCGCTAGGCTATCTCTCCAGCCCCAGATTCCCTCTGGTTTTTACACTAGCTAGGCATCATTTATCTCTCCTCTCTCCTTGTCTAACCCTCCCTCAACACCTTTCCCATTTAAAGTATACTCATTTCCCCTATTTCTTCCTTGATAATCCCTGTCTCCTATGGTCCTGCCTCTCTTAAGCTCCTTCTCCTTTATCCCCATAGCTCCTTGTATCTTCCTGTCCCCCTCCTATTTAAATAATCTATTTTACCCAGTTCTACACTAGTAACACCTGTCTCCCAGTGTTCTTCTCTCAGGTTCCTCCTCTCTTTAACCTCCCTGGTTCCTTTCCATTTCCTGGCTCC
This sequence comes from Rhizomys pruinosus, assembly GCA_009823505.1. Lineage (NCBI taxonomy): Eukaryota > Metazoa > Chordata > Mammalia > Rodentia > Spalacidae > Rhizomys > Rhizomys pruinosus. The sequence continues at coordinate 219,086 of VZQC01002583.1, read as the reverse complement.
TGCTGTTATATCAGGACACACATACTCACATATAAGGATTTGGTGCTAGGTTCCACAAATGAGGTACAACATACATCGTTTCGTTTTCTGAGTCTGTGTTACTTCACTTAGTTCCATCCATTTGTCTGCAAATTTCATGATGTCATCTCTCTTTACTTCTGAGCAGAAAGCCATCATGTAAATGTACCACATTTTCTCTTTTTTAATTTTATTCATTTATTTATGTGTATGAATGTTCTGTCTGCATATAGGTTTGTGCACCCATGTCGTGCAATGCCTCGGAGGTCAGAAGAGGGCATTGGATTCCCCTGGAACTGGAGTTAAAGATGGTCCTCAGCCGCCATGTGGGTGCTGGGGATTGAACACGGGTCCTCTGCAAGAGCAGTCAGCACTCCCAACCACTAGGCCATCTCTCCAGCCCCATCCACATTTTCATTATCCACTTGTCAGCTGAGGGACACTTAGGTGCTTCCATCTCTTAGCTATTGTGAAAAGAACAGCAATAAACATGGAGGTGCATACAAGTATCTCTGCAACAGGATGAGTCCTTTGGGTATATGCCAAAGAGTGGTATAACCAGGTCATATGATAGGTTAATTTTTGGTGTTTTGTTGTTGTCTCGTTGAGACAGGGTCTCCCTGTAGCCCCAGCTGGTCTGGAACTCACTATGTAGACCAAATTGGTCTTGAACTCACAGAGATCTGCCTGCCTGTGCCTCCTGAGTGCTGGGATTAAAGGCATGAAGCACCACACCTGGCTTCATTTTTTTTTTAACTTTATTTATTTTTGTATGTGTATGAGTGTACTGTCTGCATGCGGGTCTGTGCACCCGTATCGTGCAATGTTGCGGAGGTCAGAAGAGGCTGTCAGATTCCTCTAGAACTGGAGTTCTGGAATTGGATTAACGGACGGTTCTTAGCCGCCATGTGGGTGCTGGGGATCGAACCCGGGTCCTCTGCAAGAGCGGTTGGTGCTCTTAACCAAGCTAGGCCATCTCTCCAGCCCATTTTTGTTTTTTTTAAGAGTCCTCCACTAGCTGCCTCCAAGAAACCCATCTCACCCTCAAGGACAGACAGCACCTTAGAGTGAAAGGATGGAAAAAAATATTCTAAGCAAATGGTACCAAAAAGCAAGCAGGAGTGGCTATTCTAATATCAAACAAAATAGACCTCAGAGTAAAATTAATCAGAAAAGACAAAGAAGGTCATTATAACCTTATCAATGGAACAATTAACCAAGAAGATCTCACAATTTTAAATATTTATGCACCAAACTCTGGTACACCGAACTTTATAAACACAATCCTTCAGGACCTCAATTAAAACAGATTAATCCCAGTACGCTAATAGTAGGGGAATTCAATACCCCACTGAGCCACCTGGATAGGTCAACCGGACAAAAAATAAACAGAGAGACATCAGAACTGAACAACACAATACACCGAATGGACCTCACAGATATCTACAGAATATTCCATCCAAACACCAGAGAATATACTTTCTACTCAGCACCCCATGGAACATTCTCCAAAATTGACCACATACTGGGACACAAAAGAAATCTCAACAAATACAAAAGGATTGAAATTATTCCATGCATTCTATCAGAACACAGTGCAATAAAGCTCAATATTAACACCAGGGTAAGCCCTACTAACTATAAGAACACATGGAGACTAAACAACACAATACTGAACAAGGAGTGGGTCAGAGAAGAAATAAAGAATGAAATAAAAGCATTCCTGGAACTAAATGAAAATGACAATACAACACAACAAAACCTGTGGGATACATTAAAGTCAGTCCTAAGAGGGAAATTAAAAAAAAAAAAAAAAAAAAGAGTTCTCCACATAGCTGGGTGTGGTGGTGCACACCTTTAATCCTAGCACTTGGGAGGCAGAGGCAGGCGGGTCTTTGTGAGTTCAAGGCCAGCCTGGTCTACAGAGTGAGTTCCAGGACAGCTGGGGCTAAAGGGAGACCCTGTCTCGAAAAGACAAAAAAAAAAAAGTTCTCCACACTGCTCACACTGCTTTCCACAGGGGTTTCAGGAGCTTGCAATCCCACCAGCAGTGAATGAGTGTTCCCTTTCCCCACATCAATTGTTGACCTTAATTCCTGAGCAACTGATGTCCAATTTAGAAAGTCCTTTCCTATGCCTATGTCTTGTAGGTTACTGCCAATGCTTTCTTCTAACAGTTTCAGAGTTTCAGGTTTCACGTTGAGGTCTTTGATCCAAAGGAGTTGACTTTTGTGCAAGGTGGCATATAAGGGTCTAGTTTCATTCTTCTATAGGTGGCGATCCAGCTTTGCCAGCACCATTTGTTGAAGATGCTGTCTTTCTTCCAGTGTGTGTTCTTGGCAATTTTGTCAAATATCAGGTGGCTGAAATTGTGTGTACTCGTGTTTGGGTTTCAATTATGTTCCATTGAGCTATGTGTCTATTTTTCAATTATGTTCCATTGATCTATGTGTCTATTTTTCTGCCAATGCCATGGTATTTTTATGACTATAGCTCTCTAACATAGTTTGAGATCCAGTATAGTGATCTCCCAAGAGTTGCTCTTTGTGTTCGGGATTGCTTTGGCTATCCTGGGTCTTTTGTTCTTCCAGATGAATTTTAGGATTTTTTCTAATTCTGTGAAGAATGTCATGGAGATTTTGATTAGGATTGCACTGAATCTATATATTGCTTTTGGTAGGATGGTCATTTTCACAATATTAGTTCTTCTAATCCATGAGCATGTCCTTCCATTTTCTGGTATCTTCTTCAATCTCTTTCTTTAAAGATTAAAATTTTTCATTTTAGAAATCTTTATTGTCTTTGGTCAGATTTATTTGGAGATATTCCCTTTTATTTTTTATTTTTTTTAATTTTATTTATTTATTTCTGTATGTATATGAATGTACTGTCTGCCTGCGAGTTTGTGCACCCGTGTCGTGCAATGCCGCGGAGGTCAGAAGAGGGTGTTGGATTCCCCTGGAACTGGAGTTCTCCTGGAATTGGAGTTTCAGACGGTTCTCAGCCGCCATGTGGGTGCTGGGGATCGAACCCGGGTCCTCTGTAAGAGCGGTCGGCGCTCTTAACCACTAGGCCATCTCTCCAAGACCGACATTCCCTTTTATTTAAGTATTTTATGTGTATGAGTGTTTTGCCTGCATGTAAGTGCACTGCATGTGTTCAATGCCAGCACAGGTCAGAAAAGGGTGTCAGATCCTCTGGAACTGGAGTTACAGATGGTTGTTAGCCACCATGTGGGTGCTGGGAATTGAACCCAGGTCCTCTAGAAGAACAGCAAATGTTCTTAACGGCTGAGACATCTCTACAGCCCTAAGACATTTTCTTTTTGAGGCTGTTGTGAGTGGGAGGGTTTCCATGTACTCTTTCTCCAATTACTTGTTACTGGTATATAGAAAGGCCACTGATTTTTGTCGATTAATTTTGTAACCTGCCACTTTACTGAAAGTGTTAATTATTTCTAGGAGTTTTCTGGTGGAATTTTTGGCTGGATTCAGGTGTTCTCAGGCAGTCTGCAAAGGTCTGGGCCCCTGCTGAAGGACCTAGAAGTCTAGCCCTGGAGCAGTGGGAGGGGCTGCGGGTAGTCCCAATGTAGGGGGATGGACAAGGTTCAATTTGAGAAGCTCACCACCTGGAAGGCCCAAATCAGCCAGTCCGAAAAGGTCTGGGCCCACACCAGACAGACTGCAGTTCAGACCAGGGACTTCTAAGCTGCATGGTTAGAACAAGCTTGGGGTCATACACCTATAGGTCCAAATTCTGGCTTCCTCCAGCATGGCCACAACTCCTAAAGGTTCCCAAACAGCACCAGGAACTGGGGACCAAGTGTCAAATATCTGGAGCCTACGGATGACATTCTCATTCAAACCACCACAACCTCCAAGGCCCTACAATTTCAGCATATGAGTGGATGAATGGGGACGGGGGTAGAGAAAGGACTCATATTTGCTATATAGCCAGAGTTATGAGATCATAACCTAGTTCCTTAACCACTGTAGGCCTTAGTTTCCTTGTCTGTAAAATGAGAATAGCCGTTTCATTCTCCTGGGGAAACTGTGAAGATGGAATAAGACAGGATATCCCAGCAGCTTAGCCCAGGGCCTGGCCCAGGGAAAGCGTTCAATAACTGGTGGGTGTGATTACTGCTGTTGTCAGCAGGGCAGAGGCTAGGAAGGACTAGAAAAAACAAGGAGCAAGGAAGTTTGTTAGCAGGTTCCTGATCCCCAGGAAGCTTTTCAAGTCATGAGTAGAAAGTTGCAAGGGAAGGATAATGTGTTTGTATTTCTAAACCACAAGTTGATCCATATCTTTCCTCTCTGGCCCTAACCTGGGCTCTCAGCCCTGGCTGTGCTGGTGCTCAGATGTTACAACAGGCCCGACAACCACAGGCTGAGATTGGGAAGTGCTCACCCCACCCCCTTGTGCTGCCCTGAGGCCCTCGCAGGCTGTGCTGGCTTGCCCATGCTCTAAGAGCCCCTTTCCACTGTGTGGAATGGCAGTGCCTGGATGCCTCCCTCTGCCATAGGTCTGTGCCAGAAGCCAAGTCTCAGCACCACACGAGGGAAACAAGACCAGAGGGAGGTGTGTGGACACTGGAGGCAACGCTGTCCTTCAGATTGCTGCTAACACTTCCCACACTGTTGTCCTGCCCTCTCCTCTGGGGTTGGAGGAGCTAGGGTTTCTTTTTTTTTTTTTTTTTTTTTTTTTATTTCATTTATTTCTGTATGTGTATGAATGTACTGTCTGCATGCAGGTCTGTGCACCCGTGTCGTGCAATGCCGCGGAGGTCAGAAGAGGGTCTCGGATTCCCCTGGAGCTGGAGTTCTCCTGGAATTGGAGTCTCAGACGGTTCTCGGCCGCCATGTGGGTGCTGGGGATCGAACCCGGGTCCTCTGTAAGAGCAGTCGGTGCTCTTAACCGCTAGGCCATCTCTCCAGCCCTGGAGCTAGGGTTTCTAAGCTTACTCCCTGTAAGGAGAGGATGGGACTTGGCTAATAGCCACTGTGGGATATGCTAGCCTTGATTCAACCCAAACTAAATATTAGTTGATTTTGGATAATATTCTGTTTGTTTGTTTGTTTGTTTGTTTGTTTCAAGACAGGGTCTCCCTGTGGCCCCAGTTGACCTGGAACTCACTCTGTAGACCAGGCTGGCCTTGAACTCACAAAGATCCACCTGCCTCTGCCTCCCAAGTGCTAGGATTAAAGGCGTGTGCCACCACGCCCGGCAATTTCTGATAATATTCTAATATGCATATTTTACTGTAATTCATCAGTTCAAAATTACTGCTCGGAGCTATGGTTCTGGTCTATAAAGGTATTTTATTAAAAGAGAGTAATTTAAAGGGACATTTGTGGATCAGTAAAAACTAGTTTAGGTTGTTGATTCTAGATTCAACCCCACATTTCATTTCAGCTTCAGTCTGTGTGTAGTTCAAGTCCTCAGCTACCAGTCTGCCCCTCCCCTTCCATGCCTTCTTCCCATAACAGCATCAGGCAAGTACCCATGTCCTCTATGTAGGTAACTGAGCTACCGGGAAGCCACAGGTGCATTACTTAAAGAGACTCAGTCACAGCTTCCTGGCTGGCCACGGGGGATCAGAGTTTAGTCTATAATATCCAGAGGAAAGAATCTCCTTAGTAAAGTCCCAGAGAGAGGAAGGCGAGAGCAAAAAGACACTAAATGTACATATGAGTGTTGGATGGAACCTCCCCAGGGCAGCTGAGGGCATGGGGGGGTCTGAGATACAGCCAGGTGGTACAGAGATGGGGCTGGCAAATTCCCCTGGTTAGTAGAAGCTCTAGAGTAAACAACAGAACCCACAATGCAGATGACTGGTCCGGAAACAGCATTTATTTGTTTGTTTGCTTGTTTACTTATTTTGGTCTTTTCCAGACAGGGTCTCCCTTTAGCCTCAGCTGGCCTTGAATTCTCAGAGATCTGCCAGCCTCTGCCTCCTGAGTGTTGGGATTAAAGGCGTGGGCCACCACCCTAGTCAGAAACAGCATTTATACAGCTAAAGAATCAGAGGACATGAGCTGAGTGTGGTAGCACACACCTTCAATCCCAGCCCTTGGGAGGCAGAGGCAGGTGGATTTCTGTGAGTTCTAAGCCAGCAAGGACTACAGGGAGGCCCTGCCTCAAAAAAGACCAAGAAAAAAAAAAAGTGGCAAAAGTGATCTCAATTAAACACGGAAGTTTGAGGTCCCCAACAATGTTGAAGAAAAAAAAATCTGGGACTATTCTGTGCCCTGTGTCCCTGTCTGTGACACCAGCAATCAACCCAGCCCCCACTTGAAGGCAAGCCATTTGGGCTCCAGATGTCCTGTATTTCCAAGCCGGAATCCCCTCAGCACTCAGCCAGCACAGTTCTCTCAGGGGGCCCAGGTCGAGGGCAGCAAAGGTCTTCTCCCTTCCCTGTTAAAGAGAGGACACAAACAGGTGGCCACTGCCTCTCCCCCAAAAGAAGAGGGGCAACTGTCCCAACCCACCCCAAACACCCACCCCAACCTGGAAGCCAGGAGTAAGCCGCTGGCAATGGGCCAGGCACTGCTGGGGACCACAGGAGATACTGAGTCTGGAACAAGAACATAAGAAGAGCTCATGCCAGGACTCCACCGTCCTGTTTCCGGGTGCCATGCTGCAGGAAGCTTTCCCTCCTCTCAAATCTCCCTGGAATCTTGACGCTTCTGAGGATTCTCAGGACTTAGAGGATTGCTGCCCAGCTCTCGGGACGGCACCGGGAGGTTTCCCCTAGACAGTGGCGGGGCGGGGGAACTTGTGCAGACTCCGCCTGCAGGCCTAGCCGCGGGGTGCGGCTCCGGGGCAGTGCAGGTGGGCGCCCGGGCACCCCCGGCCGGGGAGAGAGGGCTCCGGAGCGCGCGTCTGGGCGGCAGAGGCGCGAGTTAATTACACAGCCGGGCTCCGCGGAAGATCAGGTCGGGTCTCGGCGCCGGGGACCGGGCGCGGCCAGGGCGGGGCTGGCGGGCGGGCGGAGGGTCCGCGGGGCCGAGCTGCGGGAGGGAAGGCGTTGTCCGGGGCGCCCCCCAAGGCCCCTGCGCCCCTTGGCGATTTCTGCCGAGCTCGGCATTCGCCGCGTCCTACCTGCCGCCACGCCCTGCAATCCAGCCCGGGCCAGGTGAAGCGGGCGCTGCACGGACATGCAGACGGCTCCTCCTCGCCGTTCCCGCGCCCAGGTCCCTCCCGCGGAGGGCGGGCCGGGCTCCCGCGGCCACTGGGTGCGCTCCCCGCTTCCCGCTCGGCAGGTGGGTGCGGGGCCGCAGCGCCGCAGATCCCTCCCGGGTGGGGTCCGCGCCTCGGAGACAGGCTGGTCGTGCACGACCCCCGCCCGGCTCCTTAGTCCCTGAAGTTCGGGGCTGGCGACCCGCGGGACCCAGGGCCTTGGGGGCCGGCACGCTGCGGTGAACGCCGCCAAGCCCCGAGCGCGCGTGGACCCCCGCGGCCCCGCCACGCGCCGCGCCCCCGCCCTTCTCCCCGGCGCCCCGCGGGCCGCGGGCCGCGGGCACCTGAGTTCGCTCTGCGGCCAGGCGGACGGGGTGCGGTTCTCAACGTCCTGGACTCGGCGAGCCGCAGGAGTCGCGGGGACCTTCTACATTGCTCACACTGTGTTTCTCCCCAGGCCCGCGGAGGACTGGCCCCCGAAGGTCCTAGGAGCCTCCCTCTCCTCCCGGCCCTAGACAGCTGAGTGCTGTGAAGGGAGAGAAGAGAAGGCTAGGCAATCGGCCACAGGAGGTGAGTGAGCAGCCCACCCCCAGAGCCTCCTCCATACCTTGCTGAGAGACACTGATGGTGGTCTCCAGCTGCAGTCCTCCAGAAACTGTTAGGCAGTGCCAGGGGTCCCATGTAGGTGTCATTTCTCCATCCATGGAGTTCCGGATCAGTCTCTTGCTCCACCTCAGCCACATGGTAGGCCAGCGGGGCTTCAAATGGCCCGCCCTATCTTGGGTCCAGCCTCTGATTGACATCAGGTTTGATGACCATCGGAACAAGGCAGTATCACCCAGCCCCATGCAGCCCCGATGCATGCACGGATGCTTGGATCAGAGATCAGAGGCCCTGGAACAGGAAGGATAATGGCGGGCCAAGATTTGTGTTGAACTAATAGAGCCTCAGCTCTTCTCACGCCCAGAGAGTGGCATTCAGTGTGGGGGTGCTGCTGGGATCCCCTGGGGTAAGGCAGGGATTTCTGGGATGCCGGCTGCACTCTATTCTAGTTAGTGCTTTTCAGTTTCCTCCAGCTTGTTTTTCTCTGTGAGAGTGGGGAGGGGTCCCTAGTTCATGCCTGTTCACTTTGCACTGCTGTGAGTTCTTGGGTCATGTGCACTACAGTAGGCTGAGCATGCGTTTGGAACTAGTGCAAGTGAGTTCAGATCCTCATTTTGCCTTCATGTCTGTAAAATGGGGGTCGTTGTAAACAGGGGATGATAATGCTGCCCTCATAGGATAGTTGTAATGTGTAACTGTAATGATTACTGTTCAGTAGGTGAGGCCACTCCACTAACCTTCAGCTGGAAGAGTTTAAGCTACCCTAAGCTGGGGACCTTTGAGAAGAGTATGGCCATTTGGCAAGATATTATTTCAAGGTGTTTGACCTAAATGATAGGAATACAGTAAAGGCAGGAGGTCCTGAGGAAGGCGGAGCAGCACCAGATACCAGCTCACGGTCTCGCATGGGGGAAGGGACCACTTCTGGGAAGGAGAGCCAGCTTTAGAGACAGAAACAGCAGCACTGTCTGTACATGGCACGAGGTGTCCTCTCACATGTTTACAGATAACCCTGAGCATATTGTTGCCTTGGGTGCTATTTGGGACACCAGGGGCCTTGGGCTTGCAGCGTCCGGTTCCATCTCTACTCTGAGTAGCGGTGTGATAGGGCAGGCTGTTTGGCTTGGTGGAAGAGCATGGAGTCAGAGAGCCTGCATCCCACCTCTCCACTTATGTTCTAGGATAGCAACTTTTCTCTGAATCTCAGTCTCTTCATCTGCGGAATGGAGTTCAGAATAGATATAGATCCCATTAAACATTAGATGCACTAATCCAAAGCCCCTAGCACAATGCCTGACACGTGGCAGACATTTTATGTATTCCATCTCTTTCTCCCACTGCCTGCCATTTTTTTTTATGCCTGCCGTTTTTTAAATGGGCCCAATAAAGCAGGTTTAACCTACCTCTCAGTGATTTTGTGAGCATAAAGCAAGGAGGTAAACAAAACAGAGATCTGGAAAGTTGAGGACTATAAAAACATAGGCGGTCTTGTGATTGGAGACTGCAGAGGATCTAACTAGGCATTGAGGACTTGGGCTTCTGCATGGAATTGGTTGAAGTCTGACAGTGAGTAGGTCCCTGGCCTGCAGCACTCTCAAAGCATGACATTTTTCAGGCTTTTCCTCGGAGATAGCCCCATGCTCAGGCCAGCCAAATGCTGTACACTGAAGGGGGATGGACATAGATGGGATTCTGGGTACCGTGCACAAGTCAGTATTGATCTTGGGCTGGTCAATGTGCCTCTTTGGTCTCTCATTTAGCTGGAGTGTTAACACAAGCCACTGAACGAGCTTCATCATAGTATTCTTTTTTAATATATTTATTTATTTATTATTTTTTTTAATTTTTTTTTTATCTTTGTATGTGTATGAATGTACTGTCTGAATGCAGGTCTGCGCACCCGTGTCGTGCAATGCCGCGGAGGTCAGAAGAGGGTCTCAGATTCCCCTGGAACTGGAGTTCTCCTGGAATTGGAGTTACAGACGGTTCTTAGCCGCCATGTGGGTGCTGGGGATCGATCCCGGGTCCTCTACAAGAGCGTCGGTGCTCTTAACCGCTAGGCCATCTCTCCAGTCCCTTATTATTATTTTTTAAAGGATGAGCTTAACTTTTTTTTTTTTTTTGGTCTTTTTGAGACAGGGTCTCCCTGTAGCCCCAGCTGGCCTGGAACTCACTCTGTAGACCAGGCTGGCCTTGAACTCACAAAGATCTGCCTACCTCTGCCTCCTGAGTGCTAAGATTAAAGCCGAGCACCACCACGCCCAGCATTTATTATTTTTTTATGTGTATGAGTGTACTGTCTGCGTGTAGGTTGGTGCACCTGTGTTGTGCAATGTCTCGGAGATCAGAAGAGGGCATTGGATTCCCCTGGAACTGGAGTTAAAGACAGTTCTTAGCTGCCATGTGGGTACTGGGAATCAAACCCGGGTCCTCTGCAAGAGCAGTCGGTGCTCTTAACCGCTAGGCCATCTCTCCAGCTCCCATGATAGAATTCTATTTTTTTTTTTTTTTTTTTTTTTTGTCTTTATTGAGACAGGGTCTCCCTGTAGCCCCAGCTGTCCTGGAACTCGCTTTGTAGACCAGGCTGGGCTTGAACTCACAAACATCCACCTGCCTCTGCCTCCCGAGTGCTAGGATTAAACACCAAACCCAGTGATAGTATTCTTTTAGGTTGGTGCACCCGTGTCGTGCAATGCTGTGGAGGTCAGAAGAGGGTATCAGATTCCCCTGGAACTGGAGTTAAAGATGGTTCTTAGCCACCATGTGGATGCTGGAAATCAAACCCAGGTCCTCTGCAAGAGCAGTAGGCGCTCTTAACCACTAGACCATCTCTCCAGCCCCCATAGTATTCTTTTAAACAACACCCCATTCATTCTCTCTCCCCTGGGATTCTCTGGGGTCTGCAGTGTGGGAATGGTGACAAGGACAGGTAGCTTAGGCCTGCTGTATCTCCATGGGTCACACATCTCCCTGGGTCACTTAAGTGGGGTACTGGGTATTGCTCAGCTTCCTTCCTAGGGCTTTTTATACCTCAACACAGTGGCCCTGGGTAGGTCTTTGAAGCGTACAGGCCACAGAACAAAGGGCCTTGGGCCAGGTCTTGGATCTTACCCTAAAGGTGGCAGCTGTGCAAAAAGCAGGTGAAACTTCCTTCCTCCTGGTGTGTTTTTGGGAAAAGAGCGTCAGGGTACCACCTTTCCTGATTCTTGAGTCATGTGAACAGGAACAGATGGCAGGCCTGGACCAAAGTAGAGACTGAGCAATGAAGGGACTGGACAGGCTTTGGGAAAGGACAGGATCAGAGGCAGAGGGACAGGCCAGATGCACCACGATGTGGCCATCTCTTCAGCTCGGGCAGGCTGAGCCGAGGCAGCATCTACTCGGAATAAGCAAGCTTTTTTTTTTTTTTCCTTTTTTTGGTATTTTTGAGGCAGGGTCTCCCTTTTAGTACCAGCTGTCCTGGAGCTCGCTCTGTAGACCAGGCTGGCCTTGAACTCACAGAGATCTACCCACCTCTACCTCCCGAGTGCTGGGATTAAAGGCTTGCTCCACCACTGGCCCGGCTGGGATAAGCAAGCTTAACCTGCACAAAAGTAAGGGTCTTTTCTTGTTTACCATGGTCTGTAGAGCTGGTGTCATAATAAATAATTTTATATTTAAGCGAACTCTAGAAAGTGAAGGCTGAATAAAATCAGCCTGGCCAATGAGAAGATTCAGACCATCTTCTGTTCCCAGAAATTTCTAGCTAGGGGTTAATGAGGCCCACTACTCCTCCTAGAAGGATGGAGTGACAGTCCCAAGGTGAGTTTCAAGGAAGCAAGCAGCTCTGATGTGGATCTCAGGGTGTTAGGATCCAGCTCTGTGGGTTCTTTACAGGCCAGGGAGGGCCTGGATAGTAGCAATAATTGGCATTTTTCTAAGCTCTATAGAATCCGGGGGTTTGCTTCTGTCTCACAGTCTGATGCTAAGGCAGGTCCTTCCTCCAGGTGTCTTGAGAAATACCACATGGCAGGGCCTGAAGACGGATGGCAGCCAAGTTCACCTGAGGGTCCAAGACAGACTCTTCCTTCCTTGCAGCTGCACTTGGGTGGATCATTTCATCTTTGTAGCCACCTGGTTTTTCACCTGCATGATGCAGCTGTAACAGCACTCCTCACAGACTTGTAGACTGGGATTACATATGTGACATGCTCAGCTCAGAGCCTGATGGTCTAGCAGGCTCTCCCTCGGGGACTCTTACGAAAATTACCCAAACAGCTCCCAGGATGAGAACATGCTATCACTCTCCCTCGCTGTGCCCAAAGCTAGCAGGGGTGAATGAATTCCTTCTCTGTCACCAACAGATATAAATGTGGAGGTCTAAAGAAGATGAGTAGGCCAAGGTCACAAACCCCAAGGTCTCTGCTGAGCCTTGAGCTCTGATAAGCATGCCAGTCTTGTTAGGTAGCTGGGACATGCCTCTCCACTATCTCACGGGCACCCTGAGCTGAGTACCCTCCACTGTTCTGGGAACGGGCACCCTGAGCTGAGTACCCTCCACTGTTCTGGGAACGGGCACCCTAAGCTGAGTACCCTCCACTGTTCTGGGAACCAGGAGCTTTCCCTCCTATCTTGACAGATAAGATACCCAGAAATAGCAGGGATTCCCATCAGCCTCATTCTGATATCCCAGAATTTACACAACCGGCTAAATCCAGCCCCTTTTAAAGGAGCTGCAAGTTTCTCTAGACTCACCTTCTTCTCAGCCTGTGCTCCAATCTCTTAGTGAGCTGAGTATGTTTTCCCTGAAAGGGATTCAAAGTATGGAAATCAAAATCAAGCTAGGAGAGTAAGGTGGGTGACCACATGAGACACCCATTCCTGGGTCAGCAGAACTGATAGAATAGTTGCCACTGATTGAAGATAAGATCCAACAGTGACTCCCAAAGAGGAAATACAAGCGCATATTTGGAATAGACATACATCCCTAAGGGACTGTTCGTGCCTGACACTTAGGCCTCTATAGCTCTGTCCTGGATCTATGAAGCCGGGGACTTCTGGCACACTAGGCCCTGACGTATGATAATCTTCTCTCCTGGAGGAACAGCAGTTAGAGAACCGTTTTCTTATCCTGTGGTGGACACTCAAACTGCTCTCACCTGTGCCTGAGGGATGGTGACATCGGACATGGACCACTGTCCACTGCTCTGTGATCCAAGTTGCTTTCCTCCCATAGGGTTGGTTTTTCATGTATACTTGACCCTGACTATCACGGCCCCCAGGCATAGTGGCACATGCCTTTAATCCCAGTACACGGGAGGCAAAGGGAGGTGGCTATCTGTGAGAATGAGGCTAGCCTGGTCTACATAGTGAGTTACAAGCCAGCCAGCTGGGCCTACGGGGAGACCCTGTCTCAAAAAAAATTTTTTTTGCCTTCCCCTTGCAGAGTACAAAACATTCTGGTTCCATATAAAAGAAGGGTCAGTCGACAAATCATGAGAGTCCCAAGCTCCCCTGTGCTCTGACTCACAGACAAGCCCAAGGTAGGGTGTAGGGAGAAGCCCCGTCCCCTTCCCATAAACTTCTTGGACTCCCATGAGTTTATAGCAGGCCATCATTTGGACCCTGTTCCCTGCTGGTGACGACTTCCAGGAAAGAGATCAACACCAGCATGTACTGCCACCATGTAAAAGGTAGGCAGAGGGACAGAATGGCGCCGTGAAATTGTCTGGATTCAGGTCTCCAGCGGTCATTTCCTGTTTCTGTGATCTGGGGCAGTTCTCTATCCTCCTTGAGCCTCATCTAGAGTGTGAATAGTGATAATTCCTTCCTGTTAGCTGCTGGTCCTCAGGGTCCAGTGGGTACTCAAAAAAAGCTCCTGCCTTGTCTGTCTCTGAGTCTCCAGACCCTCAGACATCATGGCCTCTTCTTCAAGGCCTGTGGCTCTGTGAACTCTTACACCAGCTCCCTTCAAGGCTTGCTGGGTATCACAGACTTCATCCAGAAAGCCTTTGCCAGAAACAATTGGGTTGCTCTCTGCCAGGCTCCCGGGGGCGGGGGGGGATGTCCTTCTCCCACTGGTTTGGGCTGGACTCTCCCCACCCCCTGCCCCAACTCCTGCCCAGCACTGGCCATCCCCCTCTGATCCAGTCATGGGTCAGAGAACTGGAAGGTGATATCGAAAGCCTTCCTTCAGTGCTGTAGTGCATGTCTAGCCTGAGGACTAATCCTTAGCTAGCTTCCTTGTCCCAGGTTAGAGCAAGTATCAGATAGTAGGAACAGAGGGACTGTCTGGTGTCTGTTTGCCCATTTCTGTGTATGAATGTACTGTCTGCATGTAGATCGGTGCACCCATGTCATGCAATGCTGCAGAGGTCAGAGAGGGCATCGGATTCCCCTGGAACTGGAGTTAAAGACGGTTCTCAGCTGCCATGTGGGTACTGGGGATTGAACCCGGGTCCTCTGCAAGAGCAGTTGGCTCTTTTAACCGCTAGGCCATCTCCAGCCCTGGCAATTGTTTTGATGTATTTCCTTCATACTACCCTGACAAATTAGTAGAGGTGAAATCTCAGTGTTTCCCTACTCTTCCTGCTTTGGACAAATGAAAACTTGGTGATTTGTCTCTGGGACGCAGGTGGACAGGCTTGGCCCCAGCATGTCAGGAAATCCAGAAGAACTGTCAGACTTGGGCCTAGTGGAGTCATATTTCCTGTGGGGAGGGAAGAGCCAGACTGTGCCCCTGGCACCTGCTGCCTGCTTTATGATTTTACCTTTCATATGTAGCTCTATGGTTGGTCTTCAGTTAATTTGAGGGTATGAGATGAACTCATTTTCAGACTCATCTTTCCCCCGACATTGACATTTAATTGCTTCAGCTACTATTTATTGAAAAGATCATCCATTCTCACTATAAGCAATGTCACCTTCGCCATAAATCAAGTGACCTCCTCTGCGTGCGTCTATTTCTGGATTCTCGCTTCTGTTCCATTGCTCTATTTGTGCCATTCCTTCACTATATTAATTATGCTAGCTTCATAATAAATCTTGATATATATTTAGTATAATCCTCCAACTTTGTTCTCTAAGATTGCCTTGGCTATTCCTGGGTTTCTGTTTCGCTGCACATTTTAGAATCAGCATGTCAGTTTCTGCCAAAAGAAATATGCTGAGAGACCAATAAGTCCATAGGTTGATTTGGGAGTGACTGGCATCTTCACAGGAGGCGATCTTTCGGTCTACGAATATGCATTAATATCTCCAAATAGTTTATATTTTTCTTTTTAAATTAACTTTTTTTTAATTTATGCGTATGAGTGTACTGTCTACATGTAGGTCTGTGCACCTGTGTCGTGCAATGCCGCAGGGGTCAGAAGAGGGTGTCAGATTCCCCTGGAACTGGAGTTCTGGAATTGGAGTTACGGACAGTTCTCAGCCGCTATGTGGGTGCTAGGGATCGAACTCAGGTCCTCTGCAAGAGCGGTCGGCGCTCTTAACCGCTAGGCCATCTCTCCAACCCTTAAATTAACTTTTATTTTATGTACATCGGTATTTTCCCTGCATGTATGTAAGCATGCCTGTGTTGTACAGTGCCCACAAAGGCTAGAGAAAGGTGTTCCATCCCCTGGAACTGGATATAAGAATGGTTGTTAGCTGACATGTGGGTGTTGGAAGCTGAACCCAGGTCCTCTGGAAGAGCAGCCAAGGCTCTTAACCCGAGGAACCATCTCTCCAGCCCCATATTTTGTATTTTTCAATATAAAGACCTTACATATCTTTCAATAGGTATATTTCTAGATATTTGCTATTTTTAAGGTAAAATGATAAATAGTATTGTTTCATTTTAATTTTCTCTTTTTGGGGGGGTCTTTTTGAGACAGGGTCTCCCTGTAGCCCCAGCTGTCCTGGAACTCACTATGTAGACCAGGCTAGGTTCAAACTCACAGAGATGCCCTTGCCTTTGCCTCCCTAATGCTGGGACTAAAGGCGTGCGCCACCATGCTTGGATAATTTTTCTTTTTCTTTTTTTTTTTTAAGATCTCGTATTGTCCAAGCTGGCCTCAAACTCACTATGTAGCCCAGGCTATCTTTGAATTTCTGATCCTCCTTATCAGCTAGGATTACAGGTGTGAGCTACCATGCCCAGCTTTGTTTCATTTTTGTATTGATTACTTACTAATACATAGAAATTCAATGGACTTTTAAAAAAAATTTTATGTGTATGAGTGTACTGTCTGCATGTAGGTTGGTGCATCCATGTCGTGCAATGCCTCGGAAGTCAGAAGAGGGCGTCAGATTCCCCTGGAACTGGAGTTAAAGACAGTTCTTAGCTGTTATGTGGGTGCTAGGAATCAAACCCTGGTCCTCTGCAAGAGCAGTCGGTGCTCCTAACCACTGAGCTATCTCTCCAGCCCCCCAATGGACTTTTTTTTGTTTGTTTTTGTTTTTTGGTGTTTTCGAGACAGGGTCTCCCTATAGCCCCAGCTGTCCTGGAACTCGCTCTGTAGACCAGGCTGGCCTTGAACTCACAAAGATCTGCCTGCCTCTGCCTCCCAAGTGCTAGGATTAAAGGCGTGCGCCACCACGCCCGGCCATTTCCAGACTTTTAACCCCAGTGCCAGTGTCTGAAGGGACTAAACTTAGAGACAAAGGGAGGGAGAGAGGAGGGAGGGAGAGAGGGAGGGAGGGAGGGAGGGGAGGGAGACAGACAGAGACAGACAGAGACAGAGAGAGAATGAACAGCCAGAGAAACAGCCACGTGCTGGCAATCTGCATACTTAGTGCTCCCTGACCCTGGGAGCTGAGCTGTCCTCCGTGAACACCATGTGATAGGTTAGGAACACCAAGGCCAAATCACTTAGGTAACTTGTTCCAAGTCACTCCAGACTGGGAGAGTCTCACTATAATTCCTGCACTCAAACAAAGGCATTTCATGGTAAAGCCCTTGTCTGTTGGGTTCCTTCAGCTTTGACTCTGCGCTAGGGGAGTGTTAGAGAAACTCCTGGGATTCTAAAAGGTATGCCATGGATCCCTGCCTTATAAATGGAGAGTGGCTGGTGGGGAAGCAGCCTGTGGCTGTACTAGCTCCTGCCTCTCTCAGTGGGCACCTATTGCCTCCAAGACCTCTTCAGAATCTACATAAATGACCAGGAAAATATTGTTTTCAGAGCAACAGCCATATGTGATAGCCCTTCATGCCAAGGCTTCAGATAGAATAACCCAAGCATCCAAATAGACTTGTTAAACTATGTAAATTAGTGTGTATTTATAGTTTGACCTACTCAGGAGACAGGGGCAGAGAGATCACCTACTGTGAAACAGCAAGACCCCAGAGGAAGAGGAGAGAGAGAGAGAGAGAGAGATAGAGAGAGAGAGAATGGATTGATTTGGACTCATTTTTTTTCTTGGCATTGGACACTGGCTTTTCCATGTCACACAAGAACTAACTGAGGTGCCACGAGCCACTTCCACCTCCAGAGGCATTCAAGTAGGCACCCCGACTGTCCTTCATCAATATGTAGCCCCAAGCCCAGAACTCTCCCCCAAATGATACCTGGGCAGCCCTTTGGAAGCCACTGTCTCCCAGGATTCCAGTTGCCCTCTCTCTAATGTAGTCACATTGTCTTTTGCAAACACATGTGATTCCCATGTATGGAGCTCAGTAGAACTTTAGGAAAACTCCGGACCAGCAAGGTGAGGGATGTAGGCTGGACAACAGAGACATTTTGTAGAGTCAGTATTCTGGGACTGAAGCCCGCAGGAAGTGGGGCTTTCCACCTTCTCTGGAGAACTTTGCTGTAACCCAGGCTGACCCTTGGCTTAGCCCTTCTTGGTTTAAGGCAGAGCACCTGGTCACCTTGAGAGAGGGAGGGCCCCTTTGCTGTTCTCTGGTCCTGTGATACCCAGTCTCGGGCTGGGCAACAAGCTGGCAAATTGACTTCCTGATGTTGTATGTCACATCTACAGGTTTCGTGGCTGTCAGTCATCCTGAATCAAACTGAAACTGATCTTGACTAACACAAATGTTAATATACCACTGGACGCAGCCTGCCAGTTTTGTTTAGGTTTTGCATGTTTGTTCTTTTGGGGACAGTTAGAATGTGATCTTGTTATGTAGCCCAGGTTGTCCTTGAACTCACACATAGCAATTCTCTTGCCTCAGCTTCTCAAGAGCTGAGATTACAGAGATGGGCCACCATGCTCTTTTTATTTTTAAGAATGTTTTATTTTACTTTTAGGTGTATGAGTGTATTGCCTGCATGTATGTGAGTGCACCCATGTCATGCAATGCCTTGGAGGGCAGAAGAGGATGTCGGATCCCCTGGAACTGGAGTTAAGAATGGTTGTCAGGGGGCTGGAGAGATGGCTCAGCGGTTAAGAGCACTGACTGCTCTTGCAGAGGACCTGGGTTCGGTCCCCAGCACCCACATGGTGGCTGAGAACCGTCTTTAACTCCAGTTCCAGGGGAATCCGACACCCTCTTTTGACCTCCGAGGCATTTCACGACACGGGTGCACAGACCTACATGCAGACAGTATACTCATACACATAAATAAATTAAAAAGAAAAAAAGAACGGCTGTTAGCCACCATATGGGTGCTAGGAATCAAACCTGAGTCCTCTGCAAGAGCAGCCAGTGTCCTAACCACTGAGCCATCTCTCCAGCTGCCTCCTTTTTTTTTTTTTCTTTTAAGACAGGGTTTCCCTTTAGCTCCAGCTGGCCTGGAACTCACTATGTAAACCGGGCTAGGCTTGGTCTCACAGAGATCTACCTGCCTCTGCCTTCTAGGTGCTGGGATTAAAGGTGTGCACTACCATGCCTGGCCCTCATATTTATGTTAAGTGAGATTGGTCTAGATTGTCCTTTTCTTGAGCTCTTTGTTTGTTTGGTTTTTTTGTTTGTTTGTTTTGTTTTGTTTTTGGTCTTTTTGAGACAGGGTCTCCCTGTAGTCCCAGCTGTCCTGGAACTCACTCTGTAGACCAGGCTGGCCTTGAACTCACAAAGATCCACCTGCCTCTGCCTCCCAAGTGCTAGGATTAAAGGCGTGCACCACCACGCCCAACTTTCTTGAGCTCTTTGTATCTAGCTAAAGAATCAAGGTCAATAGTTGCTTCATAAAATGAGTCTGCCAGCTCTGTTCTCTCTTGCCCTCTTTTTAAAAATTTTTTATTTTATTCTTTGACGTGGAATAATATTTATAATGGGCTTTGGGTTTTATAAAAACACACCCCCAGAGTCTGCCTCCTCAGCAGGAGGCTTGGCACAAACAAGACGACAGACACCTCTTTTCCTTGTTTATAGTCTGCAATGGCTTATTTTTGGTGCTTTTGTTATTTCTGAGACTGTTCTGCTGGGAACCAACCATTTCCCTGAGGAAGTCATGAGGAGAATGAGGGGAGCCCCAGGCCAGGGGCAGAAGGGTTCTGCTGAGGGAAGGAAGGGGGAGCCCTGAGCCTGAGCCTGCTGTCTGTTGAGCACCCAGGATCTGTGGGCCCAAGCTTACCGTGACCCTCCTCTGCAGGCGCCATGTTCCGCAAGAAGAAGAAGAAACGTCCTGAGATCTCGGCCCCACAGAACTTCCAGCACCGCCTACACACCTCTTTTGACCCCAAGGAGGGCAAGTTTGTGGGCCTCCCCCCACAATGGCAGAATATCCTGGATACACTGCGGCGCCCCAAACCTGTGGTGGATCCTTCCCGAATCACACGGGTGCAGCTGCAGCCCATGAAGGTAGGGGATGGGCTAGCGCCAAGATCTTCCTCTTCCACTCCACAGGAGCTGCCTGTGACACCCCAGAGGCACCTGGAAGAGCCACTTGGGTATCAGAATGGAGCCAGCTGTCTTAATTCCCAGCTAATCAGCCTCTCTCCCTGGGGACCCAGGGAGGGGGAGCCTGGGGAGTCTCTCTGTACATGGTGGGAGGGATGCTCGATTTAGCAAACAGAATATAAGATTCCCAATTAAATTTGAATTTTAAGCCAGGTATGGTGGCTCTTGTCTGTAATCCTAGCGCTTGGAAGGTATTCAGGGCCAATCTTTGCTACATAGTGAGTTCCAGGCCAGCCTGGGCTACAGATTGGGAACCCTGTCTTGGATAAATAAATAAATTAATTTAATTAAATTTAAGTTAACAATCTCATGCAACCTTTAGACCTGCAGCCCTGAAGGAGCTATGGCTCTCACAGACCAGGGCAGTTCACATGGGGAGATTAAAGAGTTATAAGAACCGGAGTGTGGAGCTCGAACACGGCGTGTATGGAGGAGACCCCCAGATAAGCCTCCTTAGACCCCTCTCTAAAGGCCACAGGAAGAGCTAAACCTGATGCTCCTTCATTGAGCACCTCAGTTCCACTCCTCTCCGAGCTCCTCATCTTCTCCCACATCCCAAGCTCCTCAGCCCCTAACCCCCAGCTCCTCGGCTCCCCTAGGTTCACCTAGCCACCCGGTTGTTGTGCTGGACTATAACCTGGTGGCTACTGACCCATCTGTCCTGCTGACAAGGGCTTGCTTCCTGCTTCCATACAGACTGCACAGCACAGGCCTGACACCCTGTGGGCCCAGGCAAATGTCATGAAAACCCAATGGATGGGTGGTGATAAAGGGAGCGTGGCCTTCCTGGGGCCCTTGGGCACGAAAGGCGCTGCGTCCACACACTCTTTTCTCTTCCTCCCATAGATGGTGGTACGGGGCAGCTCAGTGCCCACGGAGGGTTACATCTCAGGACTGCTCAATGACATTCAGAAGCTGTCGGTCATCAGTTCCAACACCCTGCGTGGCCGCAGCCCCACCAGCCGACGGAGGGCACAGTCCCTGGGGCTGCTAGGGGACGAGCACTGGGTCACGGACCCAGACATGTACCTCCAGAGCCCTCAGTCTGAGCGCACTGACCCCCATGGCCTCTACCTCAGCTGCAACGGGGGCACACCAGCAGGTCACAGGCAGATGCCATGGCCTGAGCCACAGAGCCCACAGGCCCTGCGCAATGGGCTGGCTGCCAAGGCACAGTCCTTGGGGCCTACTGAGTGTCAGGGCACCTCACAGCACTGCCTGCAGCTGGGTGCCTGTCTGCAGAGTTCCCCGCCTAGCACCTCACCTCCCATGGCCCCAGGGAGGCGTGGGATGAAGGCTGCCAAGCATGGGTCAGAGGAAGCCCGGCCACAGTCCTGCCTGGTGGGGTCGGCCACTGGCAGGCCAGGTGGGGAGGGCCGCCCAAGCCCGAAGAACCAGGAGAGCAGCCTCAAGCACCGGCTCTTCCGAAGCATGTTCCTGTCCACTCCGGCCACGGGCCCTGCAAGCAGCAGTAAGCCAGTCCCTCCACTGCAGAGCAAGGTAGGTCAAACTGTGGCTTCCTCCTGGGGGCCACTCTAAGAAAGACCAGAAGCCCGGCCTAGCAGACATCCCCAAGGCAATGTACCAGAGATACAGAGCCTGCCTGGCCTTCCCCACTTACAGGATCAGTGGAAGAATGTGAGAAATCAAAATGACCATCAGATTAGTGTAGCATCAGCTGAAGATTACACCCTCAACTACCTGAGTCCATGTCTTCTAAAGGCTTTGCAAGTGTGAGTCACATGCTGTAAGCCAGGCCATTTATTGGGGTCTGGGGCACCATGGCTGATACAACATTCCTTCTTTCTGAGGCCCGGGCCGTCCATACTGGGACTTGAAAAAGCAGGATCTTTAACCATAAGCTCGGAGCAGACCCTCAAGGTCCCAGCAGGAATGTGGGCTCCAGCCTGGGAAGGGCAGGTCTCTCCACGTCCCTCCCCTCACTCGATCTGGATACAGCTCTCTAAGATGCCCTCGGTACACACGGACCCCACCTCTGCCGCTAACTCTGCCTTCCCTTCCTTTCTTACTCCCTATCCTCTCCCCTCCCTCCTCTCTGTAGTTATTTCTTCACTGTGTTGAGCAAAGCTCACCTCGAAGGACTCCACAGAGGCCAGAGGGGTCAGGCTCAGTTCTCACTGCCCTAGTGCTGTGCACTGTCCCTCCCCTCCTTAGTTTTTCAAGGAAAGGTCTCCTGAGGGCATTGCCTTCAGAGGATGCTGTCAGAATCCTAAGCTTGGAGCAGCAGGGCAGGAAACGTCTGTGAGGGAGGAGAGAGCAGAGTCCTGGCTGGCATTTCCTGCCAGATTGGAGCATGCTTCCACTTCCCACTGCCCGGCCACATCCTGGCACACTGACAGTAACCCCTTTCCCACTTGGCAGATGAGCACCTCAAAGTGAGCTAAGCCTGATATCTGCAGTGAGTCAGGGAAGGAAGCAGGGCCGGCGCTGGCTGGGGCTGGCACCCTGTCCCAGACCTTCCAGGTTCCTTGTTCTCATGTGCAAAGCTGTGCAATCACTACAGCTAGTTGTCACTGAGCTCTGAGAGAGTACGCATGAAGGTGTTAAGGCCTAAGAAACAGCTCCTGACCGTGGAGGACCCCCACCCACCCACCCGCCCAGGGAGGATTTGGGAACAAGCCAGAACTCTGCTGTTGGTGACGGTGTATGCATGGTCTATCCGGAACTGGAGGGTGGCCTGGACCTATAAGCTTCCTAGGTTACTGCCAGCCAAGGCACCTGCCAGGGTCCTCATCTTCGGGCACTCCAGCTCCCCTCTGGGACAGAGGGCAGAGGGCTGAGTCCCAGGGGTCTGGGGCACTATGGCTGACAACATTCCTGCTTTCTGAACTCTGGGCAGTCCACACTGGAACTTGAAAAAGCAGGATCTTAGCCGGGCGTTGTGTGGCACGCCTTTAATCCTAGCACTCAGGAGGCAGAGGCAGGTAGATCTCTGTGGGTTCAAGGCCAGCCTGGTCTACAGAGCGAATTCCAGGAGAGCAGACCCTCAAGGCCCCAGCGGGAATGTGGGCTCCAGCCTGGGAAGGGCAGGTCTCTCCAGAATGGAAGCAGGTGGTAGCTGTCTTGGGTTCAAAGACAGCACAGTTCCAAATCTAGGAGAGTCATTTCCTTCTAGATAACCTGGGCATACTTTGTGGCTGAATTTTTTTTTTTTTTTTGAGACAGGTTCTCCCTGTTAGCTCCACCTGGCCTGGAGCTCACTCTGTAGACCAGGCTGGCCTTGAACTCACAGAGATCCGCCTGCTTCTGCTTCCTGAGTGCTGGGATTAAAGGCATGCGCCACTACGCTCGGCTTAAAGGCAGTTCTTAGCCACCACGTGGGTGCTGGGAATTGAACCCAGGTCCTCTGCAAGAGCAGTCAGCGCTCTTAACCACTGAGCCATCCCTCCAGCCCCAGCGGCTGAATGTTGTTGAGCCAGGCTTCTAAGAGGCAGGACTGAATCTTCCTCCTCTGAGCTGCTCTATAGAGGCCAGGGCTCTGCAGCCCTGCACCGGCGAGTGGCATTGGATCAGGAGCCCTGTCGGAAGGCTCCCTGTGGAGCCTGGCCTGTGCTGTGTAGCGGCATCCGTTGCCTGAGCCCACTGGATGCCAGTAGTACACTCAGCTAGGACAACTGAAAATGCTTGAGAAAAATCACACACACACACACACACACACTACACATATACACTATAAACATAACACACCAACACATATACCCCATATACAACCATACATGTATACACAACACCTACACCCCATATACACAACTTATATACTGCATACACACACCATATATATACATACTATACACACATCACACACACACCATATACACATACCACACACACTTGCACACAATAGATACACAGCATACTACATACAGACCATACACACACACACACACACACACACCATACACATACGCCACACACACACATACCATTGAGAACTATTGCTTTAAGCAAATTCCAACATAGATGGGAAACATTAGCCTTCACCCACTCCAGGAATCTCAGAGCCAGGTCAGCGGCCTCTGCACTGGTCACAACCAGGGGCTCCCTGTGAACCTTGATGGTTATTCAGGTGTAGGATGGCAGAAGGTCACCACATTGTGGCCACCTGCTGGCGGACCACACCACACCTTCATTACGTACCTGCTAGACTCCCAACAAAGCCAGGGCCTATGCTGGGGAGTGCAGCCCTGAAGCCTGGGAGTGTGTGCACAGAACCCGAAAGCCTCTGAGAGTACCTAGATTTGGGGTCCTTGAGCAGGCTGACAGCATCAGGAGGTTCCAGCTCTGTGGGCAGTACAGGTCCCAGCAAAGGCCGAGGTATCTATCGCTATGATAGAAACCTCTAGAGATAGCCTAGTGGTTAAGAGCACCGACTGCTCTTGCAGAGGACCCGGGTTCGATCCCCAGCACCCACATGGCGGCTGAGAACCATCTGTAATTCCAGTTCCAGGAGAACTCCAGTTCCAAGGGAATCTGAGACCCTCTTCTGACCTCCGCGGCATTGCACGACACGGGTACACAAACCTACATGCAGACAGTACATTCATACACATACAAAAAATAAAAATTTTTAAAAAAAAAGAAACCTCGAAGCAACTCTCTGGGCAGCTCCTGAAGGGCCCTTCTCCACAGCCTTTTAAGAGATGACTCAGTGGTTAAGAGCATTGACTGCTCTTGTAGAAGACTTGGGTGCGATTCCTAACATCCATGTGGCAGTTAAGAACCATCCGTGACTACAGTGCCAGGGGATCCAACACGTTCTGACCTCCATAAGCATTGCATGACACATGCAGCCAATACACTCATATACATAGAATAAAAATAATAAAATATTTTTTAAAAAACACAAGAAAGGGCCAGGAAGGGTGGTCTCCTTTCACTCCATGGTGGTAGTGGTAGGAAGCCTTGGGCAAGGAGCCTCATAGAAAAGAAAGGAAGCATCATAGGCTTTCAGTGCTAGGCTGCCCTTCTTCTCCCTTCCTCCCTTCCCCACAGAGACCAAGGCTTCTCCTCCCATCCTCTGAGGGTCCTTAGCTGGGAGTTTTCAAGCTTCTGGGAAAACTCCTAGATACACAGACTCCCTGCTATAGCCACAAACAAGGCTGCCAGACCCCAGCTGTGGCTTCCTGCCCAGGTTCTGGGAGGCAGTCACACCTATGTACTGGGGCTACAGGGAGACCCTGTCTCAAAAAAATACAAAAGAGCGATGTGGGGGGGAGGGAGAAGGGACCTGCTAGTTGGTCACACTGGTCTGGACCACAGTGGCCATGCCTACCTCTGGGAAGATTGCTGAAAATGCTCCCTGGCCACACTCCTTGTCTCTTGTCTCCACAGCCCAACTCTGCTTTCCGACCACCACAGAAAGATTCCCCCTCAAGCGTGGTGGCCAAGGCCCAGTCCTTGCCCTCGGACCAGCCCACAGGGACCTTCAGCCCTCTGACCACCTCGGATACCAGCAGCCCCCAGAAGTCCCTCCGAACAGCCCCAGCTGCCGGCCCACTTCCAGGCCGGTCTTCCCCAGCAGGCTCCCCCCGCACTCGGCATGCTCAGATCAGCACCAGCAATCTGTACCTGCCCCAGGACTCCACTGTGGCCAAGGGTGCCCTGGCCGGCGAGGACACAGGCATTGTGACTCATGAGCAGTTCAAGGCTGCACTCAGGATGGTGGTGGACCAGGGTGACCCCCGGCTGTTGTTGGACAGCTATGTGAAGATTGGGGAAGGCTCCACGGGCATTGTGTGCCTGGCCCGGGAAAAACACTCGGGCCGCCAGGTGGCCGTCAAGATGATGGACCTCAGGAAGCAGCAGCGCAGGGAGCTGCTCTTTAACGAGGTGGGGGGACAGGGTGGAACATCAGCGAGGCAGTAAGCATGCAGGGAGGCTGGACACCCAGGCGGGGGGTGCGAGGGCAGGGTGGCCTAACGCAGCGACACTGGCCAGGCGCTCAGGCCCTTCTCCGTTCTCAGGTGGTGATCATGCGGGACTACCAGCATGTCAACGTGGTGGAAATGTACAAGAGCTACCTGGTGGGCGAGGAGCTGTGGGTGCTGATGGAGTTCCTGCAGGGCGGGGCCCTCACAGACATCATCTCCCAAGTCAGGTGGGCAGCCAAAAGGGCTACGTGGAGGGAACTGTCCACCACTGCTCTGGTATGACACTTGAGGTACCTATCTAGTCATCAGGAACCCCTGCCTGTTTGGGGGTAAATGAGACTCAGGAGTCTCTGAGGAATGGGGAAGAAAATAATAGTCCAGGCCTACAGGCTGCTGAACATGCTGCCCAGGAGTTGTGGGGCCCCTTGCCCGGGACTCCCCTCCACACAGCCCAGCTACCTGGCACCCCTGCCCAAGGTAACATGCTGTCTCGTGGGTGGCCTGGCCTGGCCTTCCCTGTCCAGGCTGAATGAGGAGCAGATTGCCACTGTGTGTGAGGCTGTTCTTCAGGCCCTGGCTTACCTGCACGCCCAGGGTGTCATCCACCGGGACATCAAGAGTGACTCCATCCTGCTGACCCTTGATGGCAGGGTATGTCCTCCCCATCTCTGATGTCCTCCAGTTCCCTGATCTGTACTCCTCCTCCTCCTCCTCCTCCTCCTCCTCCTCCTCCTCCTCCTCCTCCTCCTCCTCCTCCTTCTGGTCTCTATCTCCTTACCTTTCACCTCCAGGTGAAGCTCTCAGACTTCGGATTCTGTGCTCAGATCAGCAAAGATGTCCCGAAGAGAAAGTCTCTGGTGGGAACCCCATACTGGATGGCGCCTGAAGTGATCTCCAGGTCGCTGTACGCGACCGAGGTAACTACTCCACCTTCAGGTCTCCCCACAGGCTTGGGAACATGTAGCTTCTGTCCTATCCCTGTGGAGTTCCCCCACCACTAGTAACACTGATTCCCGGGCCCCCACTCATACCTGCAACCAACCGCTGCCTCCAGCTAAAGGGCACAGTATGATATGGCCA
Source organism: Rhizomys pruinosus (assembly GCA_009823505.1). Lineage (NCBI taxonomy): Eukaryota > Metazoa > Chordata > Mammalia > Rodentia > Spalacidae > Rhizomys > Rhizomys pruinosus. The sequence goes on along the minus strand of VZQC01002583.1, from coordinate 192,509 downwards.
GTATTCCCATGCGTGATAGCTTGTATGGTCACTGGTCACTTGTGCAAACAGGAACTGACCATGGGGCAGCTGACCAGGGGAGGAAGGAGGGAAGAAGACAGACTCCCTGAGGAGAGCTGCTCCCTTCTAGCCCGCTGCTACCAGACCCTAGCAGCAGAGTAGGGGATATTCTCCTGCAGGTGGATATCTGGTCTCTGGGCATCATGGTGATTGAGATGGTAGATGGAGAACCTCCTTACTTCAGCGACTCCCCAGTGCAAGCCATGAAGAGGCTCCGGGACAGCCCCCCGCCCAAGCTGAAAAATTCTTACAAGGTCAGTTGATGTGTAAGGTGTGATCACCAGATCCCATTTCTCCTGAGCAAGAGGATAGGAACCCAGGCTCCACCAAAGCATAAGGGTCTGGATTTGTCTTTCTTCACAAAATTTATGCAGGGTACAGTCACATTTGTGCACCAACTCCGGTGTCCACTCCAGTAAATCTCTCAGCTGCAGCAGGGGGGGTCACTCCTTGGCAGGCACTTGAACCCATGCGGAAGGAGCACAAGGACCCCCAGGACTCCCTGGCGTCCCAGGGAGGACACCAAAGCAGGCTGAGTACAAAACCCTGCACCCTCCTTGTCAGGGGCCCCACACAATGCAGCATTCCCATCCACCACATGGGCCAGCCTGTTCCCCTGCATGGCCCACCCTGACCATATCTGAGCACCTCTTTCCCTTTAAGCCTTTATTATTACCTTTAACTGTCTCCTGACAAATCAATCCCCTGGTAGCAGATTAGCACAGGATAGCTAAATGGCACTGCCACCTGGTGGCCAGAGCAAATACTGTCCCGGAGGATTGACACTGCCTCTGAATGGCCCCAGGACAGGTAGTCCTTGAAGACTGTGCTTCTGACCCTGGGAGGAGCTGGTCTAGGAGAGTGCCCATTAGTGAATTGCCCCAAAGAGGCGGCCTTCTGTCGAAGCTCAGGATGGCCTCATCCCCAGGTACTGGCTCAAAATAAACCAAGATAAGCCTTAGGTTCTAAGGCTCAGAGCAGCAAAGGCAAGCCTTGCTCCTGTTCCAACTTGTCCTTGTCTGCTGTTCAAGGACTTTTCCCAACTTGACCTCTTTTACTTTACCAAATCTTTAAATGGCTAACAGTGTAACACACTTCCTCACTGGCTCATTCTGCAGAGGAGAGCACTGAATCCTTCTTGAGATCAGAGATAGACCTGGGGCTGGACACCGATGCCAATTCCATGTCCCTTCCACAGAGCTGCAAAGCTTGAATGCCAAGAGCCCTGAGAAGTAGGCAGGGGCACTGGGCCGGGTAAGGAACCCAGCTCCCGGGAGCTCCAGACAGCCTCAGTCCATTGCTCTGCAACCCCCTTGACAGGTCAACTGGCCACTTGCTGGACCCCTCCAGGACCCTTTTCCTACCTGGTAATCCAACCAGCAGTGATCCTGGGAGGAGCCAGGAAGTAAGCCAGAGAAAACGAGACTTAAACAGTGGAGGCCAGAGCACTTGAGATGCTGTAAACCACACCTTCCTCGCCTGCTCTGTCTCCACAGGTGTCTCCAGTGCTGCGAGACTTCCTGGAGCGGATGCTGGTGCGGGAACCACAGGAGAGAGCCACGGCCCAGGAGCTCCTGGATCACCCCTTTCTACTGCAGACAGGGCTCCCCGAGTGCCTGGTGCCTCTGATCCAGCTCTACCGCAAGCAGACCTCTACCTGCTGAACCACGCCCAGGGTGCACCTGCCGCCTGTGCCCACAGGCAGGGGACAATGGGCAGCCAGCCCACTGGCAGGGCCTACCTGCCTAGTTCTCTCAGTATTCTCTCCAAAGATTGAATGTGAAATTCTGCCCCTACCCTCTCGCCCTTTCGCCCACTGGGCCAGGCCGGACCTGCCCCCTCCGCTCCTCTCCTTTCCCAGAGTCCCAGTTGCCTTTGGGATGACAACACCCCTTCTGCAGGATGGCCCGTTATTTGCACAGGGATGTTTCTAAGAAATCTGGAGAGTGGTGCTTCTGGCCACTGGCCAACACAGCTGACAGGCTGCTGCAGATTTTTAAAGGCAGTTGTTCATTAGTGTCCTGGGCCGCCCAGAGGGCACACGGCCCATCTTCACATGGATACTTGCTGTTCTTAGCTTCGCTGCAAACCTTGGAGTCCCAGAGAGCCACGGGGAAGGGTTCTGTTGCCCGAATCCTTCCTCCCTCGGTCTGACTTCCTGAAGCCTCGCCTGCACCCGTTTCCTGTCTCCTGGCACAGCTTGTCCCCAGAAAGCCTTCGCAGAACTGTAAATTGCCTGTGCATAGGTCCTGGGAACAGCGAAGGGATCTTCTGAACAAGAGTGGGGTTGATAAGAAGTGGCCCCACTTTCCTGGATAGAATGTGTGTGTGTGTGTGTGTGTGTGTGTGTGTGTGTGTGTGTGTGTGTAAGGAAGATCATGCAAGGCCCTTTTAGTTAACCACAGTGAGCTTCAGAAGGCCTACCCACCACATCCTCTCTCTGGCAAGCTCCACTCTGAAGGGACCTGCTTTCTGCCTCGAAAGTCTCATGTTTCTACCCAAACATTGAAGGGACGTGTGTGTGTATGTCAAGTCTAACACATACTGGGGGCCCTTGAAGTTTCTGAGTTTCCCTCATACTGAGACATGAAGAGTAAGGGACTAACTATGTTTTACTTGTCAGCAACTTCTCAGTAGCCAGGATGGACCCTCCTTTTCAGAACCCTAGGCTGGGACAGGAGGTGAATCAACTCCTGGGGGTCCTTCATGCCCAGGGAACAGACACCTCCTCTGTGTGAACCTGCTGGCCCAGCCACCCCCACAGATACCTGTCTCCTCATCCTCCCTCCCTTCTCCCCGCCCTTCCTGGCTGTTGTGAGACAGGGAAAGCCAGGGAAGAACTCCAGTGTCTGGACCCCATCCAGATAATATTTTTAAATTCCTCTGCGCCCTCAGGCCTGCATTAGGGCAAAGAAATTGCAAGGCCTTTTTTTTAAGGGTCAGAGTTTTAAAAACAAAAGCATCTTCCCTAGAAATTTTTGTGAAATGTTTGCACTTGTGCCTGTTTTAAATTAAACTGAATGTCCAAACTTCCGGCCTTTCCATTCTCTGGGACTGGAGCCAGGCTATCTTGGAGCTGGAGGCCCTGGAATGGGTGCCTGGTGGGCTCCCCAGTGGCACTTGAGTCCACAGAACACCCAACTTCTCTGGTGATGTGTGTGCCTGGAATGGGCAGAGAACCAGAAAGTGAAAAGCCCTTGGGATGGGGCTGAAGCGGAGGAGAAATAGGGCTCTGGCCAGGGCTGTGCCTGCTGACCCATGAGGGCTCTGACTGGGCTGTGCCTGCTGACCCATGAGGGCTCTGACTGGGCTGTGCCTGCTGACCCATGAGGGCTCTGACTGGGCATGGACCCCAGGACCGATGGCCACTTTCTCTCCTTCACACACCTCAGGCCGTGCACACTGCTACAGGGAGAAAGCAGGCCCTGCTAATTTCTCAGAACTGAAGGCATCAGGGTGGAATTTGTGAAAAGCAGAGAAGTGGCTGAAAACCAAGTAACCTGAGTTCTAGTCCTGGGGCTAGGAGGCCAGTAAATTACCTTTAGCTTCTAGCTCTGGCACGGTATCCAGTCCTCCTTACCTGAGATCTATACCCAACCTAGGGTTTACTGAAGCCTCTTAGCAAAGAGCTACACAAACCACCTACTCCCCACAGGTTCACACCAGGCCCTAGGCCCAGCAGTTTGATCCAAAGCAACCCCTGTGACTGTACCTTTGGTCTATAGTCCCAGTAGCCTGGCTAAGCCACAGAGGCTAGTGAAGGCAGGAAGCTCCTCCAGGATAGTATGTATCCTTTCCATCTTTCCAAAGGGAGCCAAGAGTGAGTAGAGAGGCAAAGAAAGGCCGGTTCTCAGAACGGAATAATACTGGGTTTATTAACTACTCCAGTTCCACTAGTCCTTCCACCACATAGTACAACTGCTAAAGTGTGCATGTCTTTTAGCTGCCCATTCCAACCAGTACTGAGCTCTGGTGGCCTGGGCGACTGTCCACAATAACAATAATATGAAAAGCAGAATTCCTAGCAAAGTCGTCTACAGTGGAGAGCACTAGAGAGGGCCCCATCTCAATGCCAGGGGTTGACATTAAAACAAGTTCAGGGAGTGTGGTGGTCTGCACAGAGCCTAAGGAGTCTTGTCAGGACAGCAAGGCAGGCAGCACACAATTCAGACAGGAAAGATCTGGGGTGTCTTAGAGACATCACTTTTTTTTGTTGTTGTTGTTAATTTTATTTATTTCGGTATGTGTATCAATGTACTGTCTGCATGCAGGTCTGTGCACCCGTGTCGTGCAATGCCGCGGAGGTCAGAAGAGGGTCTCGGATTCCCCTGGAACTGGAGTTCTCCTGGAATTGGAGTTTCAGACGGCTCTCGGCCGCCATGTGGGTGCTGGGGATCGAACCCGGGTCCTCTGCAAGAGCGGTCGGCACTCCCAACCGCTAGGCCATCTCTCCAGCCCCAGAGACATCACTTTTAACTAACCACCAGGCTTTGGGCTACTCCACAGACAGGAGTGGTTGCCTGCCTAACAGAAAGGAGCCAAGGTAACATTCACCCAAAAAATCAAGCCAGTGGCACTGAAAAGATGACAGTACCTCTGATACAATGTGTGAGCCAAATCTCATGCTGCTTGTAAGGCCAAATACTTGTATTCTCACACCATTAAAAACTTCATTAAAAGTAAACACTGAGCAAGCAAGAAGCCCAAAAAAAGCAGTGTGCACTTGAGTGCTTTGACCTCTGACCGCACACCCTTTGGTACTGTTCACCTGCAGATGTGTGTGTGCGTGTGTGTGTGTGTGTGTGTGTGCGCGCGCGCGTGTGTGTTAGGGTGAGAGATCCCCCTCAGAAAGGAAGTCAACTGTCATACGGAAACAACTGCACATGGGCAGGTGCCAAGGCTAAGAACCCTTTAAAGAATGGTTGGCAGCCCCAGCTGTTCTAAAGAGCAAGATTCTTCAGACAAGGAGCCTTAACTTGGAAGGTGGCATGGGGGGGTGTCTTGGTGAAGGGTCTGATCATTGCTACACCAAGTGCTGATTTTTCTTGCTGAATGTTTCTCACTTCATTGAAGTGACTTCAAGTATCCAGATTTAAGTTTCTACGGGAGTAGAAACTTGGGTTTCCATGGGTAAATGCGCACAGAGGGAGAAAGCGTACAGTGGTGACCTTGGATAAAAGTCTGAGCGCTGAGCCAGAGAGCAAGAGAGGAGAGCGCAGAGCTGCCACCAGAGGGCACCAAAGTGTGTGCGCGCGCGGCCTGGGCTGTGGGGTGGGAGGACTGGGGAGGGGTCTGACCCCTTCAGAAGCCGGCTCTGGTCTCCTGTCCCTCACACCCAAGCCCGATTTCTCGGCAAGCTCATTCTCGATCTGGGCAGTTCACTTAGTTGCTGGTGAGAATCCTTCCACAAAGACAATGAAGATCAGCGTCTTGAAGACTGCAGACGGGCGAGCCGTGGCAAGCTCACCCCTTAGGGCTCACAAAAAAAAAAAAAAAACAAAAAAAAACAAAACGAGGTACTGCCACCCCCAGAAAACTTTCACTGCCTTGACGCAGGAGTTTCACCCCATCCTGCGGGTACAGTCCGCTGCGGGAGCTAGGACTGACACTGGGTCCTAGAGCACGCGACCTGTCAAAGCCTTTCTTCGCCCGAGTTGGAGCTCAGGGCGTGAAAGGAAAGGACAAAGGACTTGGCCGCGAAAGGGCCTAACTACCTCTCCACGGTTGCCTCTGACTCACTAATCTGCCCAGTAACAAAAGCTGGAAGCTGAGGCAGGCCTGCGTCCCACGCGGTGGAGCAGAGGCAGGGGTCCTCGGTCTCGACCTCTAGCATCCATCATCCGCCCTGCCCTCCATTAACAGCCCAGCAAGAAGCAAGGCACGTTCCACAGCCCCCTTCCAGCTCACTCTGGAGTTTGATGAAATTTAAACCCGGACCTGCGGTTCGTGTGGGCTCCGACTCCCTCGCGCCGCCGTTTAACGTCGAAAACACTTCAGTCAATTATCCCCCTCGCGGAGGTTCTATTTAAAGAGATATTGTCAGGCTTTTAAGCCTCGGATCAGACCTGCTGCTTTCTGCCTCATATACAAAGACTCAAAACACGAGTTCTTTGAGGATTGGAAGAAATACAATTAAGCAAAGCCTTCGCAACTGTTCCACCCTCCTGGAGCACCCACGTGCAGAACAGGGGAGCAGGGAGGCGGTGGGGGCGGGGGAGTGCCAAGTCCTTTGCATTTCAGTCCTCAGGGACCGAGTGGAAACACCAGGCTGGGCCAGATGAGGGAGGCACTGAATCTCCAAGATGGAATTCAGATGCAACAATGCTGAGGGGCCAACTGGCCAGGGCGGTAGGGGTTTGGGGGAGCAGTGACCCCACAATGTCAATGAAGCTGAATCCCGACTGGCTCTACCTGAGACCCAGGCGGAGGGAGTTTGTTACCCAGAAGGGACAACTGGTGGCCAACACCCAGAGGTGGCAGTTAGCTACACAATATTTTCACTGCCTTGAAAAAGTAGCTAATACTTCAGAAAAACTTAACCACGGATGCCTTCCTAGCCAGTCCTCTTGCTTCCGGGGGCTCTTTATTCCTTCCTTTCTTCAACACGTAAGGGGGGGGGGAGCCTTTGGTAGTTTGTCAAAGTATTACCGCCAGCCTCAATGAGCACAGCAGGCTGGGCCTTTGTTCTCCGAAGCCAGCTCTGCTCAGTTGCCTGGCAGCCCAAGGTGATGGGAAATTCAGAAAAAGGAAGCAGAACCTGGGCAGCCACCCTTAAGGCTGGGGTTGGGGGTTCACCTTCCTGTCTAGAAAGATGTGACCTACGCAATCTGCCTTCCACTCTTCTTTTTCCAAGATGAGCAAGTCAGGGGGTGGGAAGGTGGGAGTTACACAGGAAATACCAAACAGCACAAAAACAGATGGGGTGGGGGGCTCTTTCTTACATCTCGCGGAGGACTAGTGGAGGTCTCCCTCCCTTTGGCAAGTGGGGACAGGTTCTAAAATGGAGGTGGTGGGTAGGGGAGATTGCTGAAGAAAGGGAGGGGGTTGGAAGATAGGGAGAGGTCTCACTGGACTAGAGAGAGGGTGAGGATTGCAGGGCTCGGCCGGCCTACTACGTGCCCTTTACCGCTGAGCCTGCAGTACCACAGCCTCTGTGCCCGCCTGCCAAGGATTTGACCCAGGCACCGAGAAAGGCAGAGCGTTGGTCTCTAACTCTGGGCCACTCTCGGGCCCTGGAGCCTCCCCAACCAAGCTGGGGATATCTGGGGCTGTGGAACGTCGGCGCAAACCCAGGCGGCCAGAGCCCGGGCCCCCCTCGGGGTGGGGACTAAGGCCGATGGGGGCTTGCACTAGGGTTGGGGGTGCTCCCTCCAGCACCTCCTGTGAGCGCCACCGCCCACTCCCCGAAGACTGGGGTGAGTTTGGTCGGGCCATGAGAGCTCCTGCCCGTAGGCGCGCCGTCTCCTCTTCTGTCATGGTACCCAGCGCTAGGCTCATGCTCCTGCCCAGCTCAGGCCGCTCGCCGCCTGGTGCTCTGGGACGGCCCGAGCCCTTGCCAGCAGAGGCAAGCTCGCCCCCATGGCCATGGCCATGGCCGTGACCGTGGCCGTGCCCGCCCGCAGCTCGTGCAAAGCGTGCCAGCAGAGGCCGCGGTAGACGACGGGGGCTCGGTCGTCGACGCTCTGGGCTGGGCACCGGGGCCGGGCGGCCAGGGGGGCTGTCAGAGTTGGAGCCCCGAGCGGCCGCCGCGGCAGCTGCCCGGCCCCAAGGCCCCGTGAGGGCCTGCACGCAGGTCCCGTGCCCGCGGGAGGCGGCCAGCTGCAGCGCGGTGAGGCCCGCACGGTTGGTGCGGTCCAGGCGCAGGCCCAGGCGACGGAAGGAGCGCACCAGGAACTCCAGCACCGCCCCGTGGCCGCACGCCGCCGCCCACATCACCGGGCTGTTGCCCGCCGAGTCCGTCGCCTCGGGGTCGCCGCTGAACTGCACCAGCAGCTGCACGGCGTCCAGGTGGCCCCGCTCGCACGCCAGGCTGAGCGCCGTGCGGCCGCGCTCGTCCCGCAGGTTCACCGCCGCCCCCTGCTCCAGCAGCAGCCGCACGAAGCGTGAGCGCATCGCGGGGTCCGGCAGCCCCACGGCCACCATGAGCGGCGTGCGGCCCTGCTCCGCGCGGCAGTCGATGATGCTGCGGTCCAGCGCGTCCAGCACGAAGCGCGCCAAGTGCACTTTGCCCGCCTGCATGGCCTCCAGGAAGGTGCGCGTCCCCGCCCGGGGACACAGGTCCTTGGGCTTGAGCATGGCTCCGGACGCCTCGTCTGGGCCGCCCCGCAGCTCCGCACGGGGGCGCCCCTGTTCCCGCACCTCACGGGGCTGCTGCCCTAGCTGGGACTCCGGTACCGCTCCTTCCGCGCGTGGGTGGCTGTGGTCAAGGTCCTGCTCGGTCCAGCTAGGGTCAGTCCGTGGCTCCCGCTGCCGCGCCGCTCCGCTCCGCGCTGGGCGTCTCGCGGCTTCTCCCCGGGCCTCCCGTCAGGAGCTGTGGGATGCTTGCTACTCCGGAGGGACCTCAGGAGCTCAAGCTCCGGCTCCTCTACTCTCCGGCCGTTTTCGGGGGTCCGATGCCCCTCCGTCCCCCGCGGCTCCCCTGCTGAGCGGGTGGCGCCCGCCTCGCGCGCCTGCCTCCAGACCTGGCGGGGCGCGCCGCTCCTCCAGCTCCCGGCGCCTTTCCCCGCCTCCTCCTCTCTTGCGGGGGCCGGGCCACGCCGGGGCGCTTGGTTTTTAGTTGGGGGGCTCAGCGACGCGTGAGGTGCCCTCCGCCTGATTGCTGGTTTTATAGCATCGAGGGGTCTCCATGGTAATGGCTGTCTTGGAAGTCGGCTGCGCAGTCGGGGCAGCGATGGACAGGGGAGGGAGACCGCCTCTGGCCCCCCACCCCTTCATAGGCCACGAAGTTGGGGAGCGGCTCCTCCTCCGCGCTCCCCTGGGAATGCGGCGGCGGTTACGGGGCGGGGGTGGGGGCTGCTCGCCGGGGGGCCACATGCACCCGGCAGGGCCAATCCCAAAGTCGCAGTCTTCTCTCCCCGCCCTCCGCCTCCACACGAGTCTGTACCTTCGGCTGCTTAGAAACTGGCGGGATCGCGGGCTCATGGGGTGGGGGGGATAGGAGTTGCTCTAGGTTAGAGGAAATGGGTCCCCAAGAGAGCAGAACTGGACCGTGCAGCAGCTGGAGGTGACGGCGAAGGGCCGAGGACTAATTCAGGGTATGAGGTACTTGTGCTCTGGATCACTGAGGGCTCTCAGTCTGGCTGGTAACTGCCACCCGAACGAAGTGCAGCGCATCGCACATCACGGTCACTGGCAATTGTGCCTCCAGCAGTCGCTCTTCAGAACAGCAAGGGATCGCGCTCTTCCCTGTCAGCCAGCTCCAGACCTGACAGTGCGCTCGCGTGCCAGTTCTACTGTTGCTTCGAGCAGACTGTTACATGTTGGGCCTGGGCTATCCCAGGGCAGGTGGGTGTTTCAGGACTCCTGGACACTACCACCCAACTCCTCCAGGACCGGTTACCACCCAGAAAGGGGCAAGAGTCACAAAGCAAGAATTCTACACAGGGTTGGGCTCTTTGTGTTTGGGGGATTGGGGCGGGGGGGTGAGGAGGAAGTATGTAAAACCCCTCCAGACCACAGGGCTCTAGGCCTGACCTAGCTGATCCAAAACCGGGGGCTGGAGAGATGGCTCAGTGGTTAAGAGCGCCGACTGCTCTGCAGAGAGCTCGGGTTCGATTCCCAGCACCCATATGGTGGCTAAGAACCATCTTTAACTCCAGTTCCAGGGAAATCCGACGCCCTCTTCTGAACTCCGCGGCATTGCACGACACGGGTGCACCGACCTGCATGCAGACAGTACACTCATACACATAAAGAATAAATAAAATTTAAAAAAAAAGACTCCGAGATCCAGTTTTCAATCAGCTGTGCGGAAAATTCCCTCAATCTTCTCTCCCTTTGGGGGCAGCTGCTTGGCTCTGGGGAGGTGCGACAGCTGCAGGCCTCAGGTGAGATGAATTACAGGGTCTGGGAACCTCCCAAGTGCGAGGAGGTAAGTATAGGAATGGAATTTATTTCAGACTAAAAAGTGAAGGGCTGAGAATGTAGCTCTGGTTGAGGATTTTCCCAGCAAACACAAGGCCCTGGGTTCAGTTGCCTGCTCTGCACACAACCAGGTATGGTGCTGCATACTTTTAGTTTTTTCCTTTTTTTCCTTTTTTTTTGGTATTTTTGAGGCAGGGTCTCCCTTTTAGTACCAGCTGTCCTGGAGCTCGCTTTGTAGACCAGGCTGGCCTTGAACTCACAGAGATCTGCCTACCTGTACCTCCCAAGTGCTGGGATTAAAGGTGCGCCACCATGCCTGGCTGGTGCTGCATACTTTTAATCTCAGAATTTGGGGGGGGGGGTGCAGCAGGATCAGAAGTTCAGAGTCATCCCCATCTACATAGTGAGTCTGAGGCCATCCTTGACTACATGAAATCCTGTCTCGGGGCTGGAGAGATGGCCTAGCGGTTAAGAGCACCGACTGCTCTTGCAGAGGACCTGGGCTCGATCCCCAGCACCCACATGGCGGCTGAGAACCGTCTGTAACTCCAATTCCAGGAGAACTCCAGTTCCAGGGGAATCCGAGACCCTCTTCTGACCTCTGAGGCATTGCACGACACGGGTGCACAAACCTGCATGCAGACAGTACATGCATACACATAGAAAATAAATAAATAAAATAAAATAAAAAACCCTGTCTCGGGGGATGAAAAAAAAAATTACCCAATCAGTTACTAAATTTACTGAGACTTCCCGAGTCTGTCATTTAGAAGCAGAAACTGGATTGTGGATAAAAGAGATTTGCCCTCTTAGTGAGGAAGACAAAAGTCAGAATATAACACAAGTGGGAGTTGTCATCTAAGGATTGACTACATCTACTAAATACAAAATTCAGAGGATGAGTGGAGGGAAAGAAGGAATGATGGAAGGAGAGGTCAGGTGTCTTCTGAAGATAGAAACTGAGTTGGTCTTTTAAAGGTGAGTGAGGTCGGGCTGCACAGAAATAAGACATTCCAGACAGAGGGAGTTACAGAAACAAAGATACAGAAAAAGGTTACAGAAGCAGGAACACCTGTAAGGAACAGCGCTGGCTGAGGGTCGGGTCCAGAAGAGACAGGAAATTCAGGAAGAATTAAGGTGTCCTCAGCCTAGGCAGAGCAGCGAGATGCTCTTTGCTGGAGACTCCTGGAGGTTGGGATGAGATGAAGAACAAGATCTTACTGCTGGAACGAGGACAGGCCCAGGAGTCTCTGCTTTCTGAAACTCCAGGCCCCAGGGATGGATGTTCACCATGGATTTGGGGTAAGCCCTGTAGCAGGGACTCATACCCTGTTCTGTCCTGAGGGGAGCATATATGACTACACACTCTGTGACATGCCCCCCATTTCTCCAGGGCACAGTATTTGACATACGAGTGTCGTATACTAGTAGTATAGTCCCAGGTGACCATATTCACATCTGTAATAGAGAGTACCAGTCCAGGCTACTCCACATAAGATCAGGAAGGATCAGAGTGTCAGAGAAAGTGCAGGATCATTATTTAGAGAGTAGCCCGGGGCTGGAGAGATAGCCTAGCGGTTAAGATCACCTACTCCTCTTTCAGAGGACCCTGGTTCGATCCCCAGCATCCAAATGGCAGCTAAGAACTGTCTGTAACTCCAGTTCCAGGGGAATCCGAGACCCTCTTCTGACCTCCGAGGCATTGCACGACACAGGGTGCGCAAACCTACATGCAGACAGTACATTCATACACGTACAAAAATAAATTTAAAAAAATTTTAGAGAGTAGCCCGCACATTTCACCACCAGGCAGCGGACAGAATTGCTCTCCCTCTTTTCAGCAGGAGAAAGGCTTTCATCCCTTTAGGACTCAGATTTCCCTTTCTGTAGCACAAGAGTAATTCTCCCTTTCTGTCTGCCTCTGGGATCAGGAGAAAGCTTAGGCTAAGTACTCCCAGGTGAAGAAGAAAAGCAACGGAAACCCAACCTAGGGGCTGTTGGCCAGGCCCCTTCTCCCAGAGCCTCCCTGAACCAACTCAACTTCATTTATGCCCCTGTTCCTGTGGTGGGTGGAGCTGGAGAAAAAAAGCACTGGGCCAGTCAGTTCCTTTAACAGCCTCCCTCTGATCTGTCCATAGATTGGTGGAGATGCCAGGTCCCTGGCCCTAGGGCCTTTGCTCTGACTTCCTTCTTTGGGCTCACTATGTTCTGAACAGAAAAGAAATAGCAAAGCTGAAAAAAGCTGAGACTTCTTCGCTGCAGAGCACAGAGGCACCAACAGCCGGAATTAGAAGCTGTCGCTTAGGGAGCTGAAGGCTGACAGGAGAAGGAGAGAAGCAGGCAGGGGGGCAGGCAATCACTTCACCCTCCTCCCCTCCCACCTGCCCAGCTCCTCCTGCAGGCTCCAGGCTGCCAAAAGGGCTTCCTCCCAGGGGCACCTCAGTCTGTGAGTCTGTCACTCTGTCTGCAACTGCCTCCCTGAAGCCCCCCCTCTTTCTGCCTCAAGTGTCACCAGCCCCCTCACCCTGTCACATTGCACTAGCTTGGCGGGGTTGGGCCTAGTGGCACGTGCCTGGGAGCTGCAGGGGCGGGTGAGTCAGCAGGGGATTTGGCACTGAGTCAGCGATGGGACTCAAAGGGGTAAAGACCCTTCTGTGTACAAAAGGTGAAATGGAAATGAGTGGAAAGGGAACCTGGGCCCGGCCCCACCTCACAACAACCATGGAACCCAGGTGTCCTTCACCCGCCCAGTCCCCAGTCCCCAATCCCCAAGGGAGAGCATCAACTCTTCCTTTGCGCGTCCCCCGTCCCCCGTGGATGGAGATTAACTCTTCTCCAGGGCCTAAAGACAGGCATTTGCTCAGGGGAGGATCTGGCTCTTTGGCATGGGACTGAAGCAGGGATGCAGATAGCCAGGCTAGTTCTTGAGAAGCCATCAGAGGCCCCTGCAGGAGGCAGAATTGTACACCTTTGGCATTCCTTGGCTGCCCAGCCCCATTTAGAGCACGGACTCCACCTGGCCTGGCACTACGAGAGCTGAAGGAAGCTTCTCCTTGCCTTGCACATTCATTGACACTGTGGCTACTGCCTGGTGGGCTGTGCTGGCTCTGGCTCAGGCTTAAGCCCACGTATCTGGATCAGAGAATTCCCGTAGGCCTGGATCTTCACCCTCTGGGTGGTGGGGTTGGGGAGAAATGGGCCTGCTGGCAGTGGACTGAGGTCAGGGCACAGCCCTGGAGTGTAGATGTCCCATGCTCGTGTTTTCCATCATGGCTGTGAGGAGGAGGCTACCTGATAAATGCCAGGCTTTGGTTAGATGAATGAGCAAGCCCTAGTCTGACCCTGTGGCCAGGGACTGTAGGATCCCTGAGCTCAGGCCCTGAGAGGGATGGGGGGAGGGTGCCCCTGTTTATTTTCCAAAGGCACAGGTGCTTACAGCTAATGGCATCTGTGGTAACTCTCTGATGGAAAACAACCTCTTCCCAGAATCGCCCCACCCTGCCTGCCCCATTTGGGATTTGGAACTGAGCTGTTCCTGTGGTGAGTGGCTGTCCACCTACAGCCAGTGTTGGAATTAGTCACAGCCTCAGCACTCTCTGTCTTCATAAAGAGGTCAAGATAATCTAATGTTTGAGGTTCCCGAGAGGGTGGGGCTTTGTACTAGGCTCTTCTGCTCCAGCCCTGAAGGTGGAGATGAGGAAGGGCCACATCTGTGTGGGGATGGGGAAGAGGAAGTGACATCATTTTCCAGTGGTTCTCATTCCTCCCCTCCCACCTGCCCAGCTTCTCCTGCAGGTCCCAGGCTGCCAAAAGGGCTTCAGGGACAGCAGAGGAGGAAAGAACTCCTGTTCACGCTCAGAGACAGGGCCATTTCACAGGACCCCAGAAGGGACTTCACCCTCTATTCATTCTGCTCCCAAGGGAATGTTTCCTCCCTCGGTAGCTTCATCTTCTAGGCACTCCCCTGCCCTGCATTCTTTTCCTAACTGGAGAAAAGAGGCAAGAATAAGGCAGGAAATGCTGGGTTAGGGTTCTTTAGTAAGAGCAAGGAGGAGAAAAATAAATAAACCACATAAATCCAGGAGTGTAAATGACATTGACCTTCTTAAGCAGCCCAGATAGGATACCTACTAGGAAGTACCCACCCCAGACCCAGAAAAAAGGGTGAACCAGGTTCAGCGTAGAAAAGTACCCAAGAAGGCACAGTGTCCTTTTTCGCACCAGACACAGTCTCATGTGTGCCAGCAGCTGAGGGACAGTCAGATGAGGAACCTTTTCCGTGCAGTCACCTGTCCCCCATAGGCAGAGGCCTCAGCTGACATTCTTGGAGTAGCCCTCACTGGAGAACTTTGAGATGGTGCCAGGCTCTGCCTTAAGGTGTTGGCAACACTGCACGCAGAACAGGCCTGAGTTGTGGTCTGGAAGCCCATGTGAGGTGCCACATCAGGAAGGTTTGAGCTTGGTCCTGCTTCAGTGGTGGGTACAAAAGTATAGATTCCAAGAGAGGCACTGAGCTCCAACCAGGGCACCACTACTACACACTAGGACAGGCAGAGGGACCGGGATTCCATTTCCCTTCTCCCAATCAAAACTCTTTTGCTTTCAATGAATGTATGTGGCACTTATCCAGAGGTGGGAGAAAGATGGCGAGCAGGAAGTCAGTTTGGAGAAGACTCTTGGGTCCAAGGTGGGGCTTTGTCCATAGACTCCCGAGCCTGCCTTTATCTGCAGCATCCAAGGAAGCCTCAGCTTTCCACAGCCCCAAGTATTAGGGTCTTCTCCTGAGGGATGCAGCCATGTCCCAGATCTGAACATTCTCATTAAAGTGTCCCATGGAGATGGGGCATCAGAGGCGGCTCTCCTGGGTGTCTGCCTTGTCTGTGAGTGGATCCTGCTGGCACGGCTCCTCACAGGTCCTGTTAGGCTTATCCTCTGCCTCAGAAGGGAAGCAGGTCCTGAAACAGGCCTTCACCGACTCCTTTACCTCGGCCTCTAGGCCCTTCATCTTGGCCTCATACTCAGCCAGCGCCTCCTGCTGGAACTATAGGGCCAGCAAGGACCACTGCCTGGGTTAGGAAGGGCCCCCATTCAGCCTCCCAACCCTGGACTATGGGATACAGAGATGCCCGGGCTATTCAGAGTTCCCAGGAGACTGGGGTGGGAGATAAGGCAGGGGAGATAGTGGGACCCATCAAAGAATCTACTAAGAGGGATCAAGCAAAGAAATCTGCAGAAATGCCTCATTCGAAAAAGCCCTGGGGACGCCGTGAGAACCAGCCTGTGACCCGCTGGTGAGGTGTGATGTGCCCTTCCCCGACCTGCCTGGTGGCCCCTGGAGGAGGGCCCCTTCCCGCCCATTCATCCTCACTGGGGCGGGGAGAGCGCACCTGCTTCTCCATCTCCCGGATCTGCTCCAGGCAGGCTGCCTGCCTCTCCTCCAGCTTTTCCTGGTGCCGCTCCAGTGTCTCCGTCATCTGGGCGGTAGTGAGAAGCAGGGACTCAGAGTGCTACCGCTATAGCGAGCAGCCGGGGGCGGAATCCAGCTCCGATCCTCGCTAACCAGCAGTACAGTACGACTTGGGACAAATTCCTTAACCTTTGGGCAGTTTTTTTTTCAATTTGTAAATTAGATAATAATCCCTGGCTTAAGGAACTGTGAAGGATTACATGTGACAGTTCACATGAAGCACCTGGCGTGGTGCCTGGCACAAAGTCAGGCCACAGTACACGGAAGCCTATGACTGTAGTCAGCAATACTGGGACTCCCCTGGGGCAGGAAGTGCTATCGGTCCAGTCTCAGCAGGGCTTCCTTCCTCTTTCTACTCTGAGGCATCTCAAGCAGTCTTCCCCACCTACCCCATTCAATCCCATCTTCCTGGGACCAGCTGACTCATATTTCCCAGACAGTTCCCTTCAAGGCTGGCACCCTGGCCTCTATACATAAGGGCTCAAAGAAAAGCCATACCCTCTCTATGGAGAGAATGTTTGGGGGACATAGCCCTGCTCACCTGCTTGACAGCCTGCACCACCTCCTGAATGTGGGAGCTGTTAATCTCTCTCTTCAGCCTGTTGATATTATTGGAATTTTAGAAAGGGGCTTTCCTGGGGGGCAGGGTCGATGAGCTATCGTGAGGGTACAGGCAAATGAGAACTCCATCATGGAGGCAGGAATCAGAAGACGGGCATGGAAGATGGGCGGAGAGGTAGATCTGCGGGAAGGAAGTCAGGGTCCCTGGTAGGGTGACCTTCTCCCCTTACAACTGGAGTGGGCTCTGCTCATCCAGGCCTCCCCCCACCCCAGGGCTCACCTCTCCTGGGCCACCTTGTCTGTGGTGACTTTGGTCATGGCCTGAACCCGCTCCAACCTCTTGGCCTCCAGTTTTTTCTTCATTTCTTTGGTGTCACTGCAGGGGGACAGGCAGGGGGAGATGTTTGGAAGGGTGGGGCCTTTTGTGGAAGGCAGGGATAGGCATGTCAGGGAGGTGACCATACGTTTCTGAGGTCTCCTTGAAGGTCTTGAGCTCTGCAGCCTGTCTCTCTCTGGCTAGCTCCAACATCTTGGTGGTTTGCTGTGACGGAGGAAGGGCGGGTTAGCGAGAGGCCTCTGGCTATGGGAAGGGCAGGTTGGCTGGCTGATGCTCTGTCCACACCTCAGCCACATGCTGCTCCTTGCGCTTGAGGATGTTTCGGTGCTTCTCCTCGGCATGCTGCTGTAGCTCCTGGGCCAGCCTGTCCTTCAGCTCCCACAGCCGCGGGTCCGTCCCCTCGGGGAACTCGCCCGGCGAGGCCCCAGTGGACTCCTCGCAGGGCAAGGTCCTGAGGAAGCCAAGTGCAGACAGGCCGTGAGCTTGCGGCCAGCACGCAGGGAGGGGATGGCACCCACGGAGGCCCTCACCTCTTCTTGCGGGAGCCCTTGCCCGGGCGAAGCTTGGAGCCGGCGCCCGGAGGCCCGAGCTCGGCCAGCTGCGCCGCGCCGCGCTGCAGCAGCTCCTCCCGCCGCCGGGCTCCACGCCGCTCGAGCTCCCGAAGCTCCTTCTCGTGCCGCCGCTGCAGCTTCACCACCCCCTTCAGCTCCCGCAGCTCCTCCAGGCTGGCCGTCTGTGGCTCTGCAGAGGCCTGGCTGGGGTCCGGGCCGCCCAGATCGCCCTCCCCACTCTGCAGACACCCCCCCAGGAGTCCCAGGATCGCCCCGAGATCCTGTTCCAAGATCGCAGGGCTCGGAAGGCCTTACCTGCCACTTCTTTCCAAGCTTCCTCCTTGGCTGTGGCCCCAGATGCTGCAAGAGCACAGGGTGGGCCGGCTGTCAGATGCCCTGTGGGAGCCTCAGCTTGACTCCCGTAGACTCCATGAGGGTCACTAGCACCTTCCTAGTGTTGAGGCTTCCTACCCCGCTCTTTTCTCTCCAAATTAAAATGTTAATCTTTGGGGGACAGGGACGATGGGAGCCAGAAGGACTTACCTGCTGACCCATTACCTGCTGGGATGGATGCCCCATTGGCCTGGCTGGTAACGGGTTTCCCGGATGGGAAAGGCTTCTGTGTGAGGAAAGCAGGTTGGAAACATGGGACTCTGCCCCTCTCGCGTCCACCCCTCCCACAAGAGGCCAAAGCTCCTGGAGGTATTTGGCAGTGGTTCAGACAACACAAACCTCAGGCAGATTTCCCATGGCCTCCTTGAGCTTCACAGACTTCTTATCATGCGCAGTGAAGTACTTGATGGGGTTGGCAAGAGCCACAGTAAGATCTGGGAGTTTAAGACATGACCAGCCTGATGTGTAGGGGGACTGGCCGGAAGGGTCCTTTCTCACCCCACTCCAGGGACTAGCTTGATGAGTGGAAAGGGGAAGGGACAGCCTGGGTTCTTGGCATGGCACAGGCCTCCTACCTGCCCAGGTGTCGGGTACGTAGTCCTTCATCTCCAGGAAGACAAAGAGTGCAGGCATAGTGAGGGGCATGTTGCTCTCACTGCGCAGGCACAGGTGGTGGTATCCTATTGAAGGTGATGAGGTAGATGGTGAGTCAGAGCCCATTCCCACCAAGCACAGCATACCAACAGCCCGGCACTTAAGATTTCTACCTTTGGAGTCAAGAACCAGGGTCTAAGTCTTCCACTGAACCTCCTTACTGTGTGGCATCAGGCAAGTTTCGGTAATTCTCTGCAACCTGCCACAACTATCTGCCTTTATTGTGAGAATGTGTTTCATAATCCCCTCACATGTTTTTATTACATGTTTATTTGGGGGGGTGTACATGTGGAGGTTAGAGGACAGCTTGTGGAAGTTGGGTCTCCCTCCTTTTACCATGGGGGTTCCTGGGAACAAATTCAGGTCTTTAGGCTCGACAGCAAATACCCAGATCCAGTGAGCCATCTTTCCGGCTCCTCTCACACATGTTAATTGCACATAGATGCCAGCTGTTCACTGGAATCTATACCAGTGGCTCAAGAAAATCCTGGGCATTCTGTTAGGTAGGCAGAGTTCCCACCTATCAGGTTCCTAGAGAGATTCATTTCCACCCCACTCCTTAGAGCTGATAATATGAGGGGGTTAAGTGAGTCCTCAAAGACCCTGCCTAAGGTCACCCCACACTCTACAGAGGATGCTAGTTTTGGTCTTAGACCCCCTGAAAAGGGTGAATAAGAACCTGTTCCTTACCAGAATGAAGAGCATTGATGGGGATGATTCGGTGTCCAAGAAATTTGTTGCCTTCCTCCAACACAGCCACCCTGAGGGAGGCCAGCTCAGGCATCAAGATCTAGGGAGGGTTTGGGACAGGGGAGGTTGGGAGAAGGCAGGGGAGCTGAGCTGCTCCCCTGCCCCGGCTCCCACAGTCCTAGTGTCAGGGTGAGAACCGGGCAGGTTCTACCAGGATTGGAGGGCAGGCAGAAGACACCCCAGAGCACACAGGCATCTCACAGCTTGTGCCAGACTGCACTCACTTGAGGAACAGGGCTGAGTACGCAGCATGGGAAACAGTGGTGCCCATGCAGATAGGCCTTGGTAGCCAATCAGACTTCAATGACAAAAAGACCCTCACTATCCCCTGAGCCCTGGGCTGGAAGCTCACATTTCTGTCCCTGATCCTAATAATGTACAAGCACGCGCGCACACACACACACACAACCTGCCCACTAAGCAAAACTTTGTGAACTTGAGTTTAGGACTTCTGAAACTCAAGGAAGGCGCAGATGAGGGGCAGAGAGAGAAGGAAGCCCAAGGAGCCTCTCCTTTCCTCTTTTTTTTTTTAATTTTTTATTATTTTTTTTCCTTTCCTCTTATCTATAAGCAGAGGCCAAGAACTAGGGATAGACTCCGATGTCTGGCCTGTTCCTAACTCCCTACCCCACCTTCTCAAAGACGAAGGGGTCTTCCTTCCAGACAGGATTGATGGAGTTGGTGGTAGGTGACAGCTTGGTGCGATAGCGCCTCTTGGGGTCCCCTGGGAGGCCAAACAGTTCCACTTCCACATAGGTGCGCACACTGCGTTCTGACAGGAACTGCCCAGAGATCACCTTGGGGTGGAACCCAGAGGAAGCCGGCATTAGATCACCCAGCCAGGCTGGTCCCCACTCCTTGGTGCTACCGGCTCCTTAGGGCTCAGTATCTATCCTGGGGTTTGTCAAGAGCCCTTTCCAGCCTTCATTACCAAACAGAGGCTGTATGGCTCAAGGTATACAGCCAAGCTCCAACCACCTGGGTGCTTCTAGCACTCAGGAAAGAGGTAGGCCACCTACATCCCTCCCCAGACAAGAAGGGAACAGCAAATATCTTTGCCCTGGCCTGGGAGCCTAGACTCCTGCTGCCCTGCTGGGCCCACTCTCTCTCTCTCTCTCCCCTCCCCACCCAGCCTCAGCCCTTCCCCCTTGGTTTCCATGGGGACGAAGAGGCAGACTCCAGTGCTGAGGAGGAGGCAGTTTCCAAGGCAACTTGAAACTGCACGAACTGGCTGGGGCTGAAGTCTTCAGGATATCAGGGAAGGGGGTTGGGTGGAGGGGTGGGCTTCTGGGTCTTCCTCTCCAAGATCCCAGCCCTCCCAGTCATTCGTTCGTCTCCTTCGGGCCTTGCCGTAATGGAAAGGGTGGTGGCCACCACCACATCGATGCGGTCCACTGAGAAGGGATTGAACTGCTTGTCCAGCCGGCGCATGAACTCATGCTTGAGGAGGTAGCCACTCTGCCCATTGAACTCGAACAGGGCCATGTTCTGCTGCATCGGCAGGTCTGGAGAGGATGAAGGGGTGCAGTAAGGAAGAGGTGCCCTGGATCTATACGAAGTCTCTTTCCCTACACTTTCAAGCCTTTCCTTTCTTGAGGATGGGAAGACTTGGGTGGATTGTGAGTGTGAGGGCTTCTCATGCCCCACTCCAGGGTCTGGGGGTATCTCATCTTTTAAGAATGGTCCACAGCCTGTGGAGTTAACAAGAAGTAATGGGACGGCCAGGCTGCAAGCTCACAGTGGGAGCTGGGGCAGCTGGAGCAGGTGTTTCCAAAGACAAACCAAAACAGAACAGCCAGAACCTGTGCCAGCCTTGGTGCCTCACATGCGTTCCCACCCATCAGAAGTATAGTCTCCTCCCTCGAGTACTCACCAGCCTGGGCATGCTCCCAGGACCCACACAGAGATCATACCCAGTGTGCACTAGGGATCCCCCAGAGAGGGATCTAGGTGGGATGGGCAAGGCCCACGGCAGGGTCTTCAGGGGCTGGGAATGCCCTCACCCATTGTCTGGAAGTTGAGGGCCACCATCTGGCATCCAACATTCCAGAACATCTGGGGCATGTAGTTGGAGGAGTCCATGCGCGTGCCCTTGGGGTACACACGGCTCATCTGGCGCTTGTTGTAGCTGCCCCTGAGTATAGGAGCTGGCCAAGGTTGATTGCACCAAGAAGACCCTAATCCCCCAACCCCACCCCAGCCAGACACTTTGGCTGATGAAGCCTCAAGGATACTCTACAAACTGCACGGAGGCCTTGGACAGCAGGTCAGAGGCCTTGAGCTCCGTGAAGGAGGAGATGACATAACTTCGGTTCTTTTCTGTGTAGGAGAGAAAGCAAGGTGGACTCCACATCAACCTGCCCCCTCCCTCAGCCTGCTCTCTGCTTTGAAGTCTCTTCCAACTCAAGATTCTACTGAGGCCAGAGGGTTTAGTGACCAGACTCTGGAGGAAAGCATGGGGAAAACGTGCTGGCATAAAAGACCTTTAAGTGGGGCTGCACGTGGTGGTGCACGCCTTTAATCCTAGCACTCGGGAAGCAGAGGCAGGCAGATCTTTGTGAGTTCAAGACCAGCCTGGTCTACAGAGTGAGTTCCAGGACAGCTGGGGCTACGGGGAGACCCTGTCTCAAAAAGACCTTTAAGTGGACATGCAGAGGGAAGGGACCTGTGCCAACATCCTGGAGACTGACGGCTACATGGCATGGATTGGCATGGAGGGTGGGGGACCTATGAGGCTGAGCCTATAGTATCAAGACCACGCAGTGTACATGCCCAGTGTGAGCCCAGGACTGTGATGTGTGCAGGGAGTGAGATGTGCAAGCAATTAGCAAATGCACAGTGAGAGCGCTAAGCTAAGGCCGCCTAAGAACATCTGTAGGTGTGCCCAGGTAGCAGGACAGGCTGTGGGTTCAGATATGGGGAGTCAGTGTGGCAGAGATAATAAACTCCATAGAGTATTCAGAAAGGTGCTGATGTTGGGGAGACATGCACAGATAGCAGGAGTAGGTGTGGAAGGGCGAGGGTCCCAGGGGGCAAGCATGCCCTGATGGTTTTCTCTACCTTCCGTCCCTCCACACTCACCCCCAGGACTGGGGCTTCTAGACTGCCAGCGCTTGATATAGTTCAGGCCTGGGACCTGTAGACTCTGTAGGAAACTGCAGGAGCCCCAGATAAGCCTAGCTGAGGTGGCCTGTCATAACGACCTGCCTGTCACTGACACACTCCAGAACATTGTATTTGCTGCCAAGTTCTTCAGCTCAGTGCTGGGAGACTAGGAACCACTGCCACTTAAACAAGCCCTCTGTCTTACTGGGTATTTATAGACAGGGCCCCAAGACCAAGGAGGGGTGGATCCCCCTTCCTCTCATCCTACCTGTCAGATCTTTATCTTTCTTGATTGAGAGCTGCCTTCTCCTGAACCCAGGCTGCCCTCTCCTACCACCACCCCACACTAGCGTACGTGCAGAGAACTCGAAGGAGATGAACTTGGTGGGTTGGATGTAATTGACAAGGCTGGACATTTCCTCATAAGCTGTCACCTCCAGGCCCGCCGTGCCCTAGAGATCAGAGAGGAGAGTGGAGAAGGGGACTCTACAGAGTACATATGGTAGCCTGTACCCACCCAGAGGGCAGTGCCAAAGGGACCGTCCCCACACACCTCATCCGACTGCATCTTCTTTATCTCTTCTTCATCTAGGCTTCCTGACTCCTCTTCTTCCTCTTCTTCCACCACCTCCTCCTCCTCCTCCTCCTCCTCCTCCTTCTCCTCCTCCTCCTCCGCCTCAGCCCTGTCCTCAGCAGCCCACACTGCCACACACAGGGTTCCGTCAGTACTGGCTCTCCCCAGCCCCGATCTCACTCCTGTCACTCACTCACCTGCATCCTCCCCCAAGGAGGCACTGGGCGGGCAGCTACCCTCAGCCTCCCCACCCGGCTTCTTGCTGGGGCCATCCGGACCAGAAAACTGGTTCTTCTTATTCTTGATGAGGATCTTGCCCCGGAGGTCCTCAGGGCTGGGCAGAGGGATGCCGGCCTTCAGCTGTGAAAAGGGAAGAGGTGGGCACCATCACCTCTCCTGTGGTGTGTACCTGAGCTCCCTCACTCCAGCTGCGGCTCCTCTGCCCTTAGCCTACACCTCCTGCCTCACCTCCCACCACTGCCCCCCTCGTATGTTGAATACACACCTGACCAAACTTAGCCTGGCTGATGACACTCTCACCTGTTCCTTCTGACCAAACTGCTCTTTTCTCTGGCTCACTGAGCCTGTGTCATCCTTAAGACTGCATTTAGCCGTAACTTCCTCCAGGAAGCCTTCCCCATTCTCTAACTCCTGGGCATTGCCTCCCACTATACCTGGCCTGGTCACTTCTCCATCTCCTCATTAGAGGGTCAGAAACTGGAAGGAAGCAACTATGAGGGTTTTTAAAAATTTTTTTATTTATTTTTGTATGTGTATGAGTGTACTGTCCATATGTAGGTTTGTGTACCCATGTCGTGCAATGCCATGGAGGTCAGAAGAGGGTCTTGGATTCCCCTGGAACTGGAGTTCTCCTGGAATTGGAGTTACAGACGGTTCTCGGCCGCCATATGGGTGCTGGGGACCGAACCCGGGTCCTCTGCAAGAGCAGTCGGTGCTCTGAACTGCTAGGCTATCTCTCCAGCCCCGCAACTATGAGGTTTTGGCTTGTTTGTTTCTTTGTTTTAGATGGTCTCACTATGCATCCCAGGCTATCCTAGAACTTGAGATCCTCCTGTGGCAGATTCTCAAATTGCTTGGATTACAGGTATGGTTCGCTATTTCTACCTTCAACTGTGTTTCTGTCACTAATACACCCCAACTTCTAGCATACAGTCGTCACATGGTAAGTGACAGGACCCAGATTCACAGTCCAATCAAATAAACCCAAATGCCTCAGCCCTTTTCACCTGGCCCCTCCCCTAACCCCAGGCCCAGATACCCCAGATGCCTCAGAAGAGAGTCCACTCACAGGAAATTTTTCCAGGGGCTCTGTAAGCAGGGTCTCCCCAAACATGGTCCGGCAGTATTCAGCCATCTTAGCCTGTTGACGGGGTCTGTTGACAGAGGTAACCATGAATTGCTTAGCACCAATTCTCTTATCCATCTTTTGTGTCCTGATGGCCCAGATCAGGGCCATGAGATGCAGGGGAAAGATAGGGACACAGGGAGGAGAAGCCGAGCTCCAAGAGGGCTGACCTGGGAGAGAGCTGGGTGAATGGTTAGGCTAGGAGTAGTGGGGGGGGGGTCAGGGGGATCAGGCAGGAGACTAAGGACCAGGTAGAGAATGAGGCTACATAGGCCTGGATACATACGAGTCCACATGGTTTTCAAATGACAGGATGACAGGATAGGGGGAGGTCTTAAAGGCACTCTCTGCAATGGCTTCAATTGCTTCCTGGAGGAGAAAGAGACTCTGTCCCTCTTCACAGTGCTTCTCCTCACTCCCTCACTCTCCAGTTTCAGTACACACATGAAACTAGATGGCTACTCTTGGGGCCCCATCCTCAGGTCCCCTCTATTCCCACATGGGCCTGGGGCACTCCATATATTTCTCCCTTCGGCTTCCCTCCCCTCACCTTAGAAGGCTTCTAACTCAGACCTTTTTGAAGGCCACTGCTATCAGCTTTCATACCCAAGACCCACCTTGAACAAGATGTCTGTGGTCATGGTGAAGCCATGGGTGATAATGGGCTCCTCGTCCGGGGGCTTCCCCTTCCAACAGTCTAGTTCTATACAACGGCAGCCAGACAACAGCACCTGGCGGTACATCTCAGCCGAGGAAAGGCCTGAAAACTGGCCGGCTGAGCCAACAGGGAGAGAAAGGGGCAGCAATGTCACTCACAGTCACAGAGCCAACACTTACATTGGTACCTCACGGTCTGTCCTGTTGACAGGACCAAGAGCAGGTAGGCAGCACTATGGAGGATCCAGGGCCCAGGAGTAACTCAACATGAGCTTACCAGGACTCACCTGTCAGGTAGGTGTTGTGTGAGGAGTTGATGAAATAGTGATTAAGTGGCTGTGTCATGTCATGGTGAAGCAGCAGTGTGTTCTGGGCCAGCACACTGTTCTCTGGCCCACAGAGAAACCAGACCATGCCCTCAGGTGACAGTTGACCTGGGGGGGGGGGCCGACAGCGGATAGCAAGTAGTCTCCAGAGTAGCACAGGGCAGGACTGCAGGAAATGGGGGCTCCCCTCACCCTTACCCCTCTGCATATCAGGAAATGGGAGTTCCCCTCGCCCTTACCCCTCTGCACATTGATACCACTGGGTTCATACTTCTCGATGAGGCCCTGCACCTGCTCAGGTCGGGCTGGTGGGAACAGCAAGGAGTTAAGTCGAGAGTCCCGCTGCTTCTGATTGATGAATTTGGTCAGGTGTTCCTTGGTCATGTAAGGTTTGGCTTTGGAATGGCTGCAGCCAGAGAGAGGGGGCACAGGTGCGTGTCCCCTGGGGCCTGGAGGCTTGGGCAGTCTTCTTCTCCAGGAAAGCCTTGTGATTCCCAAAAGACAGGAAGGGATTTCTATTGCCACCACCTCCCCATGCCCATTCGAGCCCAAGAAACTCACTAAGAAGTGAAGATCTCATCGATTTCTGGCCGAGGACAGAGGCTCATGAGGAAGCTCTTGTAGACGGATTCTGGGAAGTCCTCGGGATTGATAGCATCGTTCTGGGGGAATTGTCACCTTGTCACCCCATATCTCACCTGCTCAACTCTAAGATCCACAATTTACACCCAGCTCTGGATAAGGGGACCTAGCCAGAGAGATTACTCAAGGCAGACAGTCAGAGTACACCATGGACATACCCTTCTCAAGGGGCTTGCTTTGATGCCACTTTGGGATGGTGGCTAGTCCCTTACCTGGAACAGGATTGGAACTAATAATGACCAGAACAAGGGAGCACAAAGTCACAAGAAAAGAGCACTGCTTGCCGGGGCAACCAGACTACTTTTTTTCTTAGGTGAAGGGCAAATTTTCAAATAGAAAAAGTTTGAATATAAACAAGTATCCACCTGGGCTGGAGAGATGGCTCAGGGGTTAAGAGCACTGACTGTTCTTGCAGAGGACCAGCACCCACATGGTGACTAAGAACTGTCTTTAGTGCCGGGCCTGGTGGTGCACGCCTTTAATCTGAGTTCTCGGGGGCAGAGGCAGGCGGATCTCTGTGAGTTCAAGGCCAGCCTGGTCTACAGAGTGAGCTCCAGGACAGCTGGGACTAAAGGGAAATCCTGTCTCAAAAAAAAATCTCAAAAATACCAACCAACCAACCAACCAACAAACAAAAAGTATCCAACTAACAGCAGAGCCCTGAAATGTAAGAAGCAAAAACTGACAGAATTGGAAAAATATGACAATTCAACAGTACTAGAGTGCTTGTCCAGCACGCATAAGACCCAACACCACAAAACAGAACAAAACCACACACATGACTAGTCTCACTGGTGTGTGCCTTTGATCTCAGCACTCTGGAGGAAGAGGTAGGCAGGCCTCTGTGAGTTCTAGGCCAGCCAGGCCTACATACTGAGACTCTGTCTCAACAAAATGAAATAAACAATAGCAACAATCATCGCCTACTCCACAAGAGAAACACAACAAAAGGTGAAATTGGACTTCAAAATTATAAATGTTCATGCTCCTAAAGATACCATCAAGAAAGTGAAGGCCAGCCTGAAGTCCATAGTGAGACCTTGTCTCTAAATAAATAAAAATAAATAAAAAGGTAGGGCATGGTAGCAGACACTTTAATATAAGCACTTGGGAGGCAGAAGCAGGGGGATCTCTGTGAGTTCAAGGCCAGCCTGGTCTACATACTGAGTTCCAGGACAGCTGGAGCTACAAGGAGACCCTGTCTCAAAAAACACAAAATAGTGCTGGGGCTACAGGGAGACCCTGTCTCAATAAATAATGACAAGCCACAGTATGGAATTAAATATTCACCAATCAGGGAGTAGAGAGCTGGCTCAGTGGTTAAGAAAACTTGCTGCTCTTGCAGAAGACCTACCTGGTTTTAGTTCACAGGACCCAGATGGCAGTTCAGTTCATGACTGCCTGTAACTCCAGTTCCAGGGGATCCAATGCATGGCCTCCATGGGCACCAGGCATGCACGTGGTAGACACACATACATGCAGGCAAAACACTCATGCACATAAAGTAAAAACCCCATACATATAAAATAAAAACCCGTGCATCTGCAACCCTAGTGCTGAGGGGTAGGCAGAGACAGGAAGATCCCAGAAGCTTAATGGCCGGCCAGCAGCCAAATGAATGGATTCCCAGGTTCAGTGAGATGAAGAGTGACTGAGGAAGGCACCCAACATGTACCTCTGGCCTCCACACAAGCAGGCACATGTGTATACACACATATGAATACACTAAAAACATACACAAACATATACACACATGCACACATACAAAAAAATGAACATCCAGGTTGTGGACTGAGCAACTACTGGGGTTTCAGCCTCTTCAGAGTATAGACCGCCATTGTTGGACTACCCAGGCTGTATCACGGAGGCCAGTACAGGAAGATCAAGACAGGACACGGTGCTTACTGGACCTCATTTGGTGACCATGGGAAGGGAAAACCCCAGTATGGAGCACAAGGGCAGGACTGATGGTTGTTTGGGCTTGCCAAGGAGGAGCCTTCAAACATGATATCTTATAGCCTAATAAAGAAAAAAACAATAGGGGCTGGAGAGATGGCCTAGCGGATAAGAGCACTGACTGCTCTTGCAGAGGACTCGGGTTCAATTCCCAGCACCCACATGACGGCTGACAACCATCTTTAACTCCAGTTCCAGGGGAACCCGACACCCTCTTCTGATTTCCACGGCATTGCATGACACGGGTGCACAAACCTACATGCAGACAGTATGCTCATACACATAAAAAAATAAAATAAAATAAAAAATAAATAAAAAAAGAAAAAGAAAAAAACAATAAAAAGAAATAAGCTGAAGATGCTAAAACCTATGACATCACAATCTTGATATATGTATGGCATGCATACACACATATTTTGGAGTGATGCAAATTGGAAGGAACAACAACAACAACAACAACAAAAGAGACTGGGTCAAAGAACTGACTGAAACAATGAATTGCCCGAAACAGTAAACTTCTGCATCAAAAATTTTTAAAGAGACCGAGAAAAAGATGAAAAACATGTTGGGCAGAATGCATGAGCTCTGGTGGGGGGGGGGCAGGGGGAACGGGTCTGGATTCGATTGGGAAACTATATATATATTTGGTCTTTTTGAGACAGAGTCTCCCTGTAGCTCTGGCTGTCCTGGAATTCACTCTGTAGACAAGGCTGGCCTTGAATTCACAGAGATCTGCCTGCCTCTGCTTCCCAAGTGCTACGATTAAAGGCATGCACCACCATGCCCAGCTTGATTGGGAAATTTTGTATGAAATGCACAAAGATTCAATAAAAATTGGCTTTGGGGGGCTGGAGAGATGGCTCAGCAGTTATGAGTGCCGACTGCTCTTGCAGAGGACCCGGGTTCGATTCCCAGTACCCACATGGTGGCTAAGAACAGTCTTTAACTCCAGTTCCAGGGGAATCCGACACCCTTTTCTGACCTCTGTGGCATTGCACAACACGGGTGCACCAACTTGCATGCAAACAGTACTCATACACATAAAAAATAATAATAAATAAATTTTTAAAAATTGGCTTTGGAAAAAAAATGAAAGATGGACAATGGGTTTGGGTAGATAATTCTGAAAAGGAGATATAGAAATGACCTGAAAGCATATGAAAAGCTGTTCAACACCATTAGTCATTAAGCAAATGCAAATTAAAATCACAATGAGGTATCACTTCTCTCCCACTCAGATGGCATTAATAAAAGACAGTCATGGTGTTGGTGGGATGTAGAAAAACTGGAGCCTTATACAATGCTGGTGGGATTGCAAAATGGTGCAGCCACTTTAGATAATGGTGTGTCAGTTCCTCAAAACATTACAGAGAGTCACCATGTGACCGAACAATTTCACCTGGATGTTTATATCCTAGAGAACTGAAAACAGCCACACAAATTTGTGTATACGTGCTTATAGCAGCATTGCTCATAACAGCCAAAAAGTAGGGAAGAGAAGTGTCCGTCAACTGATGAATGCATCCTATCCACACAGTAGATGAAGATTCTGCAGTAAGGGGCTGGAGAGATGGCTCAGCAGTTAAGAGCGCCCACTGCTCTTGCAGAGGACCTGGCTTCGATTCCCAGCACCCACATGGTGGCTATTATTCCAGAGGAATCCGACACCCTCTTCTGACCTCCGCGGCATTGCATGACACAGGCGCACCAATCTCCATGCAGACAGTACACTCATACACATAGAAAATTATAAATAAATTTTAAAAAGATTTTGCAATAAAAGGAAATGGATTGCTAATGCTACAATATAGATGAACCTGGAAAGCACTGTGCCATGTGAATAAAGCCCACATCAAAGACCACAGCCCGTTATGAGCCCCTTTACATGAAATGTCCAGAATAGGTGAATCTGTAGAAATGGAAACAGAAAGTAGATTGGGGGTTTTCGGGAATCCTGGTCCTTTGCATTTTGTCCTCCTCCAAAACAAGCAATAAACATTACATGTCATTCAGGACCATACTAGAAGAGTAAAAATGAGTTTTAGTTGGAGGCAGGGGTCTGAGCCAAAGACCATGACTAGATCTCCCCCCTTTGAAGCTGCTCAGCAGCCTCTACTGGAACACAAGGAAAACAAATAAGGAGGACATGGGCCAGGAAGCAGGAGAGAGAAGTGGGTGGATGTGCACTAGAAGCAGGTAAACGGTACAGGCTACAGGGCCTGCCCTCTTCCTGCTTCATGCTCGGATCCAGTGTCACTGACTGCACTCAGGGTCACCAGCACTATAGGGAAGCTATCCTCCTGTGATTCACAGAGGTAAGTGCTCAGGGTCTTAGGTGTTTTTTTTTTTTTCGTTTCCAGTGTTCTAAATTCATACCCAGGAGAAATGTCTCAAGAGTACAGGCTGTAATTACACAAGGGTACCGCCCAAGGTGGACATGGGCTGAAGATCTAACCCTGGCTCCCCTCGGCCAGGCTTGAACCTTGGCTCACAGCCATATCTACCCAGTGAGTTTTTTTTTTTTTCAGTAAATCACATAAGGCACCTCATGGGGTAACCCTGTTTCCAACTTGTAATTAAAAATTCATTTCTTAATTAAAAAGAAAGTTGAAAAATGATGGTCTCTGTTATTGAGCTGAAAGTCATCACTGTCTGGGCAGCTTCCACACCTGTGTTCTGTCTTTTCCCGCCCAGCCTGATGAATGAGTTCTTCACTAACAAGGTCAGACACCACCACCTCGCACCCCCCCACCCCCCACTCCCCCCTACAGCCCCCCCACCAACCACCCCCGTGCTAGACCATGGGAAGGCTTGTAGGTGTGCTGCCGCCCTCCCCCACACTGCCTCCAGTCCTGTTGGCTGCAGAACTACCTTCTCTGAACCCAGAACCACACCCCCTTCCCATGGTCCCACCTTCCTGCCTAGTATCTGGAAGCAGGGATTCTGGGTTAATTGGCTTTAGGAGCTATTGGGGATGTAAGTGCCATTCTTTTTTTTTTTTTTTTACTTTTTTTTATTTTTTTTAAGTTCGGAGTGGCCTTTTTGCCCTCCCTACCCATCACCATTTCTGGCAAGGTTTTCTCCAATGGGAGTGAAGGATATCCGAGTTGAGTGGGGGCGGAGAACTACTCACCTTGCCTTTTGCAAGGTGACAAGCACTGAGGGCAGCTTCCACACGTTTGCGGTCAGCAGGAAACATCTGGAAAAAACTGAAGGAGCAGAGAAAGGTACCAGGCCGGGCCAGAGGCAGTCACGCCTGGGGGGGGGGGGTTGGGGAGCCGCGGGGCTGCACGTGGGAAGATGGAGGCACTCACTTCTTCACAGGAATCTTCCCTTCAGGATTGAGCTGCATCTTGAGCTTCACCAGGCTGGAGGGATAGACAGCACCTATAGGTCTTGGGGCTGGCAAGCCAACCCCCGAGGGCTCAGGCCAGGGGAGCCGGCACTTACATCTTGTCTAGGAAAGTGCTGCGCGAAGCATTGACTGTCATCGGGTGCTTGGCCAGGGCCAGTACATCCTCAGCCCAGTCCTGCAGGACCGTAGAACAACAGTCAGACTCCTGACCACAGTTTCTCCTGAATCCCCTCACCCCACACCTATGACTCTCAGGAAACTGTCCCAGGCACCAAGACTCCAACCAGGTGTTCCCCATGCACCTTGCCCACATTCTCCTTGTAAGAGACGAAGTTGTGGAAAGTGAGGTCCACCATATCCGGGCCAGACACCACTGTGAGTGCCTTCAGCAGGAAGTGGTTGTCTGGGAAATCCATGTTGAAGACCTCCCGGAGTTTCTGGCTCTGTAGGACAGGACGCAGTGACATAGTAAGAGTCAGAACTATGCTCTCTTATTCCCCAAATGGCTCTCGCATCCCTCTCCATCAGCCACTAGGGTAACACGCCCAGGTTCTCTGGAGAGCTGGCCTCAGCAGCACCTGCTGCCCTCCCCCAGCTTTGGCAGCTGGCCTGGGAAGGGAAAACACACCGGAAGAGACTGGCTGGGGCAGTGGGCCCCAGCAGGCCGGGTGTTTTGTTTTCTCCTTTGTCTGAAGCTAGCTCTCACCCCTCCACCTCAGGGAATCCTGCTTTCCATTTAGTCCCTTAAATTTTCTTACCAGCATTAAGCAAATATATGCAAACCAGTCAATGAGGGGTGGGGAATGAGGGTTGAAAGCAACACCTCACATACAGTCTGGGGTAGCTAGAGTCGGGAGTTGGCTCCTGCCATCTCAGCTCACTGTGCCCGGTTCCCATGATCAGAGCCCAGGCAAGCTCAGCAGCAGCAGCAGCAGCAGCACCCCTTCCTTGGCCTGAGTAGTCTCTCTTCACTGCCAGGAATTGTTCCCCTTGTTCCTGGATAGGCTTCTTCTCCTTGGCAGAGACTCCTTCTTTGCCCTATAGAACTGGTAGCTGCGTTGAGCCTAGGCTGCTTCTAGGCCCACCTACCTTGGGCATCTTGGCAAACTTCCCAAAGCGGGTGTCTCGGACACTAGTGATATCCAGAAACTCCATTTCCTGGTGGGAGTTCCCAGTGGGAGAGAAAAAAGGTGAGGGGTATAAAGGTCAGGTGGAGAAGGGGGAGGGCATGGAGAGCTTCCAAATCCCCTCAAATCTGGCCAGCTGCCTGCTCCCGATGCCAAGACTTCCCAAGACTGCCTGGACCCTTCCCTTCTCTTTCTACTGATCAGTTCCTTGTTGGATCCTCTTCTCTTCTTCTTGGCCCATCCCTTCCCTGGCACCGAAGCTGTGGCCTGTTGCCTTCCCTCCATCTTAAAGTCTCCCAAGCCCTCTTCTGTTCCTCTGTCTAGCTTCCAAGACTGTCCTTTGAGCTTTGACTTCTCAAATGACCCAGAACCACTAGGAGATCATTGCCTTTAGCTCAGAAACTTGTCTTCTCTCCTTCTCCAAGGGATGCTAAATTGAATATGCGGTCCCCTGGCAGTCATGGAGTGAAGTGACTGCATCCTCCTTCCCCTGCCCACAGGAGAGCCCAAGGCTGCCCTCCCAGGCCATTCTGTATGCCCCAGGATCCATGTCACCACCAGGAGTCTGGCTGGGCTCACTGGACCAACTGGAGCACAGGGCCACGGGGGGCAGAGACTGTCTCACCTTACTCTGATAGGTCCAGTATAAGTAATAACCCTTGGGATCCACACGGAGGATAACGGGGGAGGCTATTGAAGTTTCCTGCAGAGAGAAAAGGAACAGCTCTCTGCTCTGAGACCTCAGGCCAAGCTAGGGTTTCACAGTGAATCACCTTCCTAGAAATCTGAAGGTGCTTTCCTTTGGTCTCTAGAGCTAACAGCTAGGAGGAGTTGAAGAAGGGAGACGGAATTGCTGGAAGAGAGGGAGTTTTCTCTCTAAACCTGAGTACAGGTTCTTTCTCGAGATCTCAAGCAAGGCCCCCCCACTTCTCCGTGTTCTCAAGGGTCATGTCTCCACCACAGGATAGAACATCGTTCTCAAAGATTTCTTCCTACCACTCAAGATTGTTCGATACAATGAGAACCAAGAACCCTAACTCCGGTATTCGTAGTCAAGCCCCTGCAGGATCCATCCTCGGAGCCCTGCCCT
This sequence comes from Rhizomys pruinosus, assembly GCA_009823505.1. Lineage (NCBI taxonomy): Eukaryota > Metazoa > Chordata > Mammalia > Rodentia > Spalacidae > Rhizomys > Rhizomys pruinosus. The sequence continues at coordinate 159,455 of VZQC01002583.1, read as the reverse complement.
CCCTCCGTGGGCACAGACTATCCTTGCCATTTGGATGATCCACAGAGACACCAAGTGCCTTCTTGCCTCCAAAGTGAGGCATCCAAACCTCCTCAGCCTGAAATGTCTTCAAGGATTGGCCCTTCAGAAAAGGCTTTCCTACACTGTGCTGCTAACATGTGGTGGGGAGCTGGTTCACAGTTGTAGAAACACATTTGAGTAATCCCTGGGAACTCACAGACCCCAGAGCAATAAGCTGGAGCTAGACTTTGGACTTGATCCTTCATGCTTAACCTTGGTGTGTGCTGAATGAGTACATGAATGAATGAATAAATGATTGGACTTGCCTTCTAAGTTCCTATTCTACTCATGGGACACATAGGTTCTCTTGTATTTTAATAGCCTTTGCATCTATAAAACAAGATACTACAATGCATGATTGTTGCTGCTGACACACCAGGCCAAACGAAGGGTCTACCACAGAAATCATACCAGAAAGGCTCCCACGTCACAGGTGCTGAGAGCATGGAGAAGAGGAGATGTTTGCAAGAACATCAGTTCTGAGGGCTGCCAAGATGGCTCAACACTTAAGAGCACTGGCTGCTCTTGCTGAGAACCAAACTCATGTGGGAGCTAAAAACTGTAATTCCAGGGCTGGAGAGATGGCTTAGTGGTTAGGAGCACCAACTGCTCGTGCAGAGGACCCAGGTTCGATCCCCAGCACCCACATGGCAGCTGGAACCGTCTATAACTCCAGTTCCAGGGGAATCCGCCACCCTCTTCTAACCTCCGAGGCATTGCACGACAGGGGTGCACCAACCTACATGCAGACAGTACACTCATACACATAAACAAAACAAAACAAAACAAAAAACCTGTAACTCCAGTTCCAGGGCATCCGATGCCCTCTTCTGACCTCTGAGGACACTGCACAACACGGGCACACCTACCAACATGCAGACAATACATTCGTATGCATAAAATACAAAAATAAAAAAAATATTTTAAAAGAAAGCTAATTTTGGAGAAAGCTGTCTAGTGAGTTCCAGGTCCTTTCCATTCCTAGACAGGGTCACAGTCTCTGCTCTCTGACCTTAAGACTATTTGGTGTAACAAACTGGAGCTAGCCTCCTGCCTAGAAACCCACAGGTACTGTGGTGAGGAATAAGCCTGCATTCCCAGAACTCACTGGGACAGCAAATGTATACTTGCTGAGGTCCAGAGTGGACCTGCTGTGGGGACAGAGAAGGACAAAGGGCCCAAAGGTGCAGGAAGAAGAAAGTGGTACCAGGCGGCTGAGCAAGCCATGGTGAGTGATCCCTGAATTTAGATGCCAGGGAGTTTCCAAGCAAGGGAGCCCTACTGCAGGGAGAAGGACCTCCCCCAAATGAAAACTGACCATTAGAGGAAGAATAAGCTTTAAGTTTCTGTTTAGGTGTAGCAAGTTCAAGCTACCTATTGACAGCACCTGTTCAAGAAAGAACTCTCACCTTTCCCTGTTCCCCATTGAGACGGACCTGGAGGAGAAAGCCAAGAACCCACTATTGGCTCTTTCTAAGGGGAGTGCAGCTCCCCTAAACTAGTCCTAGAAGGAGGAGGGAAAACTACAATGTTGAAGCAAGACTGGAGTTCCAATTCTTATTTGTTTCTGACCGCGTTTGTGGGGGCCATTGGACTATTACAAGAATGGAGGTTGTGTCTGATAGCTGAGTTTTCTCCTAGGCAAACTCTTCCCTCTAAATATGTTGTGAAGGGGCTGTGGAAGCCTGAATAGAGTCAGGGTTCGTTTACGTACTGTGCACTGTGCTTATCGGTGTGGTGCAATCTACTCCAGTTATTTGCTAAGTGCGCCAAAATCAACCTGAGTGCATGTGTCCTATGACCAGGCTTGGCACATTCCTGCTCACACAAGCCAGGGCTCAGAAATCATGCAGTGCCCTGGCCTGGGGAATGGCAGGCGTCAACAGGTTGGAAAGAGAACCTCACAGCATGCCCCTACTCCCGGTGATCCACAGCCCACTCGGGTTATACACACTGCCCAGAGGAACTGAGAGAGGTCACTTCACTTTTCACTGTGAGTCACTTCCCTCATTCCATACATGCCTGACACATGTCACCTACGTGTCACCACCATTCTAACACTGTGCCATACCAGCCACAACACTCCTAGGGAAACAGAAAGCATCTCAACCCAGGGCCCCACCTCCACAGTTGTGCCAGCCAGATGCCTTAATCTAGCATACCCCTGAAGGGCCTAGACCTCCATCTCCTCGTAGCACCAAGAAAGTAGTCAATCCAGTACAGGGGGTTAAAGAATCATGTAGTGTTGGAAACTTTAAGCCGTCCTGAGCACTTTCATGGGCTAGGCCACCCCAACAGCCACGCCTCCCTGAAAGAGACTCCTGGCCCAAGAGAATTCCTGGCGAGTGGTAGTGTTTTCAGGGCTGAGGAGGACCAGAGACTGTTCAGGAAGGAGACACAGTGGAGAGATGGGTACAGAGTGAAGCGCCCCCTTCCTCTCCCCTGTGGCAATGGCAGGGCTGGGCAAGTCAGTGAGTTCCTTCCTATGCCTCAGAAGTTGGAATCTCCAGTTCTCACTTGGGTCCAGAGCCCCCTTTGGGGACTGACCCCACAATAAGTAGCTCAGGGGACAGCATGGCTTTCCTGGAACAGGCTACATGTATCCTGTGGATTGCATGAGTGGAGTTGGGTCTGGGCTCCTGTGACAGCAAACTTGGTGTGTCTGTGCTGAGAAGGAGGCCCCCCGGCTCACCTCTTTTCCTTGCCATATCTCACTCAGCTCCGAGGGACTCCTCCTCCCCACCAAGACTGAAGCTACCAGCCACAAACTCTCCTTAGGAGACTGTAGAAGACAGACCCAGGTCCAAAGAAACCACCTCCCCTGCGTTCGACACTCGCAAGGCAGCCCACCCCCTCTAGACACAGAGGCTGAGCCAGAGCAGCCAGGGCCACCCACTGTCACTCAGCCCAGGCTCGTTTATCCTGGCTGTCGTGCCAACTGCCTGGCCAAGCCTCACAGGCGCCTGGGTCCTGAGAGACATAAACTGACCTTCCATCTTGCAAAGCACCGAGCAGCCCAGCACCACCCAGCCCAGCCTCACTCACATCATCCCACTTGATGAAGCGCTCGCCTTGGCTCAGATACTCCTTCACCTTAGGGGGCAGCAGGACAGGGTTGAGCAGGGACATGATGACAAGTGTCCCCCTTTGGAGAGGCTCAGCAGACGCCAGGCCAGCAGACAGTAAGAGAGAAGGAAGGAGGGCTGACAGGAGGGGAAGCTAGGTTGGGCTCACATGGCACCCGCCCGCCCAGCACTGGTCCGGAAGTCTGGGTGCTCTTATAGCTCACGGGGTGACAGTAGTTGAATGCACGGTCTCGGAGCTCCAGGTCGGGGCCCATTGATCTGCCTTGTAAATCAGCCTCCTCCTACTCTGTTTGAAGTCGGGGGCTGCTGAGGGTGCCCCTGCCCCCGGGGCCTGGCTTCCCCATCTGGGAGTCTTGTCACCTCCCCTGCCCTCACCCAGTGCCTCAGCACTTCCTGCTCAGGGCTTCCTTCTCTGAGCTGCTGTGAACTGAGAGGCGGGTCATGAGGTCTGGAAACCTTGGGGCCTGGGCCTCTGTTACAGGCATGATCTCTATTCAGATTTAGGCCAAGGGGGCTTGAGGAGACTAACATGGGGCTTGATAGGAGATGCCATTACCCATGCTTGGAATAAAGGGAAGGCACCCAGAGCTTTCTAGGAGTAGAGACCTCCACAGAACAGGGATTCTGTCCTCACAGGGAGGGACCACTGCGGAGGGGGGAGTCGGGGATGGGCCAAGGCCCAGCCAGGATTCAGCACTTTGAATAAACAAAGTTATCTGAACACCCAGCTCTTCTTTCTCAATGCTTCCTCCACATGAAAATGAGGGTCAGGTGAGGCAATATGCCCCTCACCATGACACTTCCCTGGGCCTCTGGGCCTTGCAGTGAAGCCTGCAGCAGACCTTTGCCACCAGCCTCCATTGTGTTCTGTTTCTTTGTACCCATAGACTTGGGGCGAGAGGCTCCGGGGACAGTAGAGGCTGTGTTCTTGGCCCCACTTGAGAGTGTTGTGATCCTTACACTGTCCCTGTCCCAGAGGTTCAGTCCCAGCCTAGCTTGGCCCCAGCCACTTCCCGTTGCTTAACCTACTCTTATCAAACTTTTTTTTCCAGAGCCAATTTTTTATTGAAGCTCTGTGCATTTCATACAACATTTCCCAATCAAATCTAGACCCACTCCCCCTTCCTTGCCCCCCGACCCCACCAGAGCTCATGCATTCTGCCATACATGTTTCTCATCTTTTTCTCAGTCTCCTTTAAAATCTTCAACGCAGAAGTTTACTGATTCCGGCAGAAGTTCTTATCGAACTTTTTAGCTCAACTGAAGAGGCAGTGTGCTCTACCATGATTTCCTTCCCCTCTCAGGCCCTGGCTTTCTGCTTTAGATCCCACCAGGGGCCTCTGTGCAGGAGTCTGGGGAGCAGAGGGAGAACAGGTTAGTATTACTGAGCCCTGGAGCTGTGGCATACGCCTGTAATCTCAGCACCTGGAGTGGGGAGAGGATCCGAAGTTCAGAATCATCCTCTGCTACATATCGAGTTCAAGGCCAGCCTAGGCTTACACATGAGACCCTGAAAGTAAACTGCTTAGTGGAGGCTAGCACTAAGAAGATTCCTAGCCCAGAAATAATTCCTAAAAACGCAATTCTAAGACCAGAGGGGTGGAGCCTTAAAGCAAGGCCACCTGGAGCTAGCTCCTAAAGTGCTGCAGGTGACAGGTGTTCCAAACCCCTCCCTCAGTTAGCCGTGGGTCCCGCTGGGGGGGGGTACTCTGGGAGCCCCTGCACATCTATCAGTCTCCCTGGATCAGGTTCCCTCTCAGTTTGAATGCATTTTGCAAGGGAAATCTCTAACCCTTCCCAAAGCCCCTACGCCTGCCACCTGCAGCGGATCTGGTCCCCATATTCAAGTTCCTCCTTCCTGTCTTGCCAGCGGCCAAAAGCCTGCTCCTCTCTGTGGCTCTAGAAGACAAACCTATTCCTGCATGGTGGCACACACCTTTAATCCCAGCACTTGCGAGGCAGAGGCAGGCGAATCACTGTGAGTTCAAGGCCAGCCTGGTCTACAAAGTGAGTTTCAGGACAGCCGGATCTACAGGGAGACCCTGTCTCAAAAAGACCAAAAAAAAATAAAAACAAAAAAAAGAAAGACAAACTAGCAAGGAGGAAAGATGGCTCTGTCTCTTCAAAGATCTCAGACTCCTCTGCCCCTTCCATCTCAGGCCCTAAACCTGCAGGACAAAGCTTCCATATTTTACCCATGGAGAGCACCCCTGGACAAGCCGTGAGGTCTAAACTGTAACTTCAGAGTGGGCCTGTACTCTTCTGTTACATGCTAACGTGCTGCGAAGCCAGCCCTAAGAATGGTGAGCCATTCAGGAAGATTTTTACTGAAGAGGGTGTTTTCTCTTTTAAAAATACATAGGTTTTCGCACTTGGGAGGCAGAGGCAGGTGGATCTTTGTGAGTTCGAAGCCAGCCTGGTCTACAGAGTGAGTTCCAGGACAGCTGTGACTACAGGGAGACCCTGTCTACCGTCCCAAAAAAGACAAAAAAAAAAAAAAAAAAAAAAAAAATACATAGGTTTTCCAGGATACTGGCATATGCCTTAGCAGTAGTCTTAGCAGTTTGGGAGCTGAGGCTGGAGGATTGCTAGAGCCCAGGAGTATGGGCCAGCTTTCAGGACTGGGAAATATAGTGAGACTCTGCCTCCAAATGAACAAAACACAACAAAAAACAAAAAGCAATTGTTTTGAAAAAAAAAAAAGTAAGTTGACAAAGAAAAAATATATTATGTAAATAATAGAATGGTTATGGGGGAAATCAGGGAAGTCACAGAAATACCATTTAGGAAATTGGCCTTGGACCTGAGTGTCTTTGCTTGGAAAGAACAGCTGGCAATGGGCCAATCTGGCCCCCAGGGTGGACAGTGGAAGGGCAAGGATGCCCCCTGCTGGGTATAAGGAAAGCTGAGCCTGCTGGGGAAAGGGGCGGACCCAGGGGAAGCAAACACTCCAGGAAGTTTCTGGTAGATCTGTGTCATTTGTGATCCTGAGTTTGACATGTGGGAGCCGTGGGCTGTAGACGGGGAAGGAGCTTGTACTCAACAGCTGCCTCCCAGGGATAGGTCCCAACTCCCATACTCACTTGGCAGTGTGGTGGGGATCATGAGACTTGGATTTCTAATCTGTCATTTCAAGAAATACAATGGTGGAAATTGAACTATCTCCAGGTGCTATAGTTACCTGTCAAACAAAGGTGCAAGATTAGGTCATTTTTCTCACCTGACGCCCTGATTCAGTGGGATTCAGGAATGGAGAGGCATACTGTGTGCCTTGGGCAGTGGCTAGCTTGCTTCTGGGACAGAAATGGCTCAGCTGTTGCATCCTCTGGCATCCAGTTTCCTAGCCTGATGTGGGTAGCCACATCCACTGCTTTGTGAACCCAGCCACTTACCAATGGGTTTTTCTTGTGATACTTACCCTTCCTGCCCCTTGTCTTTCTCACATTTAAAGTAGGAATGATCATACTTCATGAGCATGTCAAAGGATTAAATCATATAGTAAATACAGGGTATTTAATATAGTGCCTTACATACTGCTATTTGGAGCATTAATTTGCGTATATGTTAGCAGACACTGGTAGGAGAGACGCTCGCTCCTTTTTTCTTGCTTGCTTGTTGTTTTGATACAAGGTCTCCTCCCTATGTAGTTCTGGCTGGCCTATAACTGTATTATGTAGACTAGGCTAGCGTAGATTTCCTGGCAATCCTCTCGTCTCAGTATCCCCAGTGCTGAAATTATAAATTATAGGTGTGTGCTACTATGCCTGTTTTTTTTTGTGTGTTTTTGTTTTTGTTTTTACTTCTTCCTCAGTTCCTCTGAACCCATAGCTTCTGCATCTGTGGATTCAAAATAACTGGGGAAAAACAGCATCCGTACTGAATATGCCCAGACTTGTTTTTCTTGTTACTGTTCTCTAAATAATATAGTGTAACAACTATTTACAGGACATTTACATTGTATTAGAGATTATACATAATCTAGAAATGATTTAAAGTATCTGGGGATATGAGATATAATAAGCAAAACTATTCCATTGTCTATACGGGGCTTGAGTATCATTGGATTTTGGTGTATACCGGGGGTCCAGGAGCCAACGCCTCATGGATACCAAGGGACAATTCTATACATGCTGTTTTTTCAACAGGTGTCTCATGCAGTCCTGTAGATAGCTCACCCTCCACACCTGATGAGGCAGGCACAAGAGCGAGGACTGCGGGCTGTTGCACTGTTCCAGCTGTGCATCAGCTGGATCTCTGCTAGCTACCTACGGCAGTGCTGTGGGACGGGTGTGAGGGGAGGCAAGGGTAAAACTGGAGCAAGTGTGGATGGAGGTCCTCATGCTTCAGGTGGGAGAGGAGACATGATCAAGAAAATCCAGAGTCCTTGGTAGCTGCCACTTCACACTGTAATCCTAGCATTCAGAAGGCTGAGGCAGGAGAAGTACGAAGTTTGTGACCAGCTTGAGTTATACATAGAGTGAGTTCCAAGCCAGTGTGGGGTACAGAGTGGGACTGTCCCTCTCAAACAAAACAAAGCATTCAAGCATAAGTGCTCTCTGTAGTGCATAGTGGAACGTACCTGGAAATCCAACACTCTGAAGCAGCAGGATCAAAAGCTGGAGGGCAGCTCTGGCTATATAGTAAGATTCTGCTTCAAGAAATAAGAAAAGTTCTCCGGGCTGGAGAGACGGCTCAGCAGTGAAGAGCACTGGCTGTTCTTGCAGAGGACCTGGGTTCGATCCCCAGCACCTACATGGCAGCTAACAACCATCCATAACTCCAGTTCTAGGAGATCCAGTGCCCTCTTCTGTCCTCTGCAGGCACTGTATGACACAAGTGCACTTACTTACACATGTCCAGGCATAACACTCATACACGTAAAAAAAAAAATTAAAAAATTAAAAGATTCCCCATAGAATCCTGGAAGGAAGATGCTGCTTGTCTCTCCAGCCCCTCCACATAAACACACACATCCCCAGGGCCACAGCAGGAGCCATCAGGAACTTCACAGTGGAAGAGGATCAGCCTGGGGCATGTATCTTTTTTTTTAATTTTTAAAAATATTTTATTCATTTTTATGTGTATGAATGTACTGTCTGCATGTAGGTTTGTGCACCTGTGTTGTGCAATGCCCAGGAGGTCACAAGAGGGTGTCAGATTCACCTGGAACTGGAGTTAAAGATGGTTCTCAGCCGCCATGTGGTGCTAGGGATCAAACCCGGGTCCTCTGCAAGAGCAGTTGGCGCTCTTAACCACTGAACCATCTCTCTTTTTGAAGTGCATTTTGGATGAAACTTACCTGGTCCATGCTCAGGAAACCTAGTTGTCCTCCTAAGGAGAGCAAAGCTTGCTATAGGATCTTAGCAAAATGCCCGAGTTCGCCAATCTAATAAACTCCAACATTTCCAGATTCCTTCTAATTCTAAATTTCTTTCCAAACAGAAGGGCCGATCTTGCCACCTTTATCCTTCTGCCTGTCCTCTGAGACATGGCCAACCTAGGAGTGAGAGCAGCAGATGGCAGAGAAGACATGACACCTAACCCAGCATGGTCTATTTTGGACATGGTCACTTATCTTTTCTGTCTCTGTTAATCCATCTGCAAAAGGAGCCAGCTTTCATAGGCATGATGGAAATGTACTAGCTCATGTCCTTCTCTGAATGGGCACAGTGCATCGCACATAGGAAATACCCAAGGTATTGATTGGTTGCTTCTGTCTTTCTTCCTATCCAGTCCCCTCTCCTTTTTTTTTTTTTTTAAATCAGGATCTGAGGAAACTCACAAAGGACTGGCCTCTCAATTTTGTGACTATCAGTAAGCCAGTGATTGCAGGAATATATAGAGTTTCCGGAGCAAAGGCATCCTACCTAATCTTCTAGAACAACAAACCAAACCCTACAAGGTGAAATGAAAGGGCTTAACTGAGAGATCCAGGCTTGGTTCCAAGGCACTGACTGTACAAGAACAGGGTGGGGAAATAGCAGCTTAGCAGAAGCATGTGTGAATAAAACTGAGGGGTTTTGCTGACAGCCAGATCCATCTGAGTCAAATGACAGCTGCCAATAAAAGCAGACATTCTTAGGCTGCTGAATTGAAGCAGATTCTGAGCCTGGTTGTTCTCCATCTTGAAATCACGTCAGAGCCTCCTGCCAATGCTGGTAACATTGCCTGTTCCCTGCTGCTCCTGGACCCTGGAAATCAGGATGGAGAATGAGGGTGAAGGGAAGGAAATTAGAGCCATTGGACTGCTTCAGATCTTCACCCCTGGGTACCAGGCACGGCCAGTGTTCTAGAACCACACCTGAAATTCCTGGAGATTTCGATTTAAGTCGGTTTATGGTAGAAATGTATAAACTGGAGGGCATTTGATGGAGAGCAGCCAGGGTTTCAGATGCATGCAACATTTTGTTGGAATGGTGTGGGACCCCAGCATAGAAGACGCAGGTGGCCAAGAAGGGTGACACTTATTCTCTGGGTCCCAAAGATTAGAATCTCAGATGACTTTGAGGATGAGTTTTTCAGAAAACTTCTGAAACAGAAATTTACTTGCCAGAAGATTATGAGGGAATGCTTTCAGAGAAAACGCCTCTGAGGAGGGGACCGAGTCAGGACTGAGCAGAAAACCTCCACAGGGAGCTGTGAGATGCATGACCTTTCTGAGTTAGCACCTCCTGAAGAGAGCTGTACCTTTGAATCCTCACAGACAATGTAGACTACTCTACATAAGAGTCATTAAGTCCTGTTTCTTTGGGCATCTGAAGGAAAAGTCTAGGGAGACACTCAGCTATGAGCCCTTAGAAGCCAGCACTCCTGGCAACTTGAGGGATTAGCAACCTCGTCCTAAAGACAAGGATCCACCTGGAGTGTCTCTTGTCGGAGCTCAGACTTACTCCCTTTGTAGAATGAATCCATTCTACTGGGACTGGCTTTTCCACAATGCTGGCAATTTTTTTTTTTTTTTCAGTATTTTTGAGACAGGCTCTCCTTGTAGCTCCGGCTGTCCTGGAACTCATTATGTAGACTAGGCTGGCCTTGAACTCACAAAGATCCGCCTGCCTCTGCCTCCCAAGTTCTAGGATTAAAGGCATGCACCACCACGCCCGGCTAATGCTGGCAATTTTTGTCTGGGAAACTTACAACATTAAGCGATGCCAGTCTTGGCTTCACAATAGTCACCATCCCTTTTCTCTATTACCTTCAACCTCCACTTCCACTGCTCTAAGTGGCTTATCTGTCCCTTTTCAGACATATCCACTTTCCATCAAAATCAGGCAAGGGAGCACCAAAAGCTATCCCAGTGGACCCCTGGGTGCCATAGTATTACTGTATTCAAAAGGAATTTGTACCCCTGCCAGGAAGTGACTCCTGCTCTTGCCTCTGGTCCCTTGGCACAAAGATTCTGGACAGAAAGCAGCAATTTTACAGTGGTTTTTGCTCTACTCTTCTGGAACCAGATCGATGAACACCGGAGTTCCTACCTGGAATTTAGGAATACAGTGGGGTCATCACTATTTCCACCTCTAGCTTCTAAGCCTTTACAACTGCATGCGTTGGGCCAAGGTACCATCTACTAGCTATTAGTTAGGGTGCATATCTCCCCTGGAGCCTAAAGGCCTGTCTGCTCAGAAAGGTGCTCTAGCTGCACCTGCAAGAGCTGTTTCAATCTTCCATGAACCCGTAGCTTATGGATGATGAAGTACCCAACAGGCTGAAAGATGCTGTGAGCCATGTGCCTCCCACTTCTGCTAACAAGAGCACTGTTAAATGAGATCCCTTGTCAGAGAGTCAGCACCCTCTAAGCAGCCAGAGAGTGGTCTTTCAGTAGGAAAGACAAGTACATATTTCAGGATAGATGCCAATTTGAATCAAGTTGAGGCATCAACCCTTCTAGAGCAGAATAGGTATAATATAATCAACTCGTTACCAAGTGGTAGGCTGGCCACGAGTTGCTGGAAAGTTGAACATCTGTCAGTAGCAACAGGAAGATTTGCCTTGCTGTATGAGAGCCCATTCTGGTGGGCTACCTCTGCTGTCACATGTCTACTCATAATTTCCGTCTATACTATCAGAGCTGTTTTATTCATGCATCCATTGTACTAGCGTGAGTGTTTCTGTAGCAAAGCTGATATTGACTCCAAGTCATTCTATCTACTTGGTTATAGGAGATGAGTGAACATTAGCATGCAATATACAGATCTTTGCAATTGTGTCTGCTCCCATGGAAACCACCATCTCCTTGTTCCCTAGACCTGCTTGCTCTTAATCTACATTTTTCTGCATCTCATGAGCCTGTATGTGTTTTCACTTTGGGCCACTGTACTGGAAGGCCATGACAATGGCTCAGTCTCCAAGCAGGTATCAGTGTCAACACAGACACCGTATCTAGATAGCATTTAGCTATTGTACTTGCTCCAGTACTCAGGTACTCAGTACTATGTAAACAGCCATAGGTTTCTTTGGGGAAGGAGTGAGGAAGTTATAACTGCATTCATTCCCAGAGTGCCGTGGGAGCCTCCTCCTGGGACATGGCCTCTGAGTCAGATCTGAAAGTTGAGTCAGGTTTGGAAATTGGACAATTTTTTTTGTTTTTAAAGTTTTTTTTGTTTTGTTTTGGTCTTTTAAAAAAATTTTTTTTAATTTATTCTTGTATGTGTTTGAATGTTCTGTCTGCATGTAGGTTTGTGCACCTGTGTCGTGCAATGCCGCGGAGGTCAGAAGAGGGCGTCGGATTCCCCTGGAACTGGAGTTAAAGACGGTTCTCAGCCGCCATGTAGGTGCTGGGGATCGAACCCGGGTCCTCTGCAAGAGCAGTCGGTGCTCTTAACCACTAGGCCATCTCTCCAGGCCCCTTTTTTGGTCTTTTTGAGACAGGGTCTCCCTGTAGCCCCAGCTGGCCTTGAACTCACTATGTAGACCAGGCCGGCCTTGAACTCACAGTGATCTGCCTGCCTCCGCCTCTCAAGTGCTGGGATTAAAGGCGTGTGTCACCATGCCTGGCTGTTTTTAAAGTTTTTATTAGCATCTCTTTATTAGATTTTAAAAGTTGTTCATTTTGTGGATGTGTGTAGTGTGTTTGTGGGTGTGAGTGTGCCACCTTGTGTGTGTGGAGGTTGGCAGACAACTTGCTGGCGTCAGTCCTCTCCTTCCACCACGTCAGTTCTGGAGATTGAATTTAGGTCCTTGGTCAGTCCTGGTAGCAGGTGGCTTTACCTACTAAGCTTTCATTGGCCCTATTTTGATAGTATGAAATGGGTTCATTATCTTTTCATACATTGTATATAAACTTTGATGATATCAGTCCCTGCTACCTGCTTCTGTTCCCTCTCCCATTCCTGTTGATCTCTTTCCTTTTCCAAAGTAGTCTGAGAGCCGTCTGTAACTCCAATTCCAGGAGAACTCCAGTTCCAGGGGAATCCAAGACCCTCTTCTGACCTCCGCGGCATTGCACGACATGGGTGCACAAATCTGCATGCAGACAGTACATTCATACACATAGAAAATAAATAAAATTAAAAATAAAATAAAACAAAACAAAATAGTCTGCCTTAGGCTTTCACATCCTTTGCTGGAAGTTTAGATTCCTCATATGAAAGAAAACTGGATATTTGTCTTTGATTTGGGTTTATCTTATTTGACATTATGACCTCAAGTTCTACCCATTTTTCTGCAAATGACATAATTTTGTTTTTCTTTATGGCGAAATAAAACCCTGTTGTATATACACACATTACATTTTCTTTATCTCTTTTTCTGTTGATGGACATTTGGGCTGATTCTATAACTTAGCTATTGTGAACAGAAATGCAAAAACATGGATATGCAGGTATCTGTATACTATGCTGACTAGCTTCCTGTGAGTATATACCTAGGAGTGGTAAAGCTGAGTCATACAGTAAGTAGTCCTATTTCAAGGACTTACATTCCCAGTCACGGTGTATAAGGATTCCTTATATTCTACATTGGCCAGAGTTTGCTGTTTTCTTGATGATAAGCTACTCCGACTAGGGGAAGATGGAGTCTCTTGTAATTTTGGTTTGTATTTCCTTGATGGATAAAGATATAAAACATCTTTTCATGTATTTTATTGGCCATCTGTACTTCTTTCTTCTGAGAACTGTCTATTGAGTTCAGATAGTTGGAATATTTTTTGTTGTTTAAGTTTGGAGTTCTTTATATATTCTGGATATTAACCCACTATTAAGTAAATAGCTGACAAATTTTATTTGCCCTTTTTTTTTTTTTTTTTTTTGAGACAGGGTCTCCCTGTAGCCCAGCTGTCCTGGAACTCACTTTGTAGACCAGGCTGGCCTTGAACTTACAGAGATCTACCTGCCTCTGCTCCCAAATGTTGAGATTAAAGGCGTGCGCTACCACGCCCAGCTTGCCCATTCTCTCAATGGTCTCTTTAGTATTTGTTTCCACTGCTGTGAAGAAGCTGTTTCCATTTGATAGAACCCCAGTTGTTTCTTGTGATGATTACCTGAGCTCCTGGAGTCCTAATCAGAAAGCTCTTCTCTATTCCTATATCTTGAAATGTTTTCCTCTAGCAGTTTCAAGTCTTACATTAAATTATTGGATCCATTCTGAATTTTTTTTTTTAATGTATGAGTGTATTGCCTGCATGTGTATAAGTGCACCCATATAATGCAGTGCCCATGGAGGTTCAGAAGAGGGTGTTAGATTCCCTGGAATTGGAGTTAGGACAGTTGTTAGCTGCCATGTGGATTCTGGGATATCCTTCACAGCTGGGCGTGGCAGCCTTTTGTCCTAGCACACTGGAGGCAGAGGCAGGTGGGTCTCTGAGTTTGAGGCCAGCCTTGTCTACAGAGTGAGTTCCAGGTCAGCCAGAGCTACAAAGTGAGACCCTGTCTCAAAAAACCCAGTAATATCCTTCAGGAAGCATAACAGTTGCTAAACTCTGTTGAATATGGATCTTTCAACTATTCTGAGTGATTAAATGGAAAGTACTTCCTGCACAGCGAAGCATAATGGTTCTCAGGAAAATCACTCCAGTGACTGAGTTATGAACTGAATTAGCCACTTTTTCCATGGAACATTATTCTCACTTGAAGAATAACTCATATAAAACTATGGCTATGGAGAATTGACTACTTAGCTCCTTCAAGGGTACAAGATGTATATTGACTCCTTCCTTCCCAGAGAGCCTTGCATATCTCTGTTTGGGCTTCACTTTTTTGACTTTACTTATTGGTCTTATAGATGAGAAGAGAGAGGCAACTTCCTTTGGTGCCTGAGGACAGGTCCCAGAGATACACAATAGGGAGCCATCCATAGCCAATATTCCTGGAGTACATCCATCCTGTGGTTGTACACCTGGGAGGTACCCCACAATCTCCACTACACAGAGGTTTGGCTGTGCTGTGAAGCACAGTAGAGCAGGAACTAAGTCCCTAAGCCTTGGAGTCAGAAAGACTTGAGTTTGGATTCTATGTATGTATATGACCTTGGGTCCTTAACCTTTTTGAAGCAGTTTCTTCTACAAAATAAAAATAAATAGTAACTACCTGATAAATTGCTGTGTGAGACAGTAAGACGAAGAACGGGAGTCTCAACAAAGGGCCAAGACCACAGTTCTTGCTGCTGCTGTAATTGCTTAGAACCTTTCCAGAGGCTTGAAAGGGCTTCCTCCGGGAGCAGACAATGCGGGATGCCAACAGAGACGGCCATTTAGCTGACGCTGCAAAGTGCATCACAGGGAGTTGTAAGAGGAGGCCCTAGGGTCAGTGAAGGTATTCACCAAAGATGGCCTTTTGAGTCCATTCTGTCCCCAAACTGCTTTGATTCTTGGGTTCCTGCCTAACCTTGGTGGGGGAGAGGCACTTAGAAAAGCATATTCACTTTCAGGCCACTAGGGGGCCATTTAGTTGCCTGAAACAGGAATACACTAATGGTTTCTTAATGGCTCAGGCACCAGGGAGATCCGGCTCAATTATATCTGAAAGCATTTTGAGTTCCAGGGGTAAAAGACACTATGTAAATCCAGATAATAAATAGTGCTTATTGATGACAGTTTAAAGAATCTGGCACTGTTTCATTTGGGGAAGAATAGGGAAAGGAATTGAATAAAAGCTTCTCGTACATCATTCTTTAGTATAGAAAAGAGTGACATGTTGTTTTCCTACTCTGCTGGGAACCAAGCAAGAAAAAAAGAAGTTAATTTGCAACAGAAATACGGAGTGCGTTCCATAAAGGGGATCAAAGGAGGTTCTGTATTGGTTTTATGTGGAATCTTTGAGCATAATTCACCTTGAGATAGTTGTAGGATCGGTTCTCCCCAGAGCACAGGGCAGAAAAGAGATGATTCTCAGTAGCAATTCTAGGGTGCTAACTCCACAGGCTGCCTTCAGGACCAGCTCTGGCTGCCCTGGAGCAGGGTAGGGAAAAACAGATGGGTTTTTTGATGTTTTATTTATTTTTAATTTTTAAATTATTTTTTATGTGTATGAGTGTACTGTCTGCATGTGGGTTGGTGCACTCGTGTCGGTCGTGCAATGCCACGGAGGTCAGAAGAGGGTCTCGGATTCCCCTGGAACTGGAGTTAAAGATGGTTCTTAGCCGCCATGTGGGTGCTGGAAATCGAACCTGGGTCCTCTGCAAGAACAGTCAGTGCTCTTAACCGCTGAGCCATCTCTCCAGCCCCTTAATGTTTTATTTTTATATGTATGTAATGCCTGCATGTGGGTGGACCCATGTCTTGCAATCCCCTACAGAGATCAGAAGGCATTGCCTCCCCTGGAACTAGAATTACAGACAGCTGTCAGCTGCCATGTGGATGCTGGGTATCGAACCCTGGTCCTTTGCAAGAGCAGCCAGTGCTCTTAACCACTGAGCCAGATGGAGAAATCTCCAGCCCCAAGGAAGATTGTTGATTCCTGCCCACCTCCACCTGTCAATCCACAGAAGCCAATAAAAACTCCAAACTCCCAATGTCCTTGAAATTTCTCAGAAAGTAAAAAGGCAAGCTTTTCCTTGAAATTGCGGCAGGTTGGCCACTGCTCTGCAGGATCCAACTGAGCCTCCATCAGAGCTGACTGAGGGGCTGGATCAGAAGCCTGTTGTTCCAGCAGCCCATCAGCACACTGAATTCTAAGAGCTACTTCTGTGCTGAGGGATGGGAGGATCCGAGTGTTGGGGAAAGGCTTTGAGCAAGAAGGGCCAAAGTCAAAGGCTGGAGAAGAGACGGAAGGGTGGAGGAAATTCTCCCCCTCTGGGTCAAGAAGCCAAGCAAGGCTGTCACTTGCAGAGGCCACAGAGAAGGTACTCCCCAGCCCAACTTCATGGGGGGGGGGCACAGTAGACTCCCTATACACTCACACAGCCAGTTTCTCTCACTCATTTAGACACTCAAGTTGCAGCTTGTCACAAACAGTTCTGGAAAGAGGAGGAGGGAACCAGAAATCACGGAAAGCCTTACAGAAAGGGAATTGAGAGAAGCCAAAGAGAGGAGGGTGAAAGCCCGGGAAAGTAGCTACTGAGAGTTGTGGTGTGGAGATGGGTTGTCAGCACCCATGAGGCTCAGGGAGCAATCAAATTATGGAGCCAGGTAAGACAAACTTCATATGGAAAAAGACAATTCTCTAGATCCTAGGGCCGAAGAGGATCAACGAGGGACCAGTTCAGTGCAGTATGCGGGTCAAGGCCAACCCCAGGAGTCAGAAGACTAGAAAACAGGACTGAAGGCGTGTTGTGAGCTTTAAGATCAAGGTTGAAGACAAGGCTAGGGGGAAAAAAAGTGCAACCGGTGGCTCTGTCCCAGAGATTGGGGGCAGCCTGACCCGGGGGTCAGGAGGATGGAAATTGGGAAGAATCCTGGAGCGCAGCCTGGTGGAAGAATAGGAGCTCCGCCAGCAGTGCACGCGCGCTCCAGGTTCCTGGGCTCCCTAACCCAGCTGTGACCCAGGCTTTTTGGTGTGAAGGGGTCTGGGAGACCCCCTTAGGAGCTACATGAGCCAGACTCTAGCCTTGAGCACAACTGCAGTCTCAGCTTCACTTCAGACCCCTGGGGGCCGAAGCCAGGGTGTGTGTTCCACCTGTCGCCTCCCAGCCAGGGGCGGTGGGGAGGGGCCAGAGTTGACAGCTCAGCCTGCCCCTCTCGGCCCACCCCTCAGTTCCACAATCCTTCCGGTACAGTGCCGGTCCCCTTTTAATGAAGCGCCCGGGGCTGCGTTGCTCCCGCGCCAGGCTGCGGGGGGGCGGGAGGGGGGTCGCGACGCCGTCGTCGCCCCTTTAAGAGGCAGCTGCCCTTAACTCTCTCTTAACTGGGCGTCCCCGCGGGCCCCCGGCGCTCGGCCTCAGCCCGCCTCCTCGCGCGGCACTTCCGGACCCCGGCGTCGCCCTTTTAAGAGGAGCCCCCAGCAGCGCTCTGGCCCCGCCCCCTGTGCCGGCGCGCAAGGCGGGGGAGCCGGGCAGGAGCTGAGCGCGTTGTCCGCGCGGCCACTGGAGACCGGGCGGCCGACGGCCGGGCAGGCGGCGGCGGCGGCGGCGGAGCGCGGGGCGGCGGCGGCGGATGGGGACGCGGAGCCGGGCGGCTGTGGTGGCTGTGGCTGTGGCGGCGGCCGGGAAGCAGCTGACGGGCCGGCGGCGGCGGCGGCGCTGGCGGCGGTGACTGGCCCAGGCCCCGGCGGCGGCGGCTGCAGCGACGCGGTGGCGGGCTGCGGGCGGGCGGCGTGAGGAGCGGCGGCGGCGGAGCGCGGACCCGCCGGGAACCGAGGGCGCCGGGCCGCCCCCTGCCCAGTCCTAGCAGGCCGCCAGGCCCCCTCCAGCCGGGGCCGTGGAGCACCGGGGCAAAGGCCGGGGCCCCCCCATGAAGGAGCGCGACGCGGCCCCGGCTGAGCGGGGCAAGCCGGCCACCTACACCGGGGACAAGAAGGCGAAGATGGCGGCCAAGACCAACAAGAAGTGGGTCCGGCTCGCCACCGTGTTCGCCTACGTGCTCTCCGTGTCGCTGGCCGCCATCGTGCTCGCGGTCTACTACAGCCTCATCTGGCAGCCCGTGGGCGCCGGGACCTCGGGGGGAGCCGCCGGCCCACCTCCCGGCGGCTCCAACGCCACCGGCCCGTCCGGGACTTCGGGGGCGGCGGCGGGGCCCAACAGCACCCGGTTGTTCCGCCGCGAGGCGACGCGCGACGCGCCCCCGCTGCAGGCGGCGCGGCCGGCGCCCCCGGAGCCCGCGGCAGACAGTGTCCTGGCCGGGCCGCTCGAGCGGCCTCAGGGGCTGGACGAGGACGAAGAGGAGGCGGCGGCGCCCCGGAGTGGTTGAACCTCTCCGCGCTGGGGGCGGTCGGGAACCGTCCTCCCCAAGCCCGGAGGCTGGACTTTGCAGCAGGACGGGCTCCGGAGCCCGCGGGAGTGACCCCTACGCGAGTGAACGCCCCCCACCCCCAACGCCCCTGCGATGGCCAGCTCGCCCCGGGAGCCCGGAGCGTACCACCGGATCTTCAGCCAAGGAACCACGATTCAACGGGGACTCGGGGTTTGATCTTCCCTGCACCATGCTGCGCTAGGGCCCTGAGCCATAAGGGGGATGGGGGGAGGGTGGGGAGAGCCTAGCACCCAGCCCTTCTGCGCCGCCAGCTCGGGTGTATCTTATATGCAGGGGGTCACTTGGGCTAACCTCCCCCAAGACTCAGGGGCAGGCGGGAGCTGTGTAGGGGCTCTTTTTTTCTAATAAGCTGAGGCTCTCAAAAAGAAGAGAGCACCAAAAGTAGTGGAGCTCAGGTACGTCAACCTAGTTGCAGTGGCCAGACATGCATTTAATTTATAGATCCCTGTATATAGTTGTTGACATATGCACTAGAAGCTGTAATCACATAGAACTCTATGTATTATCTCACACCCTGGGTAGCTACTGAATGACGGGGTGCAGCAAGGGCTATTTGCTGGCACCCAAACTGCACTTAGCCAGAAGGGCACAAACACATCTCCCCCCGACCCCATCACCCATTCTTTCACCTGTTCCCTTCCTGTTTCAGAAAGATAAGTTTATGTCGTTCTTACACAAGAATGTAATCATTCTTAGACTGCTGACATGACGTGGAAAACCTTAGAAGTAGAAACCGTTTAGTGAGGGTGGGGAATGTGCTGACCCCTCCTGTTCCCTTCCTAGTGCTCTCACCAAAGTGGCTTCCTGTTGCAGCTCTGAGTATCTGGATACAGGCCAGGGGCAATGGAAGACAAAGTGATGCTGCTGTGTTTTGATCCTGGCCTTCCCCTCACAGAATTCCTTTAGGAAGAGCAAGCCTTTTTTAAGTACAGAGATTGACAAGTGTTTTCTCTCAGCAGCACACACCCCCCCCCAACCCCATTTGGTTCTAGATCTTGTCATATTTTATTTCTTGCTTTTCTAGATCTTGTCTTACCTTTGCCTTTCTTCTTTTCTGAGCCTGAAACAACACAGCAGCAGCTTGCCATTGGGACAAAATCTGTTGTGAAACCAGAACTTTGATAATGTTCTCTGGTTTTGGGTTAACACTACAGGATCAGAAAAACCAGAAGCCTTGAGCTCAGGGTTGTGCTCAGATAGCCAGTGCAGAGACCAGCCACGGAAAACTGAACTGGCTCATCTTTATCACTACTGATAAGCTTCCACTTAAATTCAGCCAACAGTTTTCTAGAAGTGGTGACCAACATCAAGGGACATAATACATTCACAGTTCTGGGGCAGCAAGAATTTTACTTACTCAATTTGGATTCCATTTCCTGCCACTTGCTTTTAGGCAATTGAATGTGGGTAGTGACAAGAGATCAAACCCCTTAGTGTTTCCTTTTTGGGAAATTAAGTGCTTAAAAAAAAAACAAAAACAGGAAACTTGCCCACCTGAACACTGAAACTATCCAGTTTTCTGGTCTACCTTGTTGTTAGCTCTGATTCAAGTTTACAAGACAACTGTCTTGATTTAAGCCATGTTGTGTCCTGGGCAAGAAAATAGCAACTAAGCTGTCAGCTTCCCAGCAGGCTGGTAACACCCCAAGGTGTCTGGGCTTGGAGCTTTCTTCACAGCTGACTAGGACTTCAGTCATTAGGAGGCCCATAGGGACTTTTTAAATTTTTGGTGAGAGACTGGGGGAAGAAACATAAAATGCCACTTTATAACTTCAATAATAGCCTGTAATTTATATTTATGGTGTGAATTTTTAGTCCTATATTTTAATAATTTGTAAATTGATCTCTTATTCCAAGAATCCTTTGGACTCATGGGAGACAGTCTAGGAGTCCAGTCCTCCACCCCCTTCCTGACCCTGCTTTCTGGACTGTTTAAATCCACTTTGGGATGAATCAAGAGTCCAGCAAGGCCTCTTGTGTCCAGCTGGCCTCCCAACTCTAAAGCCCTCACTGGACTTGGGACATTCTCTCCAGCCCTAGCTGTGAACTTGACCAGAGACATTGTTTATAATTCAGCCATTCAAGCTATACCTGTACTTTAAAAGTCCTGTATATTTTTTAAAAGTTTTATTTTTCAGGTGAAGAAAAATACATTCTAAGAACTCTGCCTAAGCCTGTGTAAGTTGATTATTCCTCTTACTGACTTCATGGAGAAGGAGCAGAGGTGGTCTGAGATGTGGTTGGATGGGTGATGATAAATGGGTTTAGGAGGAAAAAGCAATTGCTTTGTTGTTCTCGGTGCCTGATGGCTCAACTGAACAGATTATTGAGGGGTGGCAGGATCCATCTTAGTCTGCAAGCCATCATAGGTCAGAAGAACAGTCGCACCAGCCCAGCCAGCTTTTATTACCAACCTAGAAAAGCTGGGGGAATAGTTCTATTCTGGAGGACTCTTAAGCAGATAAAGATCTAGTAATGTGAATATTAACTTTGAATTAAAAACCGTTAGCTGTCTGAGCACTGCCAGGTTAGGGCAAGCTGCCTGGTTCACACGCTTCACCTTTAAACCGTTGGCCTCTAGATAACTCAGGAAGTGTGCTGACAGTGAGAAACAGACCCATGCATCTCTACTGACTGATCTGAGCTCTGTCTACTCTGGAGCCAAGCCACAGAGAGGTATAGGTTGCTTCAAAGGTGAGGAATTTTTCTCCTCTTAAAGCAAACAAAAAAGACATGTGGGTGAAAAGCACAAATATAAGGGATTGGTTATGTGCAAAATACATGGTAAGCGACTGAGCTCAGCTCATTATCAGACAATAGTGCCCAGTATAAATCCGGAGTGAGAAGCTAGTGTTGGTGGGCCCCCCCATGGCCTGCACTTCGGCAGAGCAGTAGGGGGGTAGCCACTGTGCTTTTACATCACCTTGCAGACTGCAGGGAGGCATGGAAAAAGTCCCGCCCTTCCTTTTTTTTTCCTCTTCAGCCTACACAATGGCCTTCTGTGAGAGGGCTTGGTAAGGCAGAGCAGGAGAGTGAGTTTTCTGGCTCTTTGAGGCCTGCCCCTCTCTGCAGATGGAGATGTGTGGCTTCACAGCTGCCCACTGCTTCCCACACTGGTCACAGACAGTAACAAGTACATTGAAAGCCTGCTGGCTGGTTAGAACAGGGCCCAGTTGCCTGGGAATGGTGCTCAGAAGAGCTTTCTTTGCAAATATTAGGAAGGGGTTCTAAAATCCTTCAAGTTTTTAAGCCAAGAAAGTCTGTGCAAAGGGGTTTACCTGCGTTCCCTTTATTCCTCTGCCTTGGGACGATTTCTAGGTGTTTGCTTTTATTGAAAGTTGCCATGTGTGTTTATTCCCTGGCCGCCTGAATTTGAAGGAAAAGAGAATCCTTTAGGAATGTGAAGTTAGCCAGGAGTGGTGGTCTTTAATCCTAGCGGGGGGGAGGGGGCGGGCAGGCAGGCGGATCTTTGAGTTCAAGGCCAGCCTGGTCTACCGAGTGAGTTACAGGACAGCTGGGGCTACAGGGAGGCCCTTCTCAAAAAGACAAAAAAAAAAAAGGAATGTGAAGTTGTAGAATATATGGGGTCAAGGGTTCCTTGACATAGGCTTGGAAGGGTGTCTTCTCTTTCCTCTGTAGATTCTCAGGTACAAAGATGTTTTTCTGATGCTTTAACCAGAAGTATTTATTTTCTAAGCCATATCTTTTTTTTTTTAAACAGTAAATTATCTTTTTTTTTAAATTTTATTTATTTCTGTATGTGTATGAACATACTGTCTGCATGCAAGTTTGTGCACCCATGTCGTGCAATGCCACGGAGGTCAGAAGAGGGTCTCGGATTCCCCTGGAACTGGAGTTCTCCTGGAATTGGAGTTTCAGACAGTTCTCGGCCGCCATGTGGGTGCTGGGGATCGAACCTGGGTCCTCTGTAAGGCCATCTCTCCAGCCCTAAGCCATATCTTTCTACATGGTATGAGACCACAGTTTGGGGATCTTTCCTGTCTACCTTGTTTTTCAGTATTCACTGGGGAATTCTCAGCTAATGTGTTCTGTAGTCAAGTATTTATATCTTGTTTTGAAATGCTGAATGCAGAGCCTCTACTTGTTCCTACATGCTGCTTAAGGAGAACCAAAGGTCAGGTCCCTTGCTTTAGGGCTACCACAGCTATTTAAAAGGGCAATAATTGTCCTCCCTTTCCTGTCTGCAGAAAATGGAGGTATTTCTGGAATAGCAATTCGGTAACAAAAGGGCCACAGCTGTACTTGTGTTTAATTGGCCTCCCTCTGGGGAGGAAAGGACTGCTGTAGCTTTGCTCAGGACTAATGCTCACTCAGTGCCTGGCACTCAGTCTGTTGATCACCTGAGTGGTCACCATGCTGTCCCTGAGATATCCCTGTTATAGTCCGCTCATGTACCTGCATCCACAGCCTCTCATCTGGTTCAAACCATAGCTGCACTGACCTCGGTGAACTCATTTTTTTTTTTTTTTTTAATTTCCATGTTAAGAGACCCCAGCTTGGACTGCCTTCTTTTTCCAGGTACCAGGAGTCCATAGCTGCATTCCATATGGTGTACTTAATGGACTCAGCATAAGCTGTGCCATTCATCTCCTCTGCCCCAGCCCTAATGTTAAGCGGCAAAAATAGCTACAGTGTTGTCAGGTTTGTTTTTTGTTTTTTGGTTTTTTTGGTCACATCTGTTTCACTCACAGACATATAGCCTGTGGTTTTCTACTGCAGAAAGCCCCGAGTTACACTTTTTGTTCCCTCAAGTAGCTCATTAAAAACAAACAAAGCCTCTCTGCCACCCACCCAGTCTCTAGCAGGCTGTTCATCCTTACTCCAACACAAACCTGACCCCCAGTGGTCTTCTTCACATGTGAGTCACCTGCATATGTGATTCCCCTGGCAGTCAGAAGCACTCTGGCCAAGCCAGTTTCCATTTTCAGGTTCTAGAAGCATTGGCTAAGCTACTAGGAAGGGACCAGAAAATTCCCACATATTTCTTGCCCTTGGTAGTCATGCCCCATGGCTCAACTGCTCCATTTTCCTAATTTCTGGTTTTTTTTTCTTTTTTTTTTCCTAAAAGACCTTGATTTTATTTTGTGATTGGTATGAAATTGCCTCGTTCTCAGTGCAGGTGACCCTCTTTCCCCTAGGAAACAAAATAATTGAGGAATAGTGTCTTCTATGATGTTGTGGTCTCCACAAGGCCCCAGGAAAAACCCACACAGTTCTGAGTGGAATCCTGTAAAGGTCAGGGTTTGTAGAGGCAGTGACATGAGAAAGTAGTCACCAGTCAGGAGTCTGCGAACTGGACAACCCCACCCTGGGCCTGCTCAGCTTTGGGCTGCTGTGTGCGTGATGGAGAAGGGCATGAGGTTCCCCCCTGTTCTCCAAGGGCCCCTTGGCCAGGCGTGGCTTGATTCCACTAAGGGCTCAGCTAAGAGAAGAGCAGGAAGTTGTGGACTGAATATTTCACAAGGCGCTGGTACTTGTGCCCCGAAGCCCCACACCACGGGCAAACTGTTCCAGTGGGCCCCCCATGGCACCAGAGGGACTAGGTGCTGCTGCCCGAAGCCCCACTGTGATGCTGTATGCAGCTAAGAAGGCAGAGCGTACTCCTGCAGCCAAGTCTCCCGGTCACTCAAGGCTGCAACCCTGGGTTTGGGGACCTCGAGGGGACTACTGCCCATCCTCAAAAAGTTGTCAGAATGGTTTGAGGATGAAGAGCTGGGAGATTTGGCTTCAGCCAGTCCATGGTGGGAACGCAGGCAGCCCTCAGAGGGCTGTGGCCGGTTCCAGAACACACTGTGTGGGGAGGATGAGTGGCTCTTCCTCCAAGCTGCCTGAGTTGGTACTCCTGCTGGGGCAAGCTGCACAGCCTCATAGGTGAAGCTTCCTGCAGCTCCTGGTGAACTCTCCATGACCAGTGAGAAGTCACTGCCCAGGCTAGTAGTGCTGCCACGGTCTCTTTGTCTCAGCATGCAGATACCTTCCACAGTGAAGCCTGCATCCCGAGCTGGCAAACTCTTCCTCCTCTGGGTCTTTGGGGCAGAGAACTCCTTGGAGGTGATATGCTTCAAAAAATTGAAGCAAAAGGGCTAGAGAGATGGCCTAGCGGTTAAGAGCGCCAACTGCTCTTACAGAGGACCCGGGTTCGATCCCCAGCACCCACATGGCGGCCGAGAACTGTCTGAAACTCCAATTCCAGGAGAATTCCAGTTCCAGGGGAATCCAACACCCTCTTCTGACCTCCACGGCATTGCACGACACGGGTGCACAAACTTGCATGCAGACAGTACATTCATACACCATACAGAAATAAATAAAATTAATTAAAAAAAATTGAAGCAAAAGAAACTCTCCTTTGCTGAGCCGATCTACCAACATGTGCGCAAAGAGGAACCAGTCATGGGCCACGGTAAGGTAGAGGATTTCAGCAGGCTTCAGGGGTGTGTGGATGAGCCCATCAGCCCACAAGGAAAGGCATAGGAGAGAGATAAAGAGGGGGGTCCGATCCCAGCCCGAGATACAATGTCCCAGCAGCCTGCTGTCATCGTCACTGTTAATTATGGAAAGCAGCAGATTCAGGTAGTTTTGTGTTTGTTGCACCAGGTCCCAACTCTGATATTGGTTCCAGTTAGTGTTCAGAGAAAGAGTCAGAAAGTTGGGGATGCTCAGTGGGGCATCAACGTAGTCCTGCTTCCAGTTAAAGATCAACCCTTCAGCCATGTAATCCCGATCCTTATATTCCTTGAAAAATTCACAGCCTGGATATGGGATGGAGAGGAGAGGAAGTCGGCATAGCGCTGGGCTTTGTCCACCTTTTCCGAGGAGGTCACATTCAAGCCAAACTTCACCTTCTTGTTTTCCACCATCAGGTCACAGATGTACTTGACTGACAGGTATCGAAGAAGCTTGGTGTCATAGCCTCTCACTTTATCAAAAAGATATGTGTCACCACTTTGAAGAGCACAGTCCTCCGTGACATCCTCCACATCTGCCCAAAGATCATCTGCTCCCCCTGAGAAAAAATAGTTGTATCCAGAGCGTCTGCACAGCTCTCCCCATCCAGCCAGTGTGGCTGACCTGCAAATGTGCTTGCCTTTGAACAGGACCACTGGGCAGACTGGGCAGACAAACCGCCCTCGGCGCCTGGCCATCTTGCTGCGGTTGATGAGGTCCTGCAACTTGCTCACCTGCACGGTACTCTGAAATGTGTTTTTCTCCTTCTCAGAACTCTCATACTCCAGGAACACGATGTGCCGGGGGTAGTGGCCGCAGATATCCCCATTCAATTTGGAATCACGCTGAAACAGTAGTCACGGCCAAACAGTTCCAAACATCTCTTCTCAATGCGTTCAACCTTAGAGCCGCTGCCATCCTTGGCCCATTACTGAGTCCGGGAGAACTCCAGCAGCTGGCCCGGCCCTGGCTCCTGAGGCTGCGGGTTCCCCGAAGAGGCGGGACTGCCCAAGCACCAGCCATGCCGTGTGTCCCCTCAGGGTGCCTTCACCCAGCCCATGGCACCTGGAGGTCCAACCTCAGCTCTGAAAGCTCCCGAACTGCCTTAGCCACTGCCTTCTCCCAGTTCCCTCTGCAATAATTTTTTATCCGCAATAAGATTCTAACTAATATCCTTAGGAATATTCTCCATAAACCATTAATTCGGTAACTACTGAGTGCTAGAGTACCAAGTGAACTTCAAAAATCTCAAAACCAGAGCCGGGTGTGGTGGCGCACGCCTTTAATCCTAGCACTTTGGAAGCAGAGGCAGGCGGATCTTTGTGAGTTCAAGGCCAGCCTGGTCTACAGAGTGAGTTCCAGGACAGCTGGGGCTACAGGGAGACCCTGTCTCGAAAAGACCAAAAAAAAAAAAAAAAAAAAAATCTCAAAACCAGGGGCTAAAGAGATAGCACAACGTGGTTTAAGAATCTGGACTAGTGCTTGCAGAGGACTGGGTTCAATTCCTAGCAACCCACATGACGCTAAGAACCATCCTTTAAACTCCAGTCAGGGGATCTGATCCCTCTTCGTGACCTCTGCACACATGCAGACACCGTATACATATACAAATATTTAAAAAAATCTCAAAGTGCCCCCCCCCAAAAATTGGCTCAGCCGGGCATGGTGTGCGCACCACAACCTTTAATCTCCAGCACTAGGGAGGCAGAGGCAAGGTTGATACTCTGTGAAGTTACAAGGCCTAGCCTGGTCTGACAGAGCGAACTCAGGCCAGCCTGTGACTGAAAAAGGGAGACCTAGTCTCAAAAAAAATAATTGTGGCTCATCAGAAATGATTCCATTAAATATACGTTTCCTCTCTCTACCTGCTATAGTCATTAGTTAAGGCTTTTCCATACCTGTGTCCTGGAGGCCACCTGTCCCCTCAGCTGCCTTCTGGGCAGCATCAAGTTGCAGAAACCCATCTCTGAGCCATAGGCTGCTCGTGGTGTCACTAGGACCCAGGTGTGGAGCAGTGAGTTCTCAGAAGGCAGCCCTGAACTGGAATTTAGGAAACCTGAGGACTCAGCAGTAGCATTGCTAGGGCCTTGACCTCCTTTTCTGCCAACCTAATTTGGGACCAAAATGAACACATAGAGCAAATGGAGCAATAGTTTCGAGAAGGGTTTTAAGAACATCCATGGGACATTGAAGTAATGTATTTTTTCTTTTTTTTTTTTGTGGTCTTTTCAAGACAGGTCTCCCGTAGCTCCCAGCTGTCCTGGAACTCGCTCTGTTGACCAGGCTAGCCAATCCCTGAACTCACAAAGATCCTCTGCGCTGCCTCCCAAGTGCTCACTAGGACTTAAAGAGCATGCACCCACCACGCCCGCTGAATAATGTATGTTTCCCAAAGAGAATGTCTGTCCCTTTGGGGGAAAAGTGATGCATGGGAAGAAATGTGAAGGTACGGTTATAAAGGTGACGCCAGCTCCCACACCAAGCATGTCAGCAATCACCTGGGAACTTGGTGTGACTGGGGTGCCCTAGGCCCCATCCCAGACCCACTGAAGAGTGCCTCAGGAAATGGAGACCAGCCTTCTGTCATATCTGGCTTTCTAGATGATTCTGAGTCACACTGAAGTTGGAGGACCATTGGTTTAGCATCTCTCTCTGGTCTGTAACTTGGGGTTGGAATCTTTCCTTTCTGGTTTTGATGGCTGGTTACCAAGGCTGATTTTCTTGGGCTTTTTGGTTTTTTGTTTTTGTGTTTTGTGTTTTGGGTCTTTTTCAAGACAGGGTCTCTCCTGTAGCGCCAGCTGTCCTGGAACTTGCTCTTAAGACCAGGTGGCCTTGAACTCAACAAGATCTGGCCTGCCTCTGGCTCCCGAGTGCTAGGATTAACGGCATGCGCCACCAACGCCTGCACTCTTTGGCTCTTTTGCTTCCTTGAAGTCAGCTGCCCTGCTAGGGAAGAGGAAGGGTTTTTAAGAAAAGGAAAAAAAAAAGCCGGGGCTGAGAGATGGCCTGCGTTTAGGAGCACCGACCCAGTCTTGCAGAGGGACACGGGTTCGATCCCTCAGCACCCACATGGCGGCGAACGAGAACTGTCTGAAGCTCCCCACACCCCCCCCCCTCCCAGGGAACTCCCGTTCCAGGGGAATCCGAGAACCTCTTCCTGACTACCGTGCATTGCACGACAATGGGTGCACAAACCTTGCATGACACCCGACAGTACATGCAGACACATACCAGAAATAAATTAAAAAAACAAGAAAAGGAAAAATCCTACATTGTCCTTTATTTTTGGACAATTGGCAGGAGAACCTTCCCTGGAGAGCTTGTTGAGGAGGCAGGCTGAGGTCCCCTCCCTCCCTCCAAGGTGCTGATGTGTCTGTTCACCTCCTGCCTTGGGGCCTGCTGCTTCTCCAGCCAGTCCTTAAAAGGAACAGTGGGTGCCACGCTTGTTCTTTCTGGTGCCAGGTCTGCGTTATTTCACCTCCCAGGCGTCAAGTGGATGCTTAATAAGAGTTCTGACGTAGACCCAGCAGACTTGAGAGAAAGCAGACCCAGCAGACTTGAGAGAAAGCAGTCTCAGTCTGGGCCTTCTGCTGGCTCCTGTCCTTACCTTCCCAGCCTCGAGTTCTGCCTCCAGGGAGAGGCAGTTGTCACTCTGTCAGTTCTCCCTCTGTAGCCCAAGATACCCGAAACTTAGAAGGAGATGCTGGTGGGGTCTATGGACATTGATAAATGACACAAGACAATGAAATTGTGTCTTTAGTTTTTCTGTTCTCTTGCATTCTTTTGCCCATTTAGTCCCAAAAAGGAAGATAAGGTCATATGAAATTTTCATTTCCTTGGTGTTCTTAGAGACACTAGTACAGTCTTTTCCAGTTATTCTTATTTCTGAGGGCAGGGCTAGACCTTCCAAACTTTTACCTTGTTAAACAGCTGAGATTGGCCATAAGAAAATATAGTCATATTCCTCCTTTGGGTGGCAAACCTTAACTCTGGGAGGCACAGAGGAAACTCTATGGGGGGTTGCTTTCTGGGCGAAAAGATTAAAAAAAAGACAAAAAATATTTATTTTAATGTGTATGAATGTTAGCCGATGTAAGTAAGTGCCCACCCATGTCATTCAGAAAGAGTCAGAAGAGGGCCATAAGAATCTCCATTAGAACTGGAGTATTGAATGGTTGTTAACTGCCGTTTGTGGTGCTGAGCATCGCAACCATGTTTTCTTAAAAAGACACCCAGTGCTCTTAAACCACTGAGCCACCTCTCCCGGCATCATTTCACGTCTTTGTTGTGTTGTCTTTTTTGAGACAAGGGTTCCACCCTATCAGCCCCAGCTGCCTGGAAACTCACTATGTAGACCCAGCTGGTCTTGAATTCAGAATTAGACCTGACTGGCCAGTCTGGATTAAAGGCGTGTGCTACCAGGCCATTTTATTTTATTTATTTTTAATTTTATGTTTATTTTCGTATGTGTATGAATTACTGTCTGCATGTAGGTCTGTGCACCCATTTCGTGCAATGCCGCGATTAACAGAAGAGGGTGTCGGATTCCCCATGGAACTGTGAAGGGCGAAAGACGTTTTTTCAGCCGTTCATGTGGTGCATGGGGATCAAACCTGGTCTCCTCGCAGAGCAGTCGGCTCTTAACCGCTCGGCCATCTCTCCAGCCCGGGCTCATGTCTTTTGTATAANAACCAGGCCCATGCTGACCAGTTCAATTGAATTAAGCTTTTATTTTATTCCCATGCTTTGGGTTAAGTTTTAACTACTGGGCTCAGCTGAAGCTCATAATATAGCATAGCTATGGGCAATCTAGGAGTGCCTTATCACAGTTAAAGAAACTATTTTGTAAAGATCTTATCATTGAGGGAAATAGGTTCAAGGGCACACACACACCTCTCCATGCTATTCCCTATAACCTTGTCTGAATCTTCAGCTATCTCAAACGTTGATTAAAAAACAACAAAACAAAACAAACCCCACAACTCTCACCTCCAAAGGAATAAGAGATTATTTGTTTTGGGGCCAAATATGAGTGATCATGGCCCAGGAATACAGATTTAGGTGACCCCAAATTCCATGTTCCAACATGAACAGTTTCATTAGTTTCTATAGTAACATCACTTGAGACACTTCTTTTAAATTTTTATTTATTTTTTATGTGTACGAATGTACTGTCTGTATGTAGGTTGGTGCATCCATGTTCTGCAATGCTGAGGAGGTCAGAAGAGGGTGTTGGATTCCCCTGGGACTGGACTTAAAGACGGTTTTTAGCCGCCATGTGGATGTTGGGAATAGAACCTGGGTCCTCTCTCCAGCCCCTCAAGACACTGTTTTATTTGTTTTTGTTTTTGTTTTTGTTTTTTTGGTCTTTTCAAGACAGGGTCTCCCTGTAGCCCCAGCTGTCCTGGAACTCGCTCTGTAGACCAGGCTGGCCATCCATGAACTCACAAAGATCCGTCTGCCTCTGCCTCCCAAGTGCTAGGATTAAAGGCATGCACCACCACGCCCGGCTGAAGTAATGTATTTTCAAGAGAATGTCTGTCCCTTTGGGGGAAAAGTGATGCATGGGAAGAAATGTGAAGGTACGGTTAGTAAAGGTGACGCCAGCTCCCACACCAGCAATGTCAGCATCACCTGGGAACTTGGTGTGACTGGGGTGCCCTAGGCCCCATCCCAGACCCACTGAAGAGTGCCTCAGGAAATGGAGACCAGCCTTCTGTCATATCTGGCTTTCTAGATGATTCTGAGTCACACTGAAGTTGGAGGACCATTGGTTTAGCATCTCTCTCTGGTCTGTAACTTGGGGTTGGAATCTTTCTGTTTTGATGGCTGGTTACCAAGGTGATTCTTGGCTTTTTTGTTTGTTTGTTTTTGTTTTTTGTTTTTTGGTCTTTTCAAGACAGGGTCTCCCTGTAGCGCCAGCTGTCCTGGAACTTGCTCTGTAGACCAGGCTGGCCTTGAACTCACAGAGATCTGCCTGCCTCTGCCTCCCGAGTGCTAGGATTAAAGGCATGCGCCACCACGCCCTGCACTCTTGGCTCTTTTGCTTCCTTGAAGTCAGCTGCCCTGCTAGGGAAGAGGAAAGGGTTTTTAAGAAAAGGAAAAAGCCGGGGCTGGAGAGATGGCCTAGCGGTTAAGAGCACCGACCGCTCTTGCAGAGGACCCGGGTTCGATCCCCAGCACCCACATGGCGGCCGAGAACTGTCTGAAGCTCCAATTCCAGGAGAACTCCAGTTCCAGGGGAATCCGAGACCCTCTTCTGACCTCCGCGGCATTGCACGACATGGGTGCACAAACTTGCATGCAGACAGTACATTCATACACATACCGAAATAAATTAAAAAAAAAAGAAAAGGAAAAAGCCTACATTGTCCTTTATTTTTGACAATTGGCAGGAGAACATTCCCTGGAGAGCTTGTTGAGGAGGCAGGCTGAGAGTCCCCCTCCCTCCCTCCAAGGTGCTGATGTGTCTGTTCACCTCCTGCCTTGGGGCCTGCTGCTTCTCCAGCCAGTCCTTAAAAGGAACAGTGGGTGCCACGCTTGTTCTTTCTGGTGCCAGGTCTGCGTTATTTCACCTCCCAGGCGTCAAGTGGATGCTTAATAAGAGTTCTGACGTAGACCCAGCAGACTTGAGAGAAAGCAGACCCAGCAGACTTGAGAGAAAGCAGTCTCAGTCTGGGCCTTCTGCTGGCTCCTGTCCTTACCTTCCCAGCCTCGAGTTCTGCCTCCAGGGAGAGGCAGTTGTCACTCTGTCAGTTCTCCCTCTGTAGCCCAGAGAACCCGAACTTAGAAGGAGATGCTGGTGGGGGTCTATGGACATTGATAAATGACACAAGACAATGAAATTGTGTCTTTAGTTTTTCTGTTCTCTTGACATTCTTTTGCCCAATTTAGTCCCCAAAAGAAGATAAGGTCATATGGAAAATTTTCATTTCCTTGGTGTTCTTAGAGACACTAGTACAGTCTTTTCCAGTTATTCTTATTTCTGAGGGCAGGGCTAGACCTTCCAAACTTTTACCTTGTTAAACAGCTGAGATTGGCCATAAGAAAATATAGTCATATTCCTCCTTTGGGTGGCAAACCTTAACTCTGGGAGGCACAGAGGAAACTCTATGGGGGGTTGCTTTCTGGGGAAAAGATTAAAAAAAGAAAAAAATATTTTATTTATTTTATGTGTATGAATGTATCACCTGCATGTAAGTAAGTGCACCCATGTCATCAGAAGAGGTCAGAAGAGGGCATCAGATCTCCTAGAACTGGAGTCATAGATGGTTGTTAACTGCCGTGTGAGTGCTGAGCATCGAACCCAGGTTTTCTAAAAGAGCACCCAGTGCTCTTAACCACTGAGCCACCTCTCCAGGTCCTATTCCTGTTTTGTTTGTTGTCTTTTTGAGACAGGGTCACCCTATAGCCCCAGCTGTCCTGGAACTCACTCTGTAGACCAGGCTGGTCTTGAACTCACAAAGACCTGCCTGCCTCTAGATTAAAGGCGTGTGCTACCAGGCCATTTTATTTTATTTATTTTTAATTTTATTTTATTTTCGTATGTGTATGAATGTACTGTCTGCATGTAGGTCTGTGCACCCATGTCGTGCAATGCCGCGGAGTCAGAAGAGGGTGTCGGATTCCCCTGGAACTGGAGCTAAAGACGTTTTTTTCAGCCGTCATGTGGGTGCTGGGGATCAAACCTGGGTCCTCTGCAAGAGCAGTCGGCTCTTAACCGCTAGGCCATCTCTCCAGCCCCGGGCTATTCCTGTTTTAAACAAGAGAAGAGAAACCTCTTGAGCTTGACAGCCAGCTGCAGAGTTCAGGGGGGAAATAAAGGAGCCAGTGAGTGAAGACAGAGTGTCCCCTAGAATACCAGAGCATGCCACTAGACACCCTCTAGGGAGGTGGAGAAAGGTCTGTCCTAGAGGGCTGATGAACAGTATAGCCCATCACTCCTGTCCTTCAGAGTGCACTGATCCCCAGTAAGAAAAATGTCGAGGAAATGATAGAAAACAAAGCAGACACAGACATCTACCAATTAGCTACTTCCTTTATTCAGCATAGTCTCTGTGCTCCAGGACACTGTTCCCACAGAGTCTACTGCACGTTGGTGTATTTTACACACGGTAGTCTTCTCAACAACACTCTTCGGGGTGAGTACTGCTGGCCTCATTTTGCAGAAGAGGAGACTGAGGCTTACAGAAGTTAAAGTTGACCAAGGGAGTGGGAAGCCCAGGGTTCAGATTTGGTCAGTAAAGGTGTGTGCCCGCTCTACCCTACTGTGCTGCCTGTCAGCAAACCACAGACCCTTCTTACAGTCTGGTGTCCATTTCCCTTCTTCCAGGGTGGGGTGAGCCCAGGGCGGAAAGGCCTCTGCCCCTTCTGCTGTCCTTGTTTTGAGATAGTACCATACCTGTCTTCTCCCTGCCAATTCCTTCCTCTCCCGGGTAACCTCTGCTCAGCTCCTCCAACACTGCATCTGGCTCCTCAGAGCGGTGTTCAATAACTACCACTTTTGAAGCGCAGTCCTATCTAGCCACGGAGAAGGGCTTCCTTAGGGGAAGCTCTTGGCCAGGTCTTCAAAAAAAAAAAAAAAAAAGCCAGGAAGAGGCTCTCAGCCAGCTCTTCATGACCTCGAGATCTTTGGAGGGATGTCTGACTTTGACTTCAGATTTTTCCTGCTCCATAGCTGATTCCATAGTAGAACAGGGTGACCACAACCTGGACAGATGGCTAGGAGTGTCATCATAGCTGGGGATTTCCCTTATTGTAAAGAAGAGCTTTCCTTTATCAGGAAAACTTGGTGGTGTTTGCCCGGAAGCCTTTTTTTTCTGTTCTGGTTTCCAGTCTTTCTAACCCCTAGAGGAACATCCTTCCCCTAACAGCCTCTGGCTGCTGTCCTTAAAGATAAGACCCAGGTCTTCCCCTCCTCCTGGTCAGCTCTTCTGCTTAGGTTCCTTTACGAAGGCTGAGCCAGAACTCATCTTCTACATCCTCAACCTGTGGTCAAGCATGCCTTGTTTAATGAAGCCACATTGTACAGTTGGCAGCATCAGGGATTAAGAAGGCAAGTTGTGAAAATCTCTCTCTCTCTCTCTCTTCCTCTCCTTCCTCCCTCCCTCCCAGCGTCCTGGGAATTGGACCCAGGGTGCTCATGCATGCTGAGAATGGATTCTGTCTACCCCTGGGCTACATCCCAACCAAGAATTCAAATCAAGATAAAATGACCGGGTGGTTGTGGAGCAGAGGTAGGCAGTTGTCTATGAGTTTGACTCCAGCCTGGTCTACATAGTGACCTACATAGTTCCTGGCCAGCTGGGACTCCAGTGAGACCATATCTAAAACAAACAAACAAAAGAAAACACCAAACAAAACAAAAGATCACATCTGAATTCCAGGGCTCTGCCTGTACCTGTTCTACTCCAGTCCCTTTTTTGGGAGTCAGAGCTCCAGAATCTTTGTCACACTCCAAAGTCATGTACTTAAGCCTGAAAGGCAAGAAGAGAAACTTGGAGTATTCACTCTGACCCAGGCACGTCCCACAGTATAGGGATGTAGCCTTTCCACACTTCCTCTCACCCACCACGTCCCAGGCCAGCTTCCTCTTGGTGCACTGCAGGGAGTGGGCCCTACCACTCACTACCCAAAGAATCTTCTCCAGAGTGGCAACTTCCACGTGCAGGACTGGCGCGCTACCAACCCTGCACAGCCTGCAGCTTGCCCTTAGAATCCAGATTCTACCCTCACCTGAGCCGCTCACACACTTGAGTCCAGACTCCAACTCTTCGAAAGATACCAGCCAGGAAGCAGCAGGCCAGGCCTCACCTGGGACCTATTAGAAATGCAAACTCCCGGGGCTTCCCCAGACCACCGAGTTCAATCTGCACCACTTGTCACAGGGAAACAGAGGAGTTCTCTGAACAATCTGATCTGCTGAAGAGTCACCCCGGCCTCAGTAGAGGGGGCAGGCTAGACTCAAGACCAGTGAAGAAAGCCTGGCTGGAAACACAAGTTTCAGGCTTTACATGAAAGTATACGGACAGCTTGGACCGCCCCCCCCCAGCCTCGGAAGATGGTGCGAAGCCCATTACCCTTGTAAAAAGGAGGGGAGCAGGGGGCTGCATCGTGCTTTCCAGACATCTGGGCCTGGGGGCAGAGGGTATGTGTCAGATCAAAAAGGAGCAGAGGGTGGATCTCTTGGGGCTCCTGCGCTCCCCACACCCAGTCCTGCGAGGCACCTACAGATGAGAACAGCTCTTGCTGCTGGATGACTGAGTTTCTTCCCTTCCTCCGGCTGGCAGAGTCACCCTCGCCCACTGGCTGGATTACTGGGAGAGGGTGCTCAGGAAATATTTGTTGTATTGAAAGGAAGCCACAGCTTGTGCAGAGTCTGGATAATTCACCAGATGTGGGCCTCATGGGCGGGGCCGGAATGGAGGCCGAGTTAGAAAGACAAGTCCTGATGTCCTTGGAGTCGCTATTCTATCTCTGAGTGCTTGCTTTTGCATGGCCTTGGTAAAGAAGGTGGGGAAGAAGGCAAGGGCAGGAAATGACCCTGGGCTGCAGGGTCCATTCAGAGTGTCCATGATGTCTGACCTGGACCTGCTAGAAAGTTCTTCCACTCTCCTATAGGGACAAAAAAGGAGCCCACCCCAGTTCGGTTAGGAGGCCTTCTAGTGTCTCCTTTTCCCAAGAAGCTCTGGGCTCTGCTCCTCCACTCTCGCCAGTTCTCATCAGCTGAGAAACCTCCTTTTCTCTGGGTCTCAGGCAATTGCTCAGACCACCCTGGCCTGGCCATCCTGGGAAACCAGGACTGGGAGTTACCTTGGTGAAGGGCATGGGTATGAGAAAGGCCTAGGACCTAGGCTGGTCACACCAGCTCCGAGGTTGCCTGGAGCTGAGGAGCCTGAAGGCTGTGGCTGGAGAGGGAGGCCTGGCCCTGAGAGATGAGAAGGAGCCAGAAGACGCAGGTGCTAGGTACTAACGAATCTTGCTTGGTGGGAACGGCTTATGGTGTAGACAAGCAGTAGGCCCAGGTCAGGGAAACCAATCCTGACCACCAGGTCCCAGCCTGACAAATACACCAGGGTCCTTGCCTACACACACACCTGAGAGGCACGGGGAAGGGCAGTTCCTGCCCTCACGCTGAGGTTGGCCACACTGCTCTCCTAGGTAGGCACAAGCCACCATTAGGCAGACTCCCACCACAAGGTCAACTGAGTCCTGCCCTCTTCTCCCCAGCCTGGCTCCCCAGATCCCATGAGCTTTCTTTAGCATCTTCCTGCAGGCCCAGGACCTCCTGTCCTCCTTACACCTGTCCCTCTTGCCCTTTGGCCAACTCCTCTGGGGGGCCTGCTTCTGGGCGCCATGCTCTGCTGGGTCCCAGCCTTCCCCAGCCTGTCTTCTTTGGGCTCTGAGGCCCCAGGTTCTCTCTGTGGAGCAGTAGAAGTATGGACTTCTGGCCCAGGCTGGCGGTCATTCCACCCCTCAGGGTGCTGCTCAGAACCGTCTGGCCAGGACACTGACCTTTCCTGGGCCCTAGAACTTGGGCTAAGCACACATGTGTTCTCTCCAGGCCTGGGACTGCTGGCTCCTCCTAGAGAGAGGTCAAGGGGGGCCAAGTCGGGATTTTGTGGAGAGTCTAGGACCAAACTGGCTGCTGAGGTTTCTGATTCCCCTTTCAGCCCCTCTGGTGAGGCTGGGGCCAGGCGGCTTGCTGGCGTGGTCTTCTGTCTGCCTGGCTCCACCTTGTTCTGCTTCTGTGCATGTCTTTCCTCTGCACTGGGAGTCTCCATGGTGCTCTGGCTCCCCTAAGACAGAAGCACAGCACAGCTGGCTGGTAACTCTGAGGCTCCTGCCCCCAGCCTGGCTCATCCTATGCCCCAATACCCACCTCCTGACTCCGCAGCTTCTCATCTTTTTTTGTGTCGCACCTGTAGAACCACAGCAAGTCTTAAGTCCTGTGCCTAACCCACCTACTTCAAATAGCCCCTTCATAGCCTGCGGCCCAGGTCCCCCAGGGAGGAAGCCAGAGCCCAGTGGTCTCCAGAGTGGGACCAGAGCCGTAATGAGACTTCAGGATGCTTAGTTCCCAGTGTGACCTTGATCCCCAAACCCAGCCATTTCCTCTAAACACCACCCGCCTGGGCCCTATCCTGGGTCCCCAGCTGCTGTTTATGGCCAAGCCTGCTGTACCTTGACGTCTGTGGGGACTCCAGGCATGTCCCTGCATGCTCTGCCTGGGAAAGGCACATCTCGCTTCCCCTGAGAAGGTAGCTGCTGTAATTACCGCAGCCTCTCTGGGCACCAGGCTCATTGCCACTGCCTCTGCTGGTGGCTTTTCTCGGCATCTCGTTAACTTATAGCAGGCACCAAGCAGTCAAGAGACAGGGGCCATGGGGACAGACCAAGTCCTAGAAATTAGGACACCTGTGTGCCTGCCTTGATTTTTGTCCCTTGCCATCTGTTACCTTCGGGCCCTGCCAGTCAACCTCTCCTTCCCCTGGGCTTTGCTGCCTGTGGTGGGTGTCACGGAGGGTCTGCCAGCTTGACCACCCCAACCTGTAAGACATTGTCCACATATCAGGGAGAACAGAGAGACACTGCGGCTGGGCCTTTGCCAGCTGAAGGGCCCTGATCTTCCTCCAACTCACCTTTTCCACTGGGAGACAATAGTAGGGGCTGTAGCTTCTGCTGGGACCTGGGACCTGGGGGGAGAGTGGTATCAGTGAAGCTGAAACAGAAACACTGCGTGTAGCATCAGGGATTCCATCAGGGGTCTACCCACTTCCCCCACCCCCCAAGGCCCAACCCACCTCCCCAAAAAAGCTTTGGTTGGTCTGGGGTCCTAGACGTGTTCTGTACTCCCCAGCTACATGACTTTGGTAAGTTGGGCCACAGATGTGTATGAAATTCACAGGCTGTTTTTGTAGCTGTCCAAGGAGGGTCACTAGGACTTTTAGACTATAAGGGTCAGGGCCTGGAAAGACCCTAGGGCAGTTCCCACAGAATCCAGCCAGAGCTGAGGCTCAGAGAGCAGAGAAAGAGGGGCTGCTGATGGGGGACTGGGGAAGGAGAAGGAGGGAAAGGAAGGAGGGAAAGGAAGGACAGAAAGGAGGGAGGGAAAGGAAGGATGGAAAGGAAGGAGGGAAAGGAAGGAGGGAAAGGAAGACTTCCCCCAGCTCTTTGAAAAGGTGTGGTGGTGCACGCCTTTCATCCCAGCACTCAGGAGGCAGAGGGAGGTGAATCTCTGTGAGTTCCAGGCCAGCCTGGGCTGAGACTGTCTCAACAAATAAAACATCAAGCAAAGCACAGGACGTGCGGCGGGTCTTGGCTCACCCCTTCTGCTGCCCGCAGCTTGGCCTTCGTCTCTAGGCTTGCTGCAGCCCTGCAGCCTGTGTAGACAGAGGAAAGAGTCAGGTTTCTGGTGCCAGGGTGGAGAGAGGCTGTAGCAAGCTTCACCCTTGACCCTAGAACTGAAAGTAGCACAAAGTCAGGGGACCCCCAAAAGTCAGGGTACTCAGTATCCACACAGGACCCTGTGCCCAGCATTTGACAGAAGGCCCAGTCAAGTCCTTCTCTCCAAACAGCACCCATGGTTAGTCCTACCCCAGTCCCACAAGCACATCAGCCCAGTGAGCTGCCCAGCTCTGCCACCCACATGGGCTTGGCCTTGTCCAGGTCCCACGGGCGGCTCCAGTCACCCTGTGCATCTCTGTGCCTGGAGAGGCGGGCCAGGTCAATCTGCTCTCGCTCCTGCTTCCACTGTACATAGTCCCAGCCCACCACTGGGGGCAAGCCCACTGGCCGCTGGAGAGCTGGGCCTGGACTTCGGGGTTCCCAAGCACCCTGTAAAGGGAAGACAGCACTGTGGGGCAGAAGCAGGAAGAGGACTGGAAATTAGAAATTAGATCTCCATCATGTGGTGTTTGCTGTTTCCTTCCATCCACTTGTTCGCTGTGTGTTGGGGCCAAGAAACTTAACCTCCCTGTGTATCCTTTCCTCATCTGTTAGATGAGGGATCTCCTTTCACAGTGCTGTTGCTGGAGGGTGCAGACTGGCCCAGGACGGGGAGGGGCACCCTGAGACTGTGAGCGAGAGCAAGGATGAGGGGCTGCTGCCACCTAGAGGTCACGGCTGGCACATAGCCAGTCCCCTCCACCCTTCCAGCCCCTCCCATCCCTCTGTCAGGGGTAGTAGGGAGCTGGATTGGCTTAAACCCTCTTTCCCTGCAAGACCCATCCGAAGTGGAGACTGGACAGAGAATGGGAAGAAGGTGGGAATTCTCACAGGTGGCACCCAGGCCAGGTCCTCACAAATGAGGGACATGTGTGACCCAGCTTCTCTGCCTCCTCCCAAGTAGGGATGGCCAATCCCCGCGCCTTCGCCTTGAAGATGTACCTTGCCTGCTGAGTCTGAGCTGGTGGCCATCTGCAGGGGGGGACTCCGGCCCTGGCCCCCTCCAGGTGATACCTTTCCTGCCTGGCTCCTTGCTTGGGTGGCAGGCTTTTCACTTACAATCCGTTTGGCCTGGGGAAGGTGTACATAGGCATCATGGCTGAGCCAGGGGAGAGGAGGCTGCCCTCTCGGGGTCTGGAGGCCCCCACCTGCTTACCTCTGCTTTGTTTTCCATGGTCACAGCCAGTTCCACCCGGTTCCCCATAGAAAAGGCACCCGTTGTTTCGAGAGCATCTGCGTCATCCAGTAGCTCACTGGTCACTCCAGGTGTAAGGGGTGCCCTGGCCCAGTTCCTGCTGACCACCCGCTTCTCCTGCGGAGTGAGGGACCCTTGTCTTCAGGCCACATGGGCAATGCTGGGCAGGACCTGGGTGCTGGGCACTCTGGGAAGTTCCAAGGTTTTGGTTCTAGCCCCAGCCCTCCCTGGAATGCCCAGAGACGTCTGGCCCCTCAGGAGTCCACATGCCATTGGCATTATGTTAGCCAGGGCTCAGAGTGCCAGGGACACAGAATGCCACAAGGCCTTGTCATGTTTGAGCTGAGAAATCCAGAGTGCTCAGACAAGAGGGCCTTGTCTCTCAGGGACTGTTCCTTGCCTTCGGCCCTGGCTTCCCTGTCCCCTCCTTCTGCAGTGTTTCATCTCTGGCTCTAGGAGGTAAGGGCAGCCGTAGGGCATAGGCTCAGAGCTCTGGAGCTAGAAAAGACTGCAAAGGCTCAGTTGGATGGCCTCTCATCTGCCGGCCTTTCAGAGGATAGCAGCGGCTTGATCGTTGAAGAGTTATAGGGGTGCCCAGAAAGGGAAGTAGGAAAAAGGGGGAATTGTATACCCAGGCAGGGACTGTGCCTTTGCCCTGTCACCCTACCCTCTCCAGGGTGAGGCTTACCCCAGGAACCTGGCTGATGGTGACAGTGAGGCCATTGGGTTGGAGGAGTCCTGGTGTGGTCACAGCCATGCCCCCCTGTTCTGCTTGCCAACGATCTTCCTGGATCTCCTGTGGGAGGGCCTGGGGTCAGCAAGGCCACGGTCCCCCAAACTCACAGAGACACAGATGCTGACAGGCCTACACAGAGAAACATGGATGGGACAGCAGGGGGCAGAGGCACCACATTACCAGCGTCCAAGACCCTGACCATGCCTCTGAGACTCTGCTCACTCCAACCCTGAGCCAGAGCCCAGGTCCATGGTCTAGAGTCACCAGAAAGAAGCTCCTGTGAGGCAGGCATCTGAGGGCAGCCAGGGCCACCAGCTTGGGGTTCTCTACCCTAGCAGCCCACTCACCTGGTACCTGCGCAGTAAGGCCTGGTTCTTCTTGCGCAGGGCAACTATCCTGCGGTCCAGCTCAGCATCCTTCTCCTCGTGCCTGCGCATTGCAGATTCGGCTCTGTGAGGCACCTGTAGAAGACAGACAGGGTAGCCAAGCTTTCCGGTGCCCCATTGACATGCCCATCCAAGGAACAGGCCTCAGGCCTAAGCTAATGCACACAGAAGGGAAGGGAGTTCTTTGTGAAGATGACCTATAGAAGGTCCAAAGCTCCATCCCAATGAGGCCTGCCAGCCCATCTCTGCCTCCTCTGGGGTTCAGGTCAGGGCCTCCTACCCAAGGCTGCAGCTCCCAGCAGCAGGCTGCCCCTCCCCCTGGCTCTCCAGGGAGCTGTGCTGTGAGCACGGCCTGGAATGGAAGTTAAAAATGGCTCTGGCGGCGGAACCTGCCGTGACTGGGAAGCTGCCAGGGGATTCAGGAGGTCGAGGAGGTACAGTTTGCCTCCCAAATCCAGAACCACACACACAAAAAGACGGGCCTCCGCTTGGTCCTGGGCTCCCAGGCACTGAACTCTGCTTCACATGCCTGTGCCCAGCCCATAGGAGAGAGCCGATCCCATAGGATCAGTCCTCCAGGCCTGAGCTGCTGGCCCGTGGGGTGGGAGAATAAGACGCTCCATAGCGGCCCCAGGCAGGAGCCACCCCGGTAAGCCATATCTGCATAGCGATCTGAGGTCCCCCCACCCCCGCCTGGCTGCAGGGTCTGTCCAGACCACCACCTGCCTCATCACCTCCCTCTTCCTCCCAGGCCCAGCTGTCACCAGCTGTCCCCGGAATGTGGCTGCTTAGTAGTTCAGCCCCCTCCCAGCCTCAAGAAGCCCCCTGCCAAAGACGTCACTCACAGCCGAATGCATGGCAACAGCAGACACTGAGAGAATTCCAGAGCAGCCCTGGGGGAGCCAGAGCTGGAGGGAAGCTGGAGCCACTGAAGCCGGGCCTCTGTCGGCCTCTCCCTGCCGGCCGGCTTCTCTGCTCAGCACAAGAGATCATGTTGTGATTACAAAAGACTGCTCTGGGCTCCCAGCCAGGAACGCCTGACCGCCACCCCCACCCTTCCACTTTCAGAGGGCGAGGACCAGGGCACAGGCAGCGGGCAGGTCTTGCCCAGCACCTCTCCCTGCCTTGCCTCTGCGTCCCCACATAGGGGGCTTAGCCACCCAGGGCCTGCCCCCCACCCCCACCCCGGGTCTTGAGCCCCAGCAAGATCCTAGCTTGTGCTTGCCTGCAGTCTGGATAAGCAGCCAGCATAGGCTGGCTTTTTCTCCTATTAGTAAAAAAAGGTCACAGGATACAGGCTTTGTCACCTGAGGGCCCCACCTCAGGCAAGCGTCTGTTCTGCTGGCTGTCCAGCTAGCATTGGTTTACGTCCTTGGATAGGCATGAGAAACTCAGCATCTCAGGCTATCACACATTACCACAGACCTAAAATGCCACTATCCCATTATTTGTTCCCTGAAGTTGAACAGTTTTGCTGTATAGCAAGCACAGCCGCCTCTGGAGACCCAACTCTCTGGGTCTCCAGCCCTTTGGTGCACTGACACGGGCCTTTCTCTGGGGCTCTTAGCATCGCAGCTCAGGGCAGCCTTCTTCCCTTGGGATCCTCTCACAGGGCCTTTTCCTGCCTTGCCCTCCAGGGATGACCCTTCCAGCCTCTTTGACCCCTAGGAAGGACACAGCCCTTCTCAGGAAGGCTGGTACCCAGTGGTCCTCACAGGGCTGAGGCCAGTCTCCCAGCTCGGAGGTCACTCAGCTGGCAGTTCCCTCTTTGAGCCCTCTAAGGTATGAAGTTTGGGCTTCAGGAGAATGGTGCTCTGATTCAAGAGTGCCTAGGTCAGGCTCAGTCCTTAGGGTCCCTGACTTCCAGTCCTTGAAATATGGGTCACAAACTCTGGGTTTTCCCATGTTCTTTTTTGTTTTTTAATTTTTTAAAATTTATTTTTGTATGTGTATGAATGTATTGTCTGCACGTAGGTTTGTGCACCCGTGTCATGCAATGCCACAGAGGTCAGAAGAGGGTCTCAGATTTCCCTGGAACTGGAGTTCTCCTGGAATTGGAGTTACAGACAGTTATCAGCTGCCATGTGGGTGCTGGGGATCAAACCCAGGTCCTCTGCAAGACCAGTCGGTGCTCTTAACCGCTAGGCTATCTCTCCAGCCCCCCCATGTTCTTGATTGGCCATTCCTCAGCTCTCTCCCCTCTCTACAACCTATCCCCTGTCTGCAGCAGAAAGCTGTACTGCCTTCTTTTCTCTCAAACCAGTGAGCCAGGCAGAGGCCGACTCTGGCACTGCCTTTCCCTCTCACCCCCTCTTGCCACCACCCTTAGCTCCTTTCCTATCCAGGCTTTTACCCCTGCCCCACACCCCATTGCTACAGCCCCAGCATACCCATCCTGCTTGCAAATGCCACTGTGTACCTTCCTCCCTTCCTGCCGGATGTTCCCACTGAGTCAGAGTTGTCTACTTTCCCAGCAGCAGTGCAACAGTGACGCACCCAGGCTCCCCAGCCCCCCCTCCACACACACACACACACACACACACACACACACACATGCTTCTCCTAATCTTTCTGTACCCTGCCCTACAAATGCTAAATTTAGTCAGCCCCACACCTCCAGAAGTCCCAAGTTCCCATTACTTGTGGTTCCCCCCCACCCCACACACACTGTGTATTGTTCAGCTAGGAAGGTCCCCAGAGCCCAGTTCCAGAAGAGAGACCTAATACGGTACAACTTCTTTGAAACTTTAGCCCCTTGATCAGGTCTAGGGAGGAGGGATATAGACTCTGCAGGGATGAGGCAAAGTGTTTGTCCCTTCCAGCCCCGCTTCCTGGCTAGGGTAGGGGCAGAGGAGCAGCAGGCACAGGTAGAAGTCTGGCCATCATGCAGAAAGGCTGACCAGCTCTCTGGAAGGGCTGCAGGAAGATCTCCTGAATGTAGAAACAAAAGCTTCCCAGCTATCCAGCTACAGGCCTGTGCGCCCTGAACAAACTCACAGTCAAGACAGAATCCACAGTGCTGACCACGTGCTTCCAAGTGTTACTAACACAGTATGCCATGCCTTTGAGCAGCCCCCACATTCTACCACTTTCTCCAGAACTGCAGTTTGCCTGTCTGCTCTCTGATTGGACAGAGGACTTCCGAGAGCAGAAGTGATGTGCCAAGTGCCCTGAGATCCCCAGGGCCTGGCACAGTGCTACCTCATGCTGCAGAGCCTGTCATGGCCTGCAGAATCAATATGGAAGTAAATAGCCAGCACTACACACTGCATCACTGGGTGTACCCTGTCCACAAAGAAACCACACAGCGCTGAAGGGGCAGAGGGGTAACAAAGAGCCCCAAGAGTGCTCCCTCCCTCAGTGTTCCCAGACCACGAGCCACCACTAGAGGGCAGAAGCGTCCTAAAAGCTTGGCTGTGAGTGCGGCTGGGAAATGATTCCTCCACCCCCTTTCCCTCCATCATCTTCCAAGTCTTGGTTATCCCGGCTCCCAACCGCATCAGAGGAGACCGACCATCCAGCGATAGGAGCTTTATTTTATTGATGAGGAAACAGGCTCAGAGAGGTGTTGCCTCTCACATGGGATGCATAACCTGTTTGGTGCACCCACTACAAAAAACCAGGCTGGCTGCCTCCCTGCCCCAGGCAGGCCTCCTGCTTCTTTTCACCAGTTGCCCCACCAAACTTGATTTGATTGAGACTTGGGTCTGTGCTCTCCTTTTCTCCTTCTAGGGTGGGATGACCCAGTCACAGTCCTTCCCTGACAGGTCCCTACTTGGAGACAGCCAGACCTCTGGAGCCTAAAGCATATGAACGTTTTTCCTTTTCTTTTCTTTCTTTTTTTGTATTTTTGAGACATGGTCTCCCTTTAGTCCCAGCTGGCCTGGAGCTCACTCTGTAGACCAGGCTGGCCTTGAACTCACAGATCCGCCTGCCTCTGCTTCCCGAGTGCTAGGATTAAGGGCGTGCGCCACCACGCCCGGCGATGAACATTTTTCATATCATTTGGAAAACACAACGTGGGATGGCTTCAAGTCAGGCATCGGTGGGAGGAGAGAGGGAAAGGTCTGCCCAGGTGGAAAGGCCTGAGAGACAGGGAGCACAGACCTGGCAGGAGGCACCACTAGGGGGCAGTGCTCTCAGACCCCGTCCCCCCTTCCAAGTGGAACTAAAGAGGCAGGTGGAGTGGTGGATCCCAAGCGCATTCCTCCTTACAGGCAGTGTCCCCTATCTCTG
Organism: Rhizomys pruinosus; assembly: GCA_009823505.1. NCBI lineage: Eukaryota > Metazoa > Chordata > Mammalia > Rodentia > Spalacidae > Rhizomys > Rhizomys pruinosus. The sequence goes on along the minus strand of VZQC01002583.1, from coordinate 114,499 downwards.
AGATCCCCCTCTATAAAACAAAGCGGATATCCCTCAGTGACTCATATGGCAATAACAGTTGAATAACCTAGTAATGTCCATGTTTGGAACAATGTGTGGCCCAGAGTAAGACTCAGTTTTATTCTTGCATCAGGTAATTTCACCTTCTAGGTATCCTCTAAGAGGTACCCAGCACTGCCTCCCCCAAAACACACTGAAATCATCTAGTGTTCGGGGCCATTGTGCAGTGCTGGCGATGTCCTCTCTGGGCCTCGGTTCTTGTCTCCTACCCAACAGATCCTACAAAGCCAGGCTCCTGTACCCCCTCCCCAGAAGTCCTCTCTGTCTGCTCCCCTCTGCAGGCCCTGTCCTTTTCAGTCCCTGAGCCTGGCTGTGCTCTCTCCATGCCAGCTCTGGTATCCTGTGCTTTACCTGCCGGTGGAGCCTGGCAGGCTGTTTCAGCCTCACATCCCAGTTCTCAGGAACCCTTCCCTCTTCTTTGTTGGGGCTGAGTCCTTGGGGATTATTATTGGGTAAGTGTAAAAAAAAAAAGAAGGTGGGCAAGGTTGGGTTCCATAGGGTCCAGCGACTACATGGGCCACTCTCAGATGGAAGGAGCAAGAAGGCAGCTCAAGCACATTCCTTTCCTGCACACCTACTCCCCTACCCCCACCCCACGCTGCCTACTGTGGACATTCCTGTCTACTGAAATGCTGTCCTGACTCCTAGGCCTGGAATGGAGATCTCAATGTGTGTGTAAGGTGGGGCTACAGGGACCAGCCCTGAGCAGTTCCAAAGTTTGGGCCCCACCTTACCAAGAGCACACATGCTAGAACAGGGCAGGCAGTAGACGACCTGGCTGAGAGTCACAACATTCTGCAGCCTGGACACACCCAGGCTGGGGCACTGTGTGCTCCTCAGCCATGAGCCTAGCAGTGAGAGGTCCTGTCTGGAATAGGGCTGAACCCTTGGGGTCTCCCTGGGTTCTCCATGCCACCAAAGAGGAAGCTCAGTGTTTTATCACCACTCTATACTTCACCCCACCCAGTGCCACCCTCAGCAGAGGCTGAGTATTGCCTCTGTCAAGGCCCGCCCTCCACAAGCTATTGGTAGGGCACCTGCTGTTGGCTTCGCCTAGACTCCATGAGCGAGAACCACGTAAGAAGAGGCAGAGAAGCAATGGCAGCCTTTGCCAACAAGAGGATGCCGGGTTAAGAAGGTCCCATTCGGACTGGGGAGACCACTGGAAGGCAGAATGAGGGGTGAAGAAGTCAGGGAACCCCCGACTCTTTCGTTCCATTGCAGAGCTGATGAGGCCACCTGGCAGTTTAGGAAGCAGAGCCAAAAAGACTCTGATGGGTCAACAGAGGGGACTGGGTGGACAGTCTGAGGCTGTGTCCAGACACCAGGGGGAGGAGGCAGAGCCCTAGGGGATCTGGAGAAGGAGTGAGTAGGAAGACCTTCAGGGGACCGAAGGCCAGTGTGAGCACAGAGCCAGCGTGGTGCGGAGGTCTCAAGCCAGAGGTCCTCGTGGAAGCAGAGAGCAGAAGGGGCTAGTGGAGGCAGGAGAGATGGCTCAGTGGTTAAGATCACCCACTGCTCTTGCACAGGACCCAGGTTCAATTCCCAGCACCCACATGGTGGCTAAGAGCCGTCTTTAAGCCGGGCATGGTGGCTCACACCTTTAATCCCAGCACTGGGGAGGCAGAGGCAGGTGGACCTCTGTGAGTTCAAGGCCAGCCTGGTCTACAGAGTGGGCTCCAGGCCAGCTGGGGCTATTGGGAGACCCTGTCTCAAAAAAGGGGGGGGGGCTGGTTTGTGTGTCCCTAGAGTGTGAAGGAAGGGTGCAGCCTAGCAGGCAGAAGCTGGACACCAGCTGGAGCTAGATGGCGCCCCCTTCCCTGAAGGTCACCTCCTTGGGCTGGGGTGTGGGTGAGGTCACATTCTGTGGAAAGGGAGGGCTCTGGCACAGTTCTGAGGACGGAAGCCCATCAACAGGCTGAGGGATGGGTGGGACCCAGGTGCTGCTGGGGGTGGGGGTGTTGAGAGACTGGGTGACATGGTGAGACGGAGCCGGGGCCGCAAGTTGCTCCTCAGGAGCCAGACATGCTGTTCTGAGGGATTCAAGGGCTAAAGATGATGGTGAGCAGGCAGATGCCCAACGTGGGGCAAGGAGAGGAACGATGGCACTGAAGAGCTACTTACCTTCTGTAGTAACTACCACAGCTGATGCCTGCCGAGCCTCACACCTATGAGGTCATTGGATCGTCTCAAGTTCTGAAATCTGGGACTGACCCTGGGGCAGGTGCTATTGGCTTCTCTGTGGAGGTCAGAGTCAGTGACCTGCTAAAGGGCTCCTGGAGGTACGTGAGGCTCTCTCCTCCTTCCTGAATCACAAGCTGATGGCCCTATAGTACTCTTTCCAGCACGTATCTAGGGTGAGCCACCTTTGCCCCAAAAGCCACCAAAGGCACCTGGATGTGCACCTTCCCTCCAGCTTGCAAGGCACCCAGAAGTCGAGGTAGCATGGGTGGCTCTGTTGACGGGCATTGGGGGGTCACAGAGAGGGTTAGTATCCTGTTTGGGGGCCATCACTGCACATCGCATCCTCCCACAGGCCGCATGGGCATCCCTACTGCACCGGAGTTTCCTCGCCCTAGCTCCTCACCACAGAAATGCTCCCTGGTGTGTCACCAAATGACTTTTGTGTGTGTGTGTGTGTGTGTGTGTGTGTGTGTGTGTGTGTGTGTTTCAGACAAACGGGGTCTCCCTGTAACCCCAGCTGGCCTGGAACTCACTATATAGATCAGGCTGGCCTTGAACTCACAGAGACCCACCTTCCTCTGCCTGGCACTAAAGACGGTTCTTAGCTGCCATGTGGGTGCAGGGAATCAAACCCGGGTCCTCTGCAAGAGCACTCCTAACTGCTGAGCCATCTCTCCAGTCCCATCAAGTGACTTTCTTCTACAGGTTTTCTGCAGGGAAGTGTCCCCTCTCTCAGCTGGGCATCAAGTCTGAGTGGTTGGTGGGCATTTGCTCTCTAAGGCCCAGGGCTGAAGGGTAGAGGTATGTATGTGTGGCTGAGGCTCTACCTGCTGGCCCTCAAAATCTTAGGGTTGTGGGAGGGAAGAAGCCACAGTCAGATACCCTGCTGTGGATTGGCACCTGTGTGCCACCACTGCTCAGGCATCCTCATTTCCTGGGGGTCTTTGGCCCCCAGGCCACCCACAGTGTCCTATCTTCTCTGTCCCAACAAGGCAGGACCTAGCTCCTCTGCCCAAGTCCTCAGTACCTCCACTCCAACCTGCCCTGGCCAGAGGCTCAGGCCCTGACTCCAGAGATAGTGAGAACTAAAGCCCCAAACCTGGAACCCAGATCAACCCCTTCCTCCCTCTCCGGGAGTTCATGAGGACATAGGCCTCACTTTTCAGTCTCCTGCCCAAGACTGGCAGTGAGGTGGATACTGTGGTATCAGAGTCCCTGAAGGGGAAAAGAAAGATTACTGGAAGAGGAGGGCTTGGAGAGCTGGTAAGGACAGGGGGTGGTGGGCACAGGGAGTGCCATCTGCCCAGCATAGACTACAGTGTGGGAGCTTTGTGGGCACCACACCTTTGCAAGCTTCCCCTGGGAATCCGCCCATCTGTTGTCTCTGCCCAGGCTCACTCTTGTGAGACTAGCAATGAATATATGCAGAGTAGAATCCCCGCCTCACCATAAACCAAAGTCCTCTGCTCAGACAGTTCCAAAGCAGGCTGGGGGGGAGGTGTTGTTTTGTTCTGAGACAGGGTTTCACTATGTAGCCCTGCTGGCCTGGAGCTCACAATGATCCACCTGCCTCTGCTTCTCAAGTGGTGGGATTAAAGGTGTGCACCACCACACCCTGTTCAGGCTGGAGTTGGGGTTTTTTAATTAACCAACCAATCAATCAATCAATTTTTATTTGTGAATGTTTTGCCTACAATGCCCAAAGAGAGCAAAAATGCCCACAGGGGCCAGAAGAGAGTGTGGGATCCCCTGGAACTGGAGTTATTGACAGTTGTTAGTCCCCATGAGGGTACTGGGAACCAAACCCAGGTCCTCTACAAGAATACCCAGTACTCTTAACCACAGATCCATCTCTCTATCCCCAGACTGTTTTTTTTTTTTTTGCTGTTGTTGTTTTTGTTTGTTTTAGAAGAGGCTCACTGAAATGGAAAATAACCCAACCTAAGAAAAGTCTAGACTTGGCATCCCCATTAGAACTACTACACACTGGCAAATTTCTTAATGTCTCCAAGGCATGGTTACTTTTAATCTGTCAAAGAAAGGAATATAAAGCTGGACATGGTGGTATGTGCCTGTAATCCCAGCACTCCAGACATGGAGGCAGGAGGATCAGAAGTTCAAGGTTAGTCTTGGCTACATATGGAGTTCAAGGTCAGCCTGGGCTACATAGTGAATCTCTGTCTCAAAAACCAACAATGTCTAGTGTGGTGGCACAAACCTTGGAAGGCAGACATGGGTGGATCTCTGTGAGATCCAGGCCAGCCTGGTCTACATAGTGAGTTTCAGTTTCAGGACAGCTGGGACTACAGGTAGATGCTGTCTCAAGAAGAGAGAGAGAGAGAGAGAGAGAGAGAGAGAGAGAGAGAGAGAGAGAGAGAGAGAGAGGGAAATCAGTTTATCTTCTGCTGTGAGTTCAAGGCCAGCCTAAGCTGTCTGAGACCATGACTCAAAAATTCACTACAAGAAGGAAGGGTAATGATACTTCCTAGAGCTCATCTGAGGCCCCTGATACTGCACAAGAGCCTGGCTAGCCCCTCCGTGCAGATGAGGAACCTTCTACTTTCTACTTTCAACTTGTTTTCTGATAGTTGCTATGGTGCTTTTTATTTTATAGCTCTAATTGAGGTGAAACAGATGAATGGATGTGCCATAAACCACACTTATTTAAATTGTGCAAGATGATGTTTTTGTTGTATTTATGTTTTATGATTTTATGGGCCAGTGATATCAGGTGGACAGCCATGTCATCAACCCATGTTCCCGTTCCTCTCTCCTCTCGTCTTTTTTTTTTTTTTTATTTTTTTTTTTTGGTCTTTTCGAGACAGGGTCTCCCTGTAGCTCCAGCTGTCCTAGAACTCACTCTGTAGACCAGGCTGGCCTTGAACTCACAAAGATCCGCCTGCCTCTGCCTCCCAATCTTCCTCTCTCTCTACTGTCTCCTTCACCCCCTTCTTCATCATCCATGAGCATACAATGGCTTGCTGGCATTATCAATTTTCTAGAATCTTTCTGGACAAAAGTATGCAGTATGTATTCTTTATGTGTGACATTTTTCACTCCACATAATTATTTTGAGATTCTGTTATATTACTGTCTGTATCAGTTGTTTATTCCTTCATATTATTGAATGCATATGCCACAATCTGTTTATTCATTCCCATTGGGATGAATGTTAGAGACCCTCTCAGACTTTAGCTATTCCCGAAGCCACTATGAACAGTTAGCACAACTCTGAGGACCTGTGTTCATTTCTCTCAAGCACACCTTACCTGTTTGTTCTTCAGCAATTCTGAGTATTGGATTTGGGTTATTAAACATACTAGACACTTGTATGCTTTACCATGGAGCTATCCCCTAGCCCTGGTACTTTGTTGTTGCTGTTGATTATTTATTTATTTATACATACCCTGACGCTCATGCAGAGGCCAAAGGACAACTTGTAGAAATCAGAAGTCAGTTTTATTATTCTACCATATGGGTTCTACCCCACCCAGATCCCATCCTCAAACTCTCCTATTCTGTGTGGGATTTCTGTTCCCAGACCAGCTCCCTGGGCTAGGGATAGCACCCAGGGCAAGGATGAAGCATGCTACCAGGTCCTGTGTAGGGTCACTTCCGTTCCTCCACATTCTGGAAAGCCATGACCACACTGTCTAGCTTGTAGTCAGTGGGTTAGCACTGTGCGAAGCCCTCACACATGGCCTGGGCATCTGGCTCTGGGAAAGTTCCCTGTTCTCCTCATCTGTCCTTTGTTGCCCTTCCCTCACGTCCTGCTTCCAGTTGATCTTTGCCCAGGTAGGCATTAACCCATCCCTCCTCATTTCCTGCATTCTCTGCCCAGGACCCTCCCACAGGACTAGGAGGAGATCCAGCCCCTCCCAGTCCTGTACAAATAAATACTCCCTTGGGCAGTCAGAGCCTCAGGCTTCCCCTCCCTGCTTTGACTCTCAGGTAAGGTAAGGCTCTGCTGGCTGAGCATGGCGGGGAGCGGGGGTCTCTATGGGAGTAGGGGGTGCCTATGTGGTCCTGGTCTCCCTGAGTCTGTGCATTGACCTGGCTTCCATGCATATGGGTCTTCGTGAGGGTGCTGCCTGTCTGCATGTGTTGGTCTGTTTCTCATGGACAGGTGTGTCTGTGCCAGATGGCTACGTGTCTGCATGCATGCCTGCTCACTTGCCCTCCCCACCTTCCAGCTTGGCCTCTGCACCTCCCCTCTGCACAGATTAGAATTCTAATCTGAGGCTGCATCCTGCCGGATGTAGGGGTCACCTGAGGGTTATGGGATTGCACATCAGGTCTGTTGTAGAGCTGACAAGTCCCAGTCCTCAAAGAGCTACTCCTGAGCTGAAAAGACGTATTCCAAGTATTGTCTTTTCTCCTGCTTTTAACTCAAGTCTTGACTGGCTCAAAGATTTTTTTTTTTTGTCATCCCTCCTATAACCCCAAGTCCAGCCTCAAGAGACTTTTCCAGACCCATCATTAGATAAAGGGAAAGAGTAGGGAACAAGAAAAACCATGGACATAATTTGGGGGCTGACTTCAACTGAATGCTTAGAGCACATGTAGAAGGCAATGAAAGCAGATGGCTTGGGGGGTGGCCCAGTGGTAGAGTGCCTGCTCTGCACTGTATGTACAAGGCTGTAGATTTTTTTTTTAATTTTATTTATTTTTTATGTGTATGAATGTACTGTTTGCATGCAGGTTTGTGCACCCATGTCGTGCAATGCCGCGGAGGTCAGAAGAGGGTGTCGGGTTCCCCTGGAACTGGAGTTAAAGACGGTTCTCAGCCGCCATGTGGGTGCTGGGGATCGAACCCGGGTCCTCTGCAAGAGCAGTCAGTGCTCTTAACCGCTAGGCCATCTCTCCAGCCCCAAGGCTGTAGATTTTATGAGGAGCTGTGGGCCTTTTGTATCAGAGGTGTGTGTGTGTGTGTGTGTGTGTGTGTGTGTGTGTGTGAACATTTTCATCCTCATATGCTCAGCTGCCATAAGAGTAGAGAGCTGCATGGCTTTAATGCCAGCACTTGGGAGGCAGAGGCAGGCAGATTTCTGTGAGTTCAAGGCCAGCCTGGTCTACATAGCAAGCTCCAGGCCAGCAGGACTAAAGGGAGACCCTGTCTCAAGAAGACCAAAAAAAAAGCTGGGTGTGGTGGTGCATGTCTTTATTCTGAGCACTTGGGAGGCAGAGGCAGGTGGATCTTTGTGAGTTCAAGGCCAGCCTGGTCTACAGAGTGAGTTCTAGGACAGCTGGGGCTACAGGGAGACCCTGTCTTGAAAAGACCAAAAATAACAGTAGAGAGAGCCCTGATGGCTTTAGTCCTCAAATGTTCTGTACTGTGGTTGTATTGGTCCATTCTGAGTTTGTATGACAGCTCCCAAAAGATGAGGCTAGACCTCAGCAGCTCAATCTGATGAGAACATGGCTTATTAGTGAATGACAAATTGGCTTAGGCCTCAAACTCCCACCATCTTTTAATCCTAGTGGAGGAAACAGTAACAACCAGCAAGGGCCTTAGAAAGCTGTAGAAACAACTATCTTAAGGTACCCTGGGACCCAGAAGTCCTACCCACTAACCTGCCCTCACCCCCATCCCCATTCTGGATACAGTAAACTCTCCAAGCCTCCCCGTCCCACCTCATGACAGGTGTTTGTACAGAGATCTACAGGGACAGGGGTACCACCACCATGGCAGGTAGAAGACACTCAACATTAATAATTAACACAATTGAGGGCTGGAGAGATGGGGTTAAGAGCACTGATTCCTCTTGCAGAGGACCCAGGTTCAATTCCCAGCATCCACATGGCAAAATAGTTAACACAAATTGAAATTGATCCAAGTGGGATTGACTTACACATGATTGTGAGTCTAGGGTGGATCTAATAGTGGGGTCAGGTGTAAGAGTGTGTAGTTCATGGCAAGGTACATCTCATCTCTGTTCTCTCCTCATGTGAGTGAACCCCTGTGTCCGATGAATACCTGGGCCAGCACCCAGAGTGCTAGCTCCATACTGGACGCCAAGCCAGGACAGAAGGAGCATGGTTACCCTTTCATCCTTTGAAGGGGCTGTGTTTGTGTACATCCCCAGAAGGGAAGAAGAAGAGGCTGGTCTAGATCTCTGTAAGCTAAGGCTTTATCTGTTGAACCACAGGTGTTCCTTACGTTGTTTCCTGTTCTGGCCTCATAAAGATGGATCCAGGTAAGTGGCATGGCTGGGAGGCTAAGTGGTGGAAGAGGGAAGAGGAAAAGGAAGGAGAGTAGGAAGCATGAAGCTGTGTTTGCATGTATCTATGTATGTGTGTATGCGTATGTATGTAGTGTTTCAAAATGCAAACGAGCTTTTCTATTCCGTAGAATAGTGTGTAGTTTAAGAAACATCTTCAAGGCCTTCATCTCACTAGCTTTTCAACCTCAGGAGAAAAATGGGCAGGTGCTTCTCCACTGTATACATGAGACCCAGGGAAGTCAGGGGGTCATGATTAGGGTGAGAATGAAAAGCACAGCCAGGTAAGAAGCCCTGGCAGCTATGTCATTGGCTCCCCTCAAAAGGTGCAAAAGGCTGGGCGTGGTGACACATACCTTTAATCCCAGGCGGAGGCGGAGGCAGGTGCACCTCTGCAAGTTCAAGGCCAGCTGGTCTATATAGCAGGGTCCAGGCCAGCTGGGGCTACAGGGAGACCCCGTCTCAAAATGAAAAAAAAAAAAAAAA
>VZQC01002583.1:76195-104866 GCA_009823505.1 Rhizomys pruinosus | reverse complement strand
GGGGGGGGGCAGAACTAGCAGCAGGCCTTTCTCTTCAGAACCAAATGACTGAAGCTTGTTTCTTTCCCTTCCTCCCACAGGCCACCAGGTAGGAATGTTGCCCAGCCCCTCCCCTTTGCCTCCCCTTCAGACCTCTCACCTCCTTCCCGGACCAGCACTTCTGCCAAATTAAAAGTTGGGAGCAGACTCTGACGGCAGTCGGTGGTGGGGGTGGGGGAGCACTGCCGCATCCTCCCTCCCCCGCCAACTGCAGCCTTCTTCCCTGGCATTCTTTCCTCTGTTTTCCCATCTGTCTCTCTCCTTCCCTCACTTCCCCTCCCTGCCCCAGCAGCCCATCCTCTCTCCCGCTGTTTGCCGGCCTGTTCTAGGCTTCTTTGCTTTCCTGCCTACACAGCCTGCCCGGATGGCTTACTCCCAAGCCCCAGCCACACTGCAGGACCCCTACAACAGGCTTCTGCTAGGGAAAGAAGGAAGGCTGGGTCTGCCCCACGGTCCCATCCAACAGCAGCAGACCAGCTCCCTGGCCTGGATCTGTGACTCCACCCCGGAGGAAGCCACAGAAGGAGAGATGAGAAGTGGCTGTTTCTGGGTATCGATGAGCCTGGACTGAGCAGGGACTGCTATAATAGGACCACAGGAACAGCGCCGTCACCTTTCTGATCTGGAACCTGGGAGGCACAAACAGAGTAGGAAGCTATCTCACTCCCAGAGTGGGGGTTAGAGCCCCACCTGTGCTCCACAGGGCCTCAGACCCAGGGCCCTAGCACAGCAGGAAAGCGATATCTCTTCCCCCAGCCTATAGCAAGAGACAAAATCTTCTGGCCCCTGGGCCTTGGGAGTGATTCCAGCCAAAACAGAAGTTTAACACTTTTCCCAGGCCTCTTTGGTCTGAGAAATAAAGTTGGACTTTACTTTCTACTATTCCTGATTGTATGGGTCTGGCACTTGCTCAAAGGCATCATAGACACATACCCCAGGTACCTCGTACATGTATCTGTGTACATGTGTGCAGGTATATGCAGCTACCCATGTTCGTGTACCCAGCATAGCTATTGGTTGTGTTTTGTTTCATTTTTTACACTTCTGGGCTTGCATTTACTGGAACGATCCCCTACCACCGAGCTCCATCCCCAGCCATAGCTTTAATTATTTATGTTTTTATTTTCAGACAAGGCCTTATAGTGTAGCCCTGAATAGCCTGGAACTCACTATGTAGACCAAGTTGGCCTCTTAACTGACAGAGATTCACCTGCCTCTGCCTCCTGAATACTAGGATTAAAGGCGTACACCACAACAACTGGTAACCAAATAGCACACTTCCTGTTTATACCCAAGCACATTCTTTCCTTCTACGGCCTACTTTTGCTCTCTTGTGTACCAGCTGCCCTCCCACTTCTCCTTGGAGCCTGTATTTCCCCCTGCCTTGCCCCAGGGAGCTCTTCTCCAGCCTCCCCAGCTTTACCTTGCTCCTGAATAAAGAGCTTGCATCTCTAGCAAAGCAGAACCATTCTGGAAGGATTCTTGGGAAAGGGAAGGGGGATATGAGAGAATTCTGCTTCTTACAAGTAAAATAACCCAAGGTCTGGGGGACAAATGTCACAGTTCTACCAAAGGGAAACAGAAACTTCTAGACTCCTCCCCTTTTGGGGACTTCAGCACTTAAGGGACTTCACCACAGCAAAGGGCCCAGGGCTAGGAGCAGTTACTTGCTGCCCCTTCCACCCAGCCTCCCACGGCTACCCCTTGAAGGTGCTCAGGGATCTTGAGTGCCTTGGGAAGGAGAGGAAAAGAGGAGTTGATATTGCAGGTAGATTGGGGCTGGCCTTAGGAAAAGAGGAGTTGATACTGCAGGTAGATTGGGGCTGGCCTTAGGAAAAGAGGAGTTGATACTGCAGGTAGATTGGGGCTGGCCTTAGGAAAAGAGGAGTTGATACTGCAGGTAGATTGGGGCTGGCCTTAGGAAAAGAGGAGTTGATATTGCAGGTAGAATGGGGCTGGCCTTAGGAAAAGAGGAGTTGATATTGCAGGTAGATTGGGGCTGGCCTTAGGCCCTAACATTGCTCTTTTGGCTTTCCATAGGGGCATTGTCATGGAAGTCAACCTCCCCACTGCGGACCACCCCCTGGCCATGGCCCAGGGCACCATCCTGGGGGACACCACCCTCCAGGACCTTGTGGGCCACCCCCTGGCCACGGCCCAGGGCACCATCCTGGGGGACACCATCCTCCAGGACCTTGTGGGCCAACTCCTGGCCATGGCCCAGGGCACTGCGGGCATCCCCATGGTCCACATCACTGAGGAACCAGAAGACAACAGGACACAAGATGAGGAGTCTGTGTGGATTTCCCCATTGACCTGGCACTGGACCTGAACCAGAATCTTCTCTTCTTAATAAAGAACCTTCCAAAGACTGTGCTGTATTCTTCTAAAGCCTGTGTTCCTTTGCATTTAAGCTGGCACTTGGGGCTCAGGCATAACTAGGTTTCCTTATTGTGAAAACAGGGCGTCCATCTTGGCATTCTCAGCAGCTTGACTCCATGGTGCCTACAGCATAGGGCTATTTAAGATCGCTGTCCTCTTTTCAGTTCTGTCCCATGTCATAAAAGGCCCTCAAACATGGCTGCATCACCTCCGCTCCATCCTGTGCACCCAGATCTGTGGGTCTTCAGCAGCTCTCTGTTGTCAAGATGGTTTCTCACCATTCCCTGAAAATGCACTGAACCTCCAACCTCCTTAACTTTTGTTGAGTTCCCTAGATCCCACCCAGATGAGGAAAGCCCTGTCTCTTTCCTACCTCCACAGCTAAGATAGCTGCAGCCCCACTGTCTCCAGGCAGTTTCCCCAAGCCTAACAGGAAGAGAGACATCTTCCCCCTTTGTACCCTGCCCTTCTCTGCCAGAAGCTGCACAGCAGAGATGGTATCAGCCATCCCATGTGTCCAGTTACAGTCTGCCCAGCTGGCACTGATTTAGGGCTGCCTTTTCTCTCTCCAACCAATTGTAAGCTACTCAAAGAACATGGAAACTTCTAGATTCCTTTGACCCATCCCCCATATCCTGTGCCTTGCATAGACCAGCACTTGCACATATTTAAGGGAAATCTTCCATCTAAACCCTCTTGAGTCAGACTCCACACTTCCATGTGATCACGCAGGCACACACAGACAGGCCCAGAACAGCCTGTTTGCTGGGAGACCCTTTTTGCCTATCCAAATCTATCCAGGACTCTTTCCAAGCCCCAGCACTCAGGTTTTTCACACTGCGGATATCTGCTGCCGTAATTCTGCAGTAGTCCTCTAGCCAGGCCTGTCCTCCACCCATCACACCCTAATATGCTCTTTTCCCTCACAGACAGACCCTGATGGGGGTCTGGAAGGTGCTCCAGAATGGTGACTGTATGAAAGGGGGCTGGGCACCATCACTGTATGAAAAGGGGGTTGGGCTTTTCTCTGAGCCTTTCTCCTCCTTCCTCCCTCCTTCCCTTGTTGCGCACTTCAAAAAAACCCAGTCCAACGCCGAGGGGCTGCAGACATGTTAGTCTGCGTTTCATATTGTGAAGAATTTTGCAGGAATCGTTCTCCCTGATTCCTTAGAAGAAGACCGAGGCGTCCAGGAGGGGGCCAATAGGTCGTATTCATAAGGGTAGTGGTCAGATCTGGCTAGGGTACAGAGGCCTGCACTGCAGCCCGCAGCCCTAATGACAGAAAACCCCCAACCTGGTGCTGCGGCACCGCAGCCAGCCTGCGTCCCTGTCTCCCCTCCCCCGTCCCTGCGCCCATTGGCTGGATTCTTCTCTGGCCCCGCCCAGCGACTGGCCTCCGGCTCTGACGCATGCGCACCAGTCCACCTCTGCCGCTGCTTCAGCACCAGAGCTCGGACAGCGGCGCCGCCCACGGGCATGGACAGTGGTAGCAGCCGCAGCTGCTGCAGCGATCCGTCTTCTGGCCGGTGTCTGAAAGGCGAGCAGCGGCCCGAGGGGAGAACATTAGCCCCCGAAGGCAACTGCCGGGACCGGTAGGAAGGACGTCTCCGCAGATCCGGCTGGAAAATCTCAGCACGCCTGCCTCAGGTATCCTCAAATAGCCGCCGCCATATCCCCTCATTTCATTCCTAGAGCCTCTTCCCGGGTGTGGGTGTGTAGATCGGGACCCCCTATCCCTGCCCGATGAATTTACTGGCCCATCAATACCCGCTAGTGACAGCTCTCATTGCTTTCACCTCCTGGGGGACCTGCCCCACCCACTGTCCCTACCTTTTCTCTAAGGCCCCTTTCCCTGGCCCCAGAGCCTCTCCTTCTAGGCCCTTGCCTCTGCGTCTTTGCAGAAGGCCCTGAGACTGCAGCCACGTCATCCTGCATGTTAGTGTGCTTGGGGGGTGCGCATGTACTGAGAAAAAGAGGCTCGCCAAAGCGGGTGTCCTGGGGAGGGAGGGCAGACATTTGGCATCTCCGTCAAGGGCTGTCTTTGTCCATCACCTTCTGCTGTTTGTCAGCCATGGCCAGCAGGTGTTCGCCTGCCTGTCACATCGTTGCCTGCCTCCCTTGCATGGCCGCCTGCTTGTGTACATATTGGTTTTAGTCCCTGTGTGTGGCAGACATTAGCATTCACTGAAGCCACATGTATGCAGGCTCTGAGGCTCAGCCGGTGGTCTGTATGACCCCTGAAGGAGCCCCAGACCAGTGGGGCAGGAAAAACACCTTCCTGCTGAGCACCCATCCCCAAATCTGGGTGCCTTTACCTCTTTATTTCTCCACTGTGTGAGTGGTGGAACAGTCCAGCCAGGTAGCAATATGGCGCAATTTCTGTGCCCTGCCTGACTGCCGCCCCCACAATCTCTCCTCAGACATGACATGGCCTCCCTGTCCTGTGTAGACGGAAATAAAAGGCATTCTTGGGGGGGGGGAGATAGAGATAGAGAGACATTGATTAAAAAAAAAAAAGACTACTGATTTAAAAGGTACATTCTGTTCCTTGGAGGGAAGAGAAAACCCCACAAGTAAAAAACAAATATTTTCATTCCTCTATTATTAATTCATCAGTCTGGAAGGTATAAAATCATCAAGAGGGTAAGACACGGGATACAGGTATTCCCCAGACCAGTGAATATATAGCCTGTTTGGAATACAGCCAAAGAAGATAGGTACGAGGCTGGGGGCTGCAGCTCAGTGATACAGCATTTACCTAGCATTGGCAAGGCCTTGGGTTCCATCTCCAACCACTGCAAAAAAAAAGGGGGGTAGAGGGGGGAATGAAGCAGTGACAAATCAGGGCAGGGCGGAGGGCCAGAAGCACCCGTACAAGGGGCAACAGCATCATTGGCTGTCTGGTATATCTTGCCAAGGATCAGCCCTGTCTGGTCTGCTTTTTTTCTCCTGGGCATGAGAACCACTTGTTCTTTTCCAGCAATTCTCTGGATCCTCTGGGCTTTCTCTGCAGTTCCCCCAGAGACCATGGATACTACGCAGACATAAAGACTGAGAATTCAATAAAAAAAAAAATGCTCCTGCTGAAATAAGTAATGCTCTGGCAATAGACATACCACACACACACACACACATACACACTCACACACACTCACATTCACGCACAGATGCACACACTCAACACAGAGATACATACACAGAGTTGCACAGACATACACCATGACACTATACACACTCACACAGAAATATACACCACACACACACACACACACAGAGATCCAGCAGTCTTTTTTTCTGCTTAAGCACTAGGGGTTAAATCCAGAGCCCTATGTATGCAAAACACACTTTCTGCTGCTGAGTTACATCCTTATCCCCACCCTCACTCCCAGAATTGGGGGATGGGCAGATCTTAAGCCAAGCCTGATGGTGGAGAAGGTGACATACACCTGTAATACCAGCACTTGGGTGTTTGGGACAGAAGAATCACAAATTCAAGGCTCTTCTGAGCTACATAAGGCTTGGTTTCCTCCCTCTCTGGCCTCCTGAGACCCTCCCTTTAGACCCTACCTCTGCATCTTCAGCCAGGCTGCATGAAAAGGCAGACATGGTGGCAAATACCTATAACCCAGCACTCATGAGGCACCACAAGAGTACATGAAGTGAAGGCTGTCCTCAGTTACATAGCTAGATTGAGACCATGGAATCCCAGCACTTGGGGCTGAGGCAGGAAGATTGCCATGAATTTGAGGCCAGCCTAGGATACATAGTGAGTTCCAGTCTAGGGGATATATATATATATATATATATATCAAGGAACCCTGTCTGAGAGATAGAGATAGAGATAGGGAGAGAGAGAGAGAGAGAGAGAGAGAGGCGCAAGCTGGCCTCAAACTCCTGGCTCATCTGATTTCCTGCCTCAGCTTCCCACATAGCTGGGACTACAAACAGGACTTCCATGCCCATAAATCCCAGTCTTCTCTTAATCATTTACTGCAGAGAATATTTGAATAAGTAATAGTTTTAAGAATTTTCACATTTTTTGTACTTTTATTTTCTTAGTGGTACAAGCTGCTCCCCTCATCTGTCCTGGTCACTCTGTGGGATCTCAATGATAACAAGATGGCTGCTCTGTGAGATCAGTACAAAGTAATATTCATACACATTTGTCCCTTCTGGAGCCCCCAAATTGGGGGTCTGTGTCTGGAGCTCTGTCAGCCCCTGGCCCTGGTTTTGCTTAAAATGTTGACCTCTGTTTGCCAGCACACCATTTTCCCCCTTCAAATTCCTCTGCCTGCCAGGATTTTGGCTTAGAATGCAGGGGTCCAGGCAGGCTGGCCAGCTGTTACTCATCCCAGTTAGAGACCTGAATGGAGGGTGAACATGAAAACCGCTGGAGAAGGGAGGAATGGCGTGCTTAACTCTGCCAGGTGCTGGTCTCCCAAGAGCAGGGGGCAACAGGAGATGGCAGAAGAAATATTTTATTCTGAGAACAGAGTTTGGCTTTTCTCATTGGGAAGATAAGAAAAAGACCCAGCTCTACAGTGGTTAGAGTGGAGGGTTTCAGATTCTCCACATTGAGATAATGCTTGGCACAGTCAAGAAGGATAAGATTAGGAAATAGCCGAGCCGAATACCCTGAAAGAGGCCAGCAAGGCTGGGAAGGAGGGAGGGAGCAGACAGAAGGGGGCGGGGAGGGAGGGAGGGGGGGTAGAGGAGGGGGGAGGGGCTGGGAGAGGATGGGCGAGGGAGGGGGGAGGGGAGGGATGAGAAGGTGAGGAAGGAAGACGGCCCTATGTGAAACCCCCGAGGACGTTCAACGGATAGGAGCTGGATCCCTTCACTACACATCTCCCGAAACTGATACAGTATCGTGGTGTTTTAGCCCGGTCGCTTTCTTCCCCTCTCGCCTCCATCACCACCCCCCCGTGTCTTGCTTCTCCTGCCAAAGTACTGACTCTCCAAATTGGTGCCCAGCCTTATTAAAGCAGGGCTACAGACCGCCCCCCCCCTCTGCCTGGCTTCCCCTTCCTCTCACTTATCGGGAGACAAGTGCTCTACGAGAGGAAGCCCAGAGCTGATGCATGTTATGTCTCCGAAGCAAGCCATCAGACCAAGCCGTACCAAGCAACAACAGACAAGTTTAAAAAACAGAACCAAACAGACGCTGCAGACTTAAAATTTTTAGTGAATGTCAGCCCTGGACATGATGGCACACACCTGTAATCCCAGCACTCAGGAGGCTAAAGTAGGAGGATTGTGAATTCAAGGCCAGCCTGAGTTACTTAGTGAGACCCTGTCTCAATAAGTAAGTAAATAAGAAATAAATAATCTCATGCATACACATGACCCAGGGCATTTATCCAGCTTCTCTCTTTGGCTAAAATGGATTGGCCTCCAAAATTTGTTATCTGCACCCTGGTCGCTTATGTCATCAGCTTTATGGAGTCACCTTAGGTCTTGCATAGAACAACTTTGGTCAAATTCCTATATTTCTAAATGTTAACACAAATAGGAATCAGTGATTTCAATCATGTCATCAAATTTCAGTGCAGATTTTGTATAACAACAATAAAAATGAAAGTGTTTAAGGTAGTGAGATTCTCAAGGTGTAAGAAATTCGGAAATGAAGTGCGTTGCCTTAAAAGGACAGATTACAAATACAAATATACTTTTTTAAAAAAATTTTATTTATTTTTGTATGTGTGTGAGTGTACTGTCTGCATGTAGGTCTGTGCACCCACGTCGTGCAATGCCGCGGAGGTTAGAAGAGGGTGTTGGATTCCCCTGGAACTGGAGTTCTCCTGGAATTGGAGTTTCAGACAGACGGTTCTCAGCCACCATGTGGGTGCTGGGGATCGAACCCGGGTCCTCTGCAAGAGCAGTCAGTGCTCTAAGCTGCTAGGCTATCTCTCCAGCCCCCCAAATATACTTCTTAAAGCACACACTCTCTATGGTAGAAAAAGCAAGTGTGTCTTCCACGTACCAAACTCTGTGCCAGGCACTTCACACGTGCCACTTCAGCATGGGAGAGATGGATATTATCATCAAACACTCTTTCCTGAAGGCCCAGAGCCAGACGAAAGATAGAGCCAGGATCCCACCTCCGCAGTTCTCTCACTTTACCCTCAGCATGAGAGTCATTTCTCCTAAAATACTGACCCAGCCCTGGAGGGGGTGGGAAAGAGGCCAAGTTCACTTATTATTTGCAGTTCAAGAATTCAGCCCCTGTGGGCAGAACCTGCTGTTCAGCAGTACAGCAGGTAGGTCTGGGAATCAGGGTTGTCTCAGCATAGAACTGGCTCTCCCACAGGAGTCAGGCAAGCTCTGGTGGGCTGGGTGTGCCAGGAAAGATCACAGAAAGGAGACAGGACTCTGCCAAGTCATTCAGCTCTGACCTCCTCTAGGAAGCCCCATGATTTCCAGGCAGTCTCTTCTGTGGCCATCTTTTCCTGTCCCAAGTCTGACAGAGGTGGGACCCTACCGTCCGCTGGACCCAAGGAGTGGGGCTAGCTAGAACCAGGCACAGAGGGCTGTCCTCATGAGTAATTTAGGGAGAAGATCTATCACTGACTCCTGCCTGCCATATTCTTTTGAGGTTCCAACTCCCTCTCCAAACTGTGCTCACACTGACAAAGCGAAGCTGCTCTGTGCATGGCACACGACAGTTGATAGAAGAACTGACTCTGTGAATTCCTAGGGACCAGGACTGGGTCTTGTTTATCACAACATCACTCTTGATAGCCAGTCTAGAACAGTGTCTATGTCAATGAACTGTTCAAGGCATGGAGGATATGAGATGAACTGATGCAGTGACTCCTGCTTTCCCAGCCCTCACATGTGCTACCTGAGAGATGGACAAGTCTATAATTCTGTATCTAGATGCAGAAAAATATGGGAAGAACTATCAGGTGGCACACACCTTTAATCCTATCACTTGGGGGGCAGAGGCAGAAGAATCTTTGTGAGTTCAAGGCCAGCCTGGTCTACAGAGTGAGTTCTAGGACAGCTGGGGCTACAGGGAGACCCTGTCTTGAAAAGACAAAAAAAAATTGCAAACTATCAGGAGGGCAATAGAGCAGACAGCTGGCAGCCAGGTGAGTATT
This sequence comes from Rhizomys pruinosus, assembly GCA_009823505.1. Taxonomy (NCBI): domain Eukaryota; kingdom Metazoa; phylum Chordata; class Mammalia; order Rodentia; family Spalacidae; genus Rhizomys; species Rhizomys pruinosus. The sequence goes on along the minus strand of VZQC01002583.1, from coordinate 95,342 downwards.
CTAGGAGGAGGCAATAATTGGAGATCAGAGCTTTGAAAAAGGATCATGAGCAAGGTGGGTGTGTGTACACCTGTCATCCAGCACTTGGTAGAAGAAACCAGGAGGATTAGGTGAACTAGCCTGAGCCACATTCCAGGTCAAGACCAATGTGGGTCATATGAGCCTTCCCCTTTAAAAAAAATGTTAAAGGGTCTGGGTTGGGGGCCAGATGTGGTGGCACATGCCTTTATCCTAGCATGTGGGAAGCAGAAACAGTCAGATCTCTGTGAGACTGAGGCTACCCTGCCAGCGTTACATAGTGAGACTGTGACTCAAAAAAAAGGGGTTGGGGGTGCTGGGGAGTTAGATCAGTAATAAAGTGCTTGCCTAAGCCCTAAGTTCAACTCTAGGCACTGTATAAATAAACACACACACACACACACACACACACACACACACAACAGCACAAGTGCCAGTATGTGCATAGTCCAATCTCATAATCTCTTAGTCGAGAGGACTGAGGCAGAAGAAATATGTTTATTGGATTCAGCTATGCTGTAATAGTGAGGGGCTTGTTTCTCAAAAAATGGGGGGGGAGGAGGGGGGGGAGGAAGGGAGGGACTTCGAGAGGTAGAATATAAGAGCGAGGGGGAAATTAGAAGAGGAAGGGGAAAGGGAAAAGAGGANGAAGGGGAGGAGGAAGAAGGGGAGGAGGGAGAAGGGGAGGAGGGAGAAGAGGAGGAGGGAGAAAGGGAGGAAGGAGAAGAGGAGGAGGGAGAAGAGGAGGAGGGAGAAGGGGAGGAGGAGGGGAGAGAGAAGGGGAGGAGGGAGAAGGGGAGGAGGGAAAAGGGGAGAAGGAAGGGAGGAGAGAGAAGGGGAGGAGGGAGAAGGGGAGGATGACAGGAAGAGATGAGGAGGAGAGAGGAGGAGGGGGAAGAGGAAGATGGGAAAGGAAGAAATGGATACACCCACTCACAATTGTCTTGAGAGGAGCAACCTGCCCGAGGGAAGCGGCAGAGGGAGGAGGGTGCTCAAAGGTTCTAAGGAATGAGCATGAAGCGGAGGCAAGCTGGGCATGGCGGCACACACCTTTAATCTCATCACTTGGGAGCAAGCAGATCTCTGTGAGATGGAGACCAGCTTGATCTACACATTGAGCTTCAGTCTAGCTGGGGCTACTGGGAGACCCTCTCTCGACATCAGGTGTCAAGCAGTGTCTGTCACAGGGCAGGCTGCCAGTGATATGTATCATCTGGATTCAGGGATGGATGCAGGTGAGCACGGGCAGCAGGGTGCAGGCGCTGAGCTCCCAGCTGTCTCACCTCTTCCGAGGACTAGGAATAAAACAGTCCTGGGCTCCTGTCTCCTCATCTTACTTACTGAACAATTCTGGGACACAGAACCCACAACCGACCCCAACCCCTATCTTCCCTGCCTGCCCTCTCCCAGGACCCAGGCCAACACCATGGCCCCTGAGGCAAGCCCTGAGAGAAGCTGCTCCCTCCACACCTGTCCCCTCGAGGACCCTACGGGAGCCGTGCCTGCACCGACGGTGTCTACTCTCCAGACTGTAGATGCGACCAGTCCTTTAGCGGCTGGTCATTTTGCCTTTCCGAGAGCTCCACACGAATATCAAGAAGGAAGCTCTCTACTGGGTCCGGGAGACCAAGCGGCGTTATGTGCTCATGTCTCCAACGTCAGCACTTCTTTAGACCACTCGCAGCATGATGGGGTCTGGAAGCCACCTTCTGTGCAGCGCCATGTGGTCAGTGTCAGGTAAGAAGGGCCCTGACGACTTGCTAACGGCCATTGGAAGGTAGGGCAGACCCCAGGAGCTCTGGATTCCTTTCCTAAGAAGCAGCCTGGATGTTCCTGCCTCTGATGGAGGACACAGCTTGCATGGAGTAGAAAACATGAAACTTGGGGGCGGGAAACCTAAAAGAATTAATGCCATCTTGCTTATTCCTCTGCCCTTTATCTTTCACCCACACCTTCCCGCCCAGTGTATAGTCACTCCCCTCCTTCCCACCAGGCATGTGCACAACAGAAGACTGTAGTAAATGTGTTTTCTTCCCTCCGCAGGCAGGAACGTACTTTCCGGATGCCAAAGAGGTAGGCGTAGGCTCCCCTGAGTCTTAGGAGTGGCCAGCTGGTCCCATCCACGTGCTGTCTATTCTGTGACCAGTGACCACAGCTCACCAGCCACTACTAAGAAGCCCAGCGTTGTTCAGTGTTGGCTCTCTCCCTCTTTTCCAGCTACTCCCAGCTGATTGCCGAGTGGCCTGGAGCTGTGCTGCTGTTTTGTGTGGCTTTCATCCTCCTCTGCACCCTAGCTGGCTTGTTGGGAAGCCCGACGCCTGACTTTTCTGAACCCTTACTGGTGAGAGGCCACTGGGAGGGAGGAAGCCTTCTGGCCAGGATATCGGAGCTGAGTCTGGGGCAGACAGTTGACCCAGCTAGGTAGCTTTGGTGAGCCTTTGATCTCCAGAGAGAATATGTAGAGGTCATATGCCGGTAATCCAGGTAGGAGGGAACCAGAGAGACAGAGCTAGGAAGGGCTCAGAGGGAGAGCACCCCGCCTCCTCTGCCCACCTGCTCCTCTCCCCTCTCCTTCCAGGGCTTTGAGCCTCGGGACACGGAAGTTGGACGAAAGCTAGAAGTCTGGAAGGCGCTGCAAGCCCTTACAGGCCCCAAGAATCTGCTTTCTCTTTCCCCCGACCCTGACATCAACAGGTAATGGGTTCCCATCTCCCCACTGAGGGGGGCAGAGGGAGTAAAAAGGTCACTAGAAGGGGACACTGGGTGACTTCTCCAAAGGCAAAGGCATGTCAGATGGGGTAGCTGGTGGCCCCTGGGGGAGTGGTCCCTGACTTCCCGTGAGTCCACAACTCTGAACAGTGCCCTGGCATAAATATTCTCTCCATCTCAGCTCAAACTTACACAGCACTCTGAGTCCCGCAGCCTGGGGCAGGGCGGAGGAGAGTGTAGTCCGGACCAAGAGGATGGTAGAGCCGGTGGAAGATAAAGAAGAGGAGAACTTCTTCTGTGGCCCTCCTGGTAAGCCGCAGCATGGCCAGCCCTGGCTTTAGTGACGCTCTCCACTCCACGAAACAGGATAAGCAGGCCCAGAACAACTGTGGGCCTGTACAGAAAGAGAAAGTAGTCGCTAGCCACATTCAAGCCAAGAAGGAAGGAATCATGAAACAGGGCTCAAGTGCTCCACCCAGATGGGGTCAGCTGGGTGAATGTGAGGCAGGAGCAGTCAGTCAGATCCAGGCCTGAGGCAGCTAGGAATGGGACCTTCAGGAGGCTGGTGGGTGAGCTCTTTAGTGGGCCAGGACCTGGAGGCAAAAGCCTGAACTTATGGGGTTGTGTTACAGAGAAGAGCCATGCAAAGCTGGTCTTCGTGTCCACCTCTGGGGGCAGCCTGTGGAACCTGCAAGCCATCCAGTCCATGTGTCGCATAGAACAGGAGCAGGTAAGCCGGCTAGGGAGATGCCGGGGTCTTGGGAGGGAGCCGAGGACACAAAGGCCCTGATCCAAGTGCAATGCAACCGAGCCAGAACCGCTGGGGTGACTGGGGAGGAACTCTTCCCAAATTGAAATTTCTCCCAACCCTGATGGGCGGCTCCAGGTTGGGATGGGAAAAGAGTGGGCCAATTTTAGAAGCATCAAGCCAGGCTTGGTGCAAGACAGCTCAAGCAGAGCCTGGGATTTTTTTTTTTCTTAAAAAAAAAAAAAGGCTTTAGCCAGGCCTGGTGGCGCACGCCTGTAATCCCAGCACTCGGGAGGCAGAGGCAGGCGGATCTCTGTGAATTCAAGGCCAGCCTGGTCTACAGAGCGAGCTCCAGGCCAGCTGGGACTAAAGGGAGACCCTGTCTCAAAAAAAAAAAAAAAAAGGCTTTGAAAGGAGGCCTCAAAAAGTGCTGAGGAGACCCTGGTCCCAGGAGCTGAGAGAGCTGGCTACACGGCCCTAGCCCTCACGTGTCATCAGGATAGCCAGGTCACACCAGGATAGCCAGAGAACTACAAGTCACTGGTTAAGGATATGAGTTCTGCAGTAAGATGTCAGAGTTCAAGGCTGGCTCTACAGTTCCCTTGCTGCATGGCTTCTTAATCTCTCAACACCTCCTATGTGTTTTTTTGTTTTTGTTTTGTTTTGCTGGGGATCAAACTTAGATCCTTGTCTGTACTAAGTATGCGCTCTACCACTGAGCTACATCCCAGCCTGTGTTCATTATTACGTGAGGAGAATAGAACTTCCTTTATATGAACATTGTGACGATCAGATGGGAAGAAGCTCAGCATGATGCTGGCATTAGTAATGATTCAATTACCCTTAACCATTGCCATCACCGTGAGTGGAGCCCCAAGGCTGCGCAGTGAGTTGTGGCAGAGCAGGGCTTCTTTCAGTGGGAGCTGACTGTACTACAGCTGTTGTGATGTCAACAGCAAGGTAGAGAGGAAAGGAGGCACAAGGTGAGGAAAAGATAGTGCTCGGGCCCTAAGAGGAGCCAAGGAACCTAGGGAGAGAAGAGGCACTGGGGCTTGTCGGGACCCTGACTCTGGAATGTCGCCTCTTGCTTGTGTCCAGTTCCCTGCTCCTTTGGCCCTGTTCTCTATGTGGCTGTCACCTCTGCTTTCCACTCTTGACTCAGGCAGTGCAGAGCTGGGATGTGTGACCTATAGGGACCGTTCTGTCTGAGCCTCTGGTTGAGGCCTAGGGCCGCTTCCCCGAGGTTCCTCTTTGATGGAACCTAAATGTAGTTACTAGCACCTAGACCCGGAGCCAAAGGCAGCTCTGAGATTAGCAGGTTGAGATGGGCTGTTAAGGTACTACCTCTCTGCCCTGTAGCCTAAAAGGATGAGAGAGGGCCCAGGCCAGAGGTGGGGAGACCTGGGCTCCTGGACCACCCCTGAGCTCTTTCCCCTGTGTCCCCTACAGATCCGCTCTCATATCAGCTTTGGGGCTCTGTGCCAGCGGTCAGCAGCCAATGAGTGCTGCCCCAGCTGGTCCCTGGGCAACTATCTGGCTGTGCTGTCCAACCGGTCCTCCTGCCAGGACACTACCCAAGCTGATGCAGACCGCACCTTGGCCCTGCTTCGGTTCTGCGCCCCGTATTACCATCGCGGTGTCCTGGAGCCCGCTTGTTTGGGATCTGGGCAGAACAAGCCCCCGTATTGTGCCCAGGTTCCCACCAAGTGCACCCGCAGCAGTGCTGTCTATCAGCTCCTCCACTATCTGCTAGACAGAGACTTTCTGAGTCCCCAAACTGCTGACTACCAGGTGCCCTCCCTCAAGTTCGGCTTGCTCTTCCTTCCTATTACTAAGACTGCCTCCATGCTAGACATATACCTGGATGGCCTAGTTGACCCAATTAAGGTCTCTGACAACTACACGTCTATCAGTGGTATGGACTTGGGTCTCAAACCCAGATTGCTGAAGTACTACCTGGCCGAGGATACGATGTACCCCTTGATGGCCCTGGTTACCATCTTCTTCGGCATGTCTCTCTACCTGCGCTCCCTCTTCGTCACATTCATGGCGCTTCTGGGGGTGCTGGGCTCCCTAATGGTGGCCTTCTTTCTTTACCATGTGGCCTTCCGCATGACCTACTTCCCCTTTGTCAATCTATCGGCTCTCCTTCTGCTTAGTGGCGTCTGCGTCAATCACACCCTTAACTTCTACGACCTGTGGCGCCTCAGCAGGAGCCAGGTGCCCTCTGGGGGGCTAGCGCACCGGGTGGGCCGCACCATGCATCACTTTGGCTACCTCCTGCTGGTCTCGGGCCTCACCACCGCTGCGGCCTACTATGGCAGCTACCTGAGCCGCCTGCCCACCGTGCGCTGCTTCGCTCTCTACACCGGCACGGCAGTGCTGGTGCACACCGGGCTCACGCTGCTCTGGCTGCCGGCCTCCGCAGTGATCCAGGAGCGCTACCTGGCCCGCGGCTGTGTCCCTCGGGCCCCGGGTCAGAGGGGCGTCAGCGACCCCTGGCGGCTGCTGCTGGCGTTGCACCGGCGGATCCGCGGCCTCCGGAGGATCATTGCCATCCTCTCGCGCCTGCTGTTCCAGCGCCTGCTGCCCTGTGGCGTCATCAAGTTTCGGTACATTTGGATCTGCTGGTTCGCAGCCTTGGCGGCAGGAGGGGCCTACATCGGCGGCGTCAGCCCCCGCCTGCGGCTGCCCATCCTGCTGCCCCTTGGAGGTCAGGTCTTCCGGTCTAGCCACCCCTTTGAGCGCTTTGATGCCGAGTACCGCCAGCAGTTTCTGTTCGAGGATCTGCCTCCGAATGAGGGCGGCAACTTGCCAGTGGCTCTGGTGTGGGGAGTCCTGCCAGTGGACACCAGTGATCCCCTGGACCCTCGCACCAACAGCTCAGTGGTGAGTGATCCTGACTTCTCACCCAGCAGCCCCGAGGCCCAAGAGTGGCTCCTGACTCTCTGCCATGGAGCCCGGAATCAGAGCTTCTTTGGCCCCCAGCCGGAGGGTTGGCCTACGCTGTGCATCGTGGAAGCCCTCCAGCAATGGATGGAGAGTCCCAGCTGTTCCCGCCTCGGTGCTGACATATGTTGTGGCCAGTCAGACTTCCCCTGGGCCCCCCAGCTTTACCTGCACTGCCTCAAGATGATGGCTCTGGAGCAAAGCCCTGACGGCGCCCGTGACCTGGGACTCCGCTTTGATGCCCACGGCAACCTGGCCGCCCTAGTCCTGCAGTTTCAGACCAACTTCCAGTACAGTCTAGAGTACGGCCCGGTCCACCACTTCTACACTGAGATCACTCGCTGGCTGACAACCGAGATGAGCAAGGCGCCTCCAGGCCTGGACAAGGGTTGGTTCACCAGCACCCTGGAGCTGTACAGCCTACAGCACAGCCTGAGCACCGAACCTGCCGTGGTCCTGGGACTGGCTCTGGCCTTGGCCTTTGCCACGCTGCTGCTGGGCACCTGGAATGTCCCCCTCAGCCTGTTCTCCGTTGCAGCTGTGGCCGGCACTGTGCTGCTCACCGTGGGATTGCTGGTTTTGCTTGAGTGGCAGCTCAACACTGCCGAGTCGCTCTTTCTCGCTGCCTCCGTGGGCCTCTCTGTAGACCTCACCATCAACTACTGCATCTCCTATCACTTGTGCCCACACCCTGACCGCCTGAGCCGTGTAGCCTTCTCTCTGCGCCAGACCAGCCGGGCCACAGCCATGGGGACTGCAGCTCTGTTTGCCTCAGGCGTGCTCATGCTCCCTTCCACAGTGCTGCTGTACCGCAAGCTGGGCATCATCATCATGATGGTCAAGTTTGTCGGCTGTGGCTTTGCTAGCTTCTTCTTCCAATCGCTGTGCTGTTTCTTTGGGCCAGAGAAGAACTGTGGACAGATCCTGTGGCCCTGTGCCCACCTGCCGTGGGATGCCGGGACAGAGGATCCCGACGAGGAGAAGGGACGCCCTGGGGGCCCTGGGTCCTGCTCTGAGCATTATGAGCTGCAGCCCCTAGCACGGCGCCGGAGCCCCAGCTTTGACACCAGCACAGCCACCAGCAAGCTGTCCCACCGGCCTTCCATACTCTCGGAAGATCTGCAGCTGCACGATGGTAGCTGCTGCCACCGGCACATACAAGCCCCGGCCTCCCCACGGGATCTGCTCCTGGACCACCAGGCAGTCTTCAGCCAGTGCCCTGCCCTGCAGACCTCCTCCCCGTATAAGCAGGCTGGCCCCAACCCTCAAACCTGGATCAGGCAGGACCCTCAGGGGCAGAAAGCTGAGCCCCTGCAGGCCTTGCCAGAGGCTCCAGTCCACTGCCCCAAATCCAAAGTAGAAGAGCTCCCAGATGGTCTCTGCTCCTCGGGCAGCACCCTAGATGGACTCAGCATCTCTGATGACACCTGTGCCTCTGATCCTAGTGTCCGTGTGCCAGATTCTGTGGGCACCTCCCCAGAAGGCCTGACTAGCACTGGACACCCAGTTCTTGAGCGGGGGCAGCTGAATGGGAAGCGCGACACCCTGTGGCTGGCCTTGAAGGAGACCATCTACGACCCAACTCTGGCCAACTCCCACCATAGCAGCTTATCCTGGAAGGGCCGTGGGCCGGGCGATATCAGCCCTGTGATGCTCCCCAACAGCCAGCCAGATCTACCAGATGTTTGGCTCCGCAGGCCCAGCACCTACACCTCTGGCTACAGCAGTTGAGGGAGGCCAAGGAAGGCCAGTCCAGGGTGCAGATCCCTGTTGGTGAAGATAAGGCGGGGCATCGCCAGCCTAGAACCTGAAGGTATTCTCCAAACTGACATGTCTTACCCTCCAGTTATGGATTTTAAACCCTGCCAGATGTTCCAGCCTTGATCTCTCTGCTACTTACCCCTGCATCTGGAGGATTCAGTGGGAGGGCCTTGCAAGGTAATACCAAGCTCTCCCTGTGACCAGCTAAGGGCTCATCTGCCCCACAGTGCCAATAAGAACCCTCCTCTGGAAAGTGGGGAGACCAAACGTGCAGCTCTGAGCACTCAGGAGAGGCTGACCAACCCTCTCCCAGGTGGCAAGAAGTTCAGTGACATTCAGGTACCTCATCTAGGGAATCCTGTTGGGGTACCTCACTGACCAGAAAAGCCCTCAAGAACCTCCGCACCTCCTAACCCCCCACTCCACTGACTCTTCATCAGAACTCTTTTTGCTCTTTGGGGGACTGCTCTGGGCCAGAATTGAGCTGGGGCCTCCATCCTGCACTGCCCTGCCCTTCTCACATTACTAGTGTGACCGGAAGCTATCCAAGGCAGGCCAAAGACAGCTGCTTGAGAGAGAGAGAAGCGGGTGGAGGCAGGACAAGGTTCCCCCCTAGGAAGCCGGCTCCAGTGTGCTCCCCTGTTAATGAACAGTCCTCATCCCTTTCCATCTCTGCACCTATAAAAGTCTCCTTGGAATCTTGCAACCTCACCACAGAGTGACCTGCTTCTGGTCAGCTTCTTTTACCCCCACTTGCAGGTAAAGACATTGAGACTAAGTAAGGTTGATTGAGTTATCCAAAGTCATGTCACTCGTAGTGGCAGATTACTTTCCTGACTCATTTTACCACCACAATTCCCAGCCTCTCCCTGGCTACCTGCTTCAGGGCCTTGGTCCCTGGCTGTCGTAAGCTTTTGCTTCTGGCTCCCACCTAATCTCCCCTCCTGAGTGTCTCTGTGTACGCCCGGCCTCCCCGTTGGGCCTCCATCCCCTGAATGACCCGTATTCTGAGCAGACCTCGAGTCCCTCCTCGTCTCCCTTCTGCTTCCCTCTGGAATCCTTTGAGAAGCTGATTAGCAATGGAGCCTACCAGATAGATCATGGCTGATCTGACTTTTAGACTTCAAGGGTGTGCCTCTTCCATGGCTGCAGAGTACAAAGAGGCTTTGTCAGGAGAGGTACTGAGGGACAGAGAGGCTGAGCAGAATCTAGTTAAGACAGAAACTGACCTGTGCTTTGGGGGGGGGGTAATGTGTGAGTCTAGAGCTTCTCTCTGTCAGGTCTTCAGTTTCTAAAGGAAAAGTCACTCTGGAGGGGGGGAGGGAAATCTGCCGACCAAAGTCTGGGGATCCTTTCCCAAAGCATAGAATCTGTCCTGAGGCTTCATTCCATGTCACAGGTACCATCAGTAAGTTTTCCAAACACCTACTTGCAGATGGTATTACACAGAACACAAGTGGGAAGGCCAAGCCTACCCTCAGAGAGCTCCCCTTCTGAGCTGCAGAGCAGCTTGCAAACACAGGCTCACATTATTGCTGCAGCTCGAGTACCCTGGGTGAGGTCTCCAGGAAGGCTTCCTGAGGAATGACTTGGGCTGAGCTACAGATGGAGCATGTCAGACTGGAAGGAGCCTGGTGATTTGCTCCAAACACTGTAGCCCAAGGAGCCTTCTTTCAAAGAACCCCTGTGTGCAAACCCAGCATGTGCAACAGATAAACATGTAGCTACTCCAAAGCATGAGTTGGGGTGCAGCCAGCTCAGCTTCCCTTACTAGTGCAGCTCTCCAGGGGCCCCCGAGTTCCTTGAAATTCTGTAGGACATGGCATGAAGATCACCAGTCTAGGCAGCTTTACTTATGAGTATCGGAGAAGTGAAGAGAATTTTCCTGTGGCAAAGCTAGAGGCAGGTCAGAGGGTGTTTCTGTTCTATTTTGTTGTGCTCCCATGTTATTGAGAGCCACCTCCCACCTCAGCGAGGCCAGGACAAGTGGAACAGAAATCCAAGTACGAACATAGGAATGTGGAAAAGACAGAAGGCAGTTGTCCCTCAGTATCCACGGAGAATGGGTTCCAGCCCTCAGCCCCCACCCTAAGATGCCAAAACCCGAGGATGCTCAAGTCCCTTGTGTACAATGGTGTAGTATTTCCATATAGCAGATGCATATTCTCTCGTATACTTTATTGTCTCTAGATTACTTATAATACCCAATATGATGTAAAAGTTATGTTAGTCGTTGTTACATTGTGTTGTTGTTGTAATAATGACAAAAAATATGTACGTGGTCAGTTTTTGTTTCTGTGTGTGTGTTTGTCTGTGTGTGTCTGTGTGTGTGTGTTCAGTTTGGTGTGAATGTTTCCCCCTCTCAACATTTTTGGTCTGCTTAGTTGAATCTATAGATTCATGGCTATAGAAAGCTGAGCACGTAAGTTGGCTACTTTTGAGATAACTAAACCAAGATAAGTAACTCCTGACCATAGCTGGGCACTACGGCATATACCTGCAGTTCCAGCTGCTTGGCTAAAGCGGGATCACTTGAGCCCAGAAGACCAAGGATCATCTGGGCAACATTAGCAAGACCCTGCCTCAAAGAAAGAAAAGAAACAGAAAAAAGAAAAGAGATAATTTACTGTCGATACGTGGAAGCGGAAGCCGCTACCAGGATCTGATCTGAACCTGTCCCCTGAGTGGGGGTGGGGTGGGGTAGGAGTCTCTTCTTTCACCTCCTTCTCTCTCTCTCTCTCTCTCTCTCTCTCTCTCTCTCTCTCTCTCTCTCCACTAAGTAGCCTTCAGCCTCCGTAGCCTGTGGCTATTCATCAGGATCCTGGCTCTTCTATACCATGAACTGTGTCCTTCTTTATTCCATAGCCAGACTGAGAGAGGCATGATCTTATCTGGGATGTTGGGTCACAGGGAGGAGAAGGTGACATATTTCTAAGCATGAGCAGTCCCGCCTTGGGATGGGGTATGGCTTAGTAGTACAGTACTTGTTTAGCATACATGAGACCCTACACTCCACCTCTAGGAACCCCCTCCACAAAATTTTGCCTTAATTCAAAAGAGAGTATGAGATCTTCTCAGCAATTGACCTTAGTTCTTCTGCCCTGCTGTGGGAGACCAGCAGGTTCCTAGACCCTAAAGAATCTGCTCCCTCACCAGATATGGAGTCCATGCTGAAAGCCTAGCAATGCAAAGAGGAGGCAGGAGGATCAGGGTTCAAGGCCATCCTTACCATACAACAAGCTGGAGGCCAGCCTGGGTTATATGAGACTGTCTCAAAATAATGCCCCACATCCCATGGCCCATGCCCCACACACACACTAGACAGAGAGAGAGAGAGAGAGAGAGAGAGAGAGAGAGAGAGAGAAGAATCTGCTCTCATTTGCAAAGGGAGAGACTGGTATTTGGAACCGGAGCTTCAAACATTGCCTGAACACAACTACTGAAATTTCGGAGTATGGACGGGTAAGTGTGAAGCTTTGGGGGTTTAGGCACCCCTGAGCATCCTTCTTAGGGATTTCCAGGTTCCATTCTTACAAGCCATTGCCATATAACCCTGCAAGAAAGCAGGTGTGTCAGAGCAGCTAATGAATTGGTCTCTGTGACACCAGACCCAGAGGACTAGAGGACTAGAAGATAAAATATTATCTTGGAGCTGGGGGGTGTGGCTCAGTGTGGAAGTGTGATAGAACACCTGCCTAGCATGTGCTAAAGCCCTAGGTTTAGTTACCAGCACTGAAAAAACAAGGAGGGAGGGAGGGAAGGAGGGGGGGGGCTGACTATGAATCACACTTCATACCTAGTGTGTCTTAAACCAATAGCAGGCACCTCACATAACCCTGGCTGTAGGATTAACGCATTGCCATATTTGAACTTTAGCATATTTATTTAACTACTATTTTAGATAGATGAACTAGAAGTTTGCCCCTGGACATGTCTGGCTTACAAGCATGCAGGTGAGGCATGGAAAAACTAGTCAAAGCAACTCTGTAAAAGTTCAAGAAATATCCAGGCATGGTGGCATATGCCTTTAATCCTAGCACTTGGGAGGCAGAGGCAAGCGGATCTCTGTGAGTTTAAGGCCAGCCTGGTCTACATAGAGAGCTCCTGGCCAGCTAAAGGCACTAAAGGGAGACCCTGTTTCAAAAAGACCAAAAAGCAAAAAAGTTCAATAAATAAGCTGGGGGTGATGGTATACACCTATAATCCCAGCAGGGGGATTATTAGGAGGCAGAGGTAGGTGAATCTCTGTGAGTTCAAGGCCAGCCTGGTCTACATAGTAAGTTCCAGGATAGCTGGAGTTACAGGGAAACCCTGTCTCAAAAAAGATTTTTAAAAAAGTTCAAGAAATAGTTTCTCTCCACTAACTCACTTTATTTATTTATTTATTTTAATTATTATTATTATTATTTTTTTGTCTTTTCAAGACAGGGTCTCCCTGTAGCCCCAGCTGTCCTGGAACTCACTCTGTAGACCAGTCTGGCCTTGAACTCACAAAGATCCTCCTGCCTCTGCTTCCCAAGTGCTAGGATTAAAGGCATGTGCCACCACGCCCGGCTCCACTAACTCACTTTAAAATGGAATGTATTGGGGGCTAGAGAGATGGCTCCTTAGTTAGGAGCACTTGTTCTTCCAGAGGACCAGGGTTTGGTTCCCAGCATCACATGGTGGTTAACAACCATCTATAACTGCAGTCTCCTGGCCTCTGTACAAGAGTGTACTTACATACATGCAGGCAAAACACTCATATATACATATGCATAATCATATATAATCATATACATGTACATATACTTATGCTTATACATATACACATACATAATCATATATAATCATACACATGTACATATACAATCATACATGTACATGTGCATATACATATACATAATCACATACAATCATATACATGTAAATATACACATGCTTATACATATGCATAATCATATATGTATACATACATATAATTATATACATGTACATATACATATACATAATCATATACATGTACATACACATAATAATATACATATACGTGTATATGTGCATACACATATACATAATCATATACATATACATGTACATATACATTATCATATACATATGTTTATACATATACATAATCATATATAATCATATACATGTACATACACATAATCATATACATGTACATGTGCATATACATATACATAATCATATACATGTACATATATACACATATACATATGATGAAAGAGTTGGATATGATGACCAAAAAGAAGAAGCAACAAAGCCAGCCATGGCGCACACTTTTAATCTCAGCACTAATGAGACAGAGGCAGGCAGAACTCTGTGAGATCTAGGCCAGCCTGGTCTACATGGTGAGTTCCAGGACAACTGGAGCGGCAGGGAGACCCTCAAAAAAAAGAGACACCCTCCCCCCAAAAAAAACCCCAAAAACCTATAATCAGCCAGGCTTGGTGGCACACGCCTTTAATCTTAGCACTTGGGAGGCAGAGGCAGGCAGATCTTTGTAAGTTCAAGGCCAGCCTGGTCTACAGAATGAGTTCCGGGATAGCTGGGGCTACAGGGAGACCCTGTCTCGAAAAAGACAAAAAAAATAAATAAATAAAATAGAGCTGGGTGTGGTGGCACATGCCTTTAGTCCTAGCACTCAGGAGGCAGGGGCAGGTGGATCTCTATGAGTTCAAGGCTAGCCTGGTTTACATAGTGAGTTCCAGGCCAGCTGGGGCTACAGGGAGACCCTGTTTCAAAAAGACAAAAAAAAAAAAAAAAAAAAAAAGAAAAGACACCCTCCCCCCAAAAAAACAAATAAAATTAAGATAGAACATATTAACACTTATTTGGGTGTTGGATGCCTATTACCCCAGGACTTGGTGGGTAGAGGCAGGAGGGCAGGAATTCAAGGACAGCCTCAATTATACAGCAAGTTTCAGGCCAGCCTGGTCTATATGAAATAGTCTGTTTCAAAAAAATAGAGGCTGAGGCTACAGCTCAGTTGGTAGAGTACTTGCCTCGGGTCCATGAAGCCCTGCGTTCAATTTCCAGCACCAAATAAACTGGGAGTGGTGGTGCAGACGTGTAATCCCAGTACTCAGGAAGCAGAGGCAGAAAGATCAGAAGTCCAAGGTCAGTCTCAGCTATATCTCTTCAGCCTAGGTGATACAAGATCCTGTGTCCAAAATAAATAAATAAATAAACAAATAAATAAATAAAACAAATAAATAAACAATCACACAATGGAGTGGACTGATGTAATTTTGAATGTCAATTTGAATTCACCATTTTCATCTGAACCTTCAGTCCTGTCTATCTGATTTCCATTCTAATTATTAGTTTCCATTATTTGTAATGATTATTTACTATATCCCCACCCTCCTCCAACATCTGGTGTGCTCTACGATCCCCCCCATTCCCACTTCAGTGACTAGAACAATCTCATTCGTCCTAAGAAAAACCAAGGCCCTGCAGGCATGGTGGTTTTGGGATGGGGAGGAGTGGTTGCCCTATGGAGGATGCCCGAGGATCAAGAGGCAAGGACATCCCAGACTACACAACTACTTAGTGAGAACCTCTCACTCTCTCTCAAAAAAAAAAAAAAAAACCATCAAATAAGGGGCTTGGATCCCTGATGTACTCTCCTCTGCACCTGCCTGCTTCTCCCCTTTCTGTTGGAATGAAGGAAGCAGTAACCACACCACTAATGTCTTCTCTCACTTTGCATCAGTCCTTCAAACAAGAGCTAACACTCCCCTCCAGGGACAGGAAGACTTGCTGGGGAGGTAGGAGATACCTAGTTTTTTTGTTTTTTGTTTTTTGTTTTTGTCTTTTCGAGACAGGGTCTCCCTGTAGCCCCAGCTGTCCTGGAATTCACTCTGTAGACCAGGCTGGCCTTGAACTCACAAAGAAAAATGAAATGTGATTATGTCAGAATTTTTGTATTATTTATTTATTTATTTATTTTTATGTGTATGGTATGAATGTACTGTCTGCATGTAGTTTGTGCACCCATGTCGTGCAATGCCTGGAACTGGAGTTAAAGACGGTTCTCAGCCGCCATGTGGGTGCTGGGAATTGAACCCGGGTCCTCTGCAAGAACAGTAGGTGCTCCCAACCGCTAGGCCATCTCTCCAGCCCCGAGACACCTAGTTTTAAGGGAATTAATTTCCAGCGTTGTCTCCTACATCTGCTCCCTCTTTCTCTAATTGATCAGCCTTAGAAAGAATCACAGGTCTGCCAGTCTCCTTCCCCTCACTCTCAAGCCTGCTTTGTAGCATAAAAACCAAGACCGGTGTGAGAACACTCTCTGTGAGGAAGATTTTCAAAGAACAAAGTCTAGAAGAATTTCCATGAGGAACTTCAAAGGCGGCAGCTCTGTGGCTCTCCATTCATCCATACAGCTTTGGGACTGTGGTTGTAGCCCACTTGGTAGAATGCTTGTCTGGCAATGCATGAAGCCCTAGATTTGAGAGGTGAAGGCAGTAAGATCGGAAGTCTCAAAAAGTAAATTTATAGTTGGGCATGGTGGTATACTTCTTTGAGCCCAGCACTCAGGAGACAGAGGCAGTTGGATCTCTGAGTTATGGCCAACCTGGTCTGCATAGCAATTTCCAGGCCAGCCGGGGCTAAGTAGTGAGAACCTGTCTCATAAACAAAACAAAACAAAAGAAAAACAAACAAATCAAAACAACACCCACCGTACAAATTACCTTAGGGGCTGGAGAGACATTTCAGTGGCTGTTCTTCCAGAGAACACAAGTTCAGTTCAGAGCACCCAAGACAGGTAGCTCAGAGCTGCTGTAGTTCCAGCTCTAGGATCTGATGTCATCTTCTGCCATATGCAGACAGGTAGCTCAGAGCTGCTCTAGTTCTAGCCCAATAATAAAACAATTAAAAAATTTTTTTCAGTTTAGCTGGGCATGGTAGCACAAGCCTTTAATCTCAGCCCTCGGGAGGCAGAGGCAGGTTAATGTCTTTGAGACTAAGGCCAGCCTGGTCTACATAGCAAGTTGTAGGCCAGCCGGGGCTACTGGGAGAACTTGTCTCAAAACAAACAAACAAACAAATAAACAAACACAAAACAAACCAATGAACAGAAATCTTCAGTTTGGGGCCACTGAGATGGCTCAGCAAGTAAAAGAGCTTCTCACACATGCCTGACAACCTGAGTTCTATCCCTGGAACCTGCTTAAAGGTAGAAGGAGGGAATGGACTCACTCCACAAAGGTGTCCTCTGACCTGTACACAAACACCTACACTTAAATCATGCATTCCCCCTCCATGCACACACAATTCATATTTTCTGGAGATTGTGGAGCACATTTGTAGTCCTAGCACTTGGGATCCAGAAGCAGGAGGATTGCCCCAAGTTCGAGACTAGCCGGGGCTATATAGTGAGACCTGCACTCCCTCCCCACCCCACCCCACCCCTCAGGCTTTTTTTTTTTTTTTTTGGTCTTTTTGAGACAGGGTCTCCCTGTAGCCCTAGCTGGCCTGGAACTTGCTATGTAGACCAGGATGGGCCTGCCTCTGCCTCCTGAGTGCTGGGATTAAAAGCGTGCACTGCCACATCTTTTTATTTTTATTTTTTGTTTACACTCCATACATATAGCAAATTTACAAAGTCTGAAAATAAACTATAGGTTAATTCCAAAACACATTTTGGGATTCACAGTTTAACAGTAAATTTGTATCCAGGTAAAAAGAAATATAACTTGGGCCGGGCGTGGTGGCCCACGCCTTTAATACCAGCACTCAGGAGGTAGGCAGATATCTGTGAGTTCAAGGCCAGCCTGGTCTACAGAGCAAGCTCCAGGCTGGCTGGGACTAAAGGGAGACCCCGTCTCAAAAAGACCAAAAAATAAATAAATAAATAAATAAATAAATAAATAAATAAATAAATAAATCTTTACATTCCTAAATCACATAGCAAGTTGATGTGTTTTTTTTAATTTTTAATTTTATTTATTTTTGTATGTGTATGAATGTACTGTTTGCATGTAGGTTTGTACACCTGTGTCATGCAATGCCGAGGAGGTCAGAAGAGGGTGTCAAATTCCCCTGGAACTGGAGTCAAAGACGGTTCTCAGCTGCCATGTGGGTGCTGGGGATGGAACCTGGGTCCTCTGCAAGAGCAGTCGGCACTCTTAACTGCTAGGCCATCTCTCCAGCCCCTGATGTATGTTTTAATGTACTTTAAAAAGAGATTTATTCTTTTTCCTAAATCTTAGAACTGAGGAAAACAGAGACCTATACTTCACGCTATATCTATAGCGATATCAGTCTACGTGGTATTATCTTTACTGACTGTATTAGTCAGGGTTCTCTAAAGAAACAGAAGCAACAGGACGAATATATAGCTATATACAATTTATTGATTTGCTCACATGACAGAGTTCAAGGAATCCAACAGTAGCTGCACCACACTGGAAAGGCTGAGAATCCAGGGAACTGCTCAGTCTGAAAGGCTGGATGTCTCAGTAGTTCCAATCTGGTGCTGAAGGCCATATGGATTACAGGAGATCTGCCGGTCTCAGTACATGCTGGGATTCGTAGGGTTGATCACAGCAGCAAGACAAACTCACCAGTGAGAGAGAAGCAAGCCACAGGAAAATAGGGACCAGATCCCTCTGGCATGGCCTTTAATACTGCCTGCCAGCAGAAGGTAACGCTCACATTTGGGGTGGGCCATCGGGTTGAGGTAGTCCAATCCGAAGATCCTTTTTCTCTTATTTGTTCCTTAGTCCAGTCAAGTTGACACCCAGGATTAACCATCACACTGACCAATTACCCACTTTGACTTACATATAAGGACTTGGTGTTAGGATCCACAAATGAGGGATAACATACATCATTTGTTTTTCTGAGACTGTGTACTTGACTTAGCATAACAGCTTCTAGTTCCATCCATTTACCTGCAAATTTCATGATTTTGTCTTTCCTTACTGCTACACAGAACTCCATTGTATAAATGTACCACATTTTCATTATCCACTCATCAGTTGAGGGACACTTGGGTTGCTTCCAGCTCTTCCCTATTGTGAAAAGAGCAGTAATAAACATGGTTTTGCACCATCTCTGCTATAGGATGAATCCTTTGGGTACACACCCAGGAATGGTATTGTGGTGAATGCAGGCAAATGCAGGCCACATGTGGCTGCCAGCGTTATTTTCATTGACCACCTGCACATCTGTATCTGACCCCTCTCCATGGGAGAGGGCAGCGTGTGATGCAGGGGGTGTGGGATTGGCCGCTGAGAGATGACGTCGTTCTGCCGATATAAGTGATTTGCTGCATACAATAAACAGATTCTTCATCACCTTTACCATCTAACAAGATCCCCAGTCCTGTTACTTCACTCATGCATAATTGTAAGTCTATCAGACTTGGTTGCTTGCTAGGGGGTGGGTCAATCACCAGTCTGAAATTCAAGTCTTGGGGTCATCAACCCCCTGACTTGTGGTGTTATTAAATGACTTGAGGCCTTTAAGAGAGGGCCATCAGCTCTCCGGCCTAAATCTGAGGGGCAATCAGCCACCCAGATTTGGCTGCAGAATAAACATTTCTACAGCCATCTGGTACCTGTGAAAGGTGTCATTTCCCCAGGGAGAAGCCACAGGCAACCAACCATCTCCTTTACCAGAATCTAGTGACATCTGACTGCAGAAGCGCCTGACATGGCATGATTGGGTCAAATAACAGCTTCATTTTTAGTCTTTTGAGAGTTCTGCTCACCTGCTTTCCATAGGGGTTGCACAAGGTTGCATTCCCACCAGCAGAGAATGAGTGTTTCCCTTTCTCCACACCTTCTCCAGCATTTGGTATCCTTTGTCTTCTTTTTTTTTAAATTTTATTTATTATTTTTATGTGTATGAAGGTACTGTCTGCATGTAGGTTTGTGCATCCCTGTCGTGCAATGCCAAAGAGGTCAGAAGAGGGTGTCGGATTCCCCTGGAACTGGAGTTAAA
>VZQC01002583.1:39279-70363 GCA_009823505.1 Rhizomys pruinosus | reverse complement strand
TTTTTTTGGTCTTTTCGAGACAGGGTCTCCCTGTAGTCCCAGCTGTCCTGGAACTCACTCTGTAGACCAGGCTGGCCTTGAACTCACAAAGATCCACCTGCCTCTGCCTCCCAAGTGCTAGGATTAAAGGCGTGCGCCACCACGCCCGGCTAAAGGAGCCATTTAACAGTAAACAGAGTGAAGTTAGTATAATGTAGAAAGCCTGGGTTAGAAAGAAACAGAAAAGCAAGTGTGGGCTTGTGGGAATGATGGGGCGAAACGGCTGCTTAGCTCCTGAATACAGTGTTTGAATTTGCTAAGGCACGAACATGCTAGGCCATGCATGATGGAAGGGTTATCAGCCCCACCCAATAAGGAGATCAGGAGGAATGCCAAATTGGAAACTCTAAATTTAACAAATGATAACAAAGACCAAAGGGTTAGTGGTAGGGCCATAACCTGGAAGAGGGGAAGAGCAGAGAATTCTGGAAGTGAAGGGCTGTGAAGCAGCCTTTGCAGCTGAGATGTTTCATGCACTCCACCTGTGGTTCTGGAACTTCTCGTCTTATGCCAGATGCTTGACTAGGTGCAAGGATGCAAAGATATCTCTTAGAATGGTTAGGAAACATTTGGTGAAAGTAGGTAACACTTAGGAGAAAGCAGCGAGATGTTGTCTGGGAAGGAGCAGCACGAGCTTACCAGTGTGGGGCAGTTCCATGGTGGTTGAGTCAGCCAGCTTCTGCTTCTGCTTGTCCTGTCCTCCAGCTGTCTGTGTATCACCTTCCCATGTTCCTAGACCATTTGGCCTGTCATTTTGATGTATCATCAAGCACACTGAACTGTCACATAAAAAGATTTGAAGCCTGTATATGTTGGTGCACAGCTGACTCAAGGCAGTCAGTATTGCTAGAAGTCATGACCAGTCTGTCTGTATATTGAGTTCAAGGCCAGAGCTATGGAATGAGACTGTATCTTAAAAGAATTTTAGCGAATCAGTGTAGTCTTTATTCTTTGGAGGTAACCTTTATTTATATACTGAGATTGGCCAGTATGAAAATAGGGCTTACAATAATGCAGCATGGGGCTCTGTTTGGTACAGGCCTGCAGCTGTTGGATCATGATGTGCAATTTCATTCTCCTGTTTTTTCTTTCAGATACACAAACTCAAACTACTTCTAAGAGTCTGTTACCTGTTAAGTCCAAAGAAGTTGATGTGTCCAGACAGCTTCATTCAGGAAGTTCAGAGACTATTACAAGATTCACCAAACTGAGGTGAGAATGGGTAAGAGCAGATCATCAGTGTCCAGTTAGAACGTTGTGCTAGAGATGGGGTGTAGGTCAGGTTCAGACTGTTGGCCTTGCATGCTCAAGGAACTGGGTTGGATCCCCAGCAGAGAGGGGCTATGGGAAGATCTTAATACCTTTCTAGAGATTGCTGAGCACCAAAAATATAGATATAAATATAGGGTATAGCACTGGACACTTGTGGTACACTTACATACATGCAAGCAATACATACACATAAAATAAAAATAAAATATAAAGTATTAAGCCAAGCATAGTGGTGCATGCCTTTATTTTTTTTATTTTTTATTTTTTTGGTCTTTTTGAGACAAGGTCTCCCTGTAGCCCCAGCTGTCCTGGAACTCACATTGTAGACCAGGCTGGCCTTGAACTCACAAAGATTCGCATGTCTCTGCCTCCCAAGTGCTAGGATTAAAGGTTTGTGCCCCACCACGCCCGGCTTAGTGGTGCATGCCTTTAATCCCAACACTGGGGAAGCAGGGACAGGTAGATCTCTCTATGAATCAAGGCTTAGCCTGGTCTACATAGAAGATCTCAGGACAGTGGGGCTATAGTGAGACCCTCGTCTTCAAAAAGACCACAAAAAAAAAAACAAGGTGGTGCGGGGTGCTGGAGAGATTAGCCCTATGGTAAAGCACCGGACTGCTCTTTGCAGAGGACCCAGGTTTGATCCCCAGCACCCAGGTGGCTTTAAGAAACCATCTGTAACTTACCAATTTCCAGTGGAAACTCCAGTTCCAGGGGGAATCCCGAGACCCTTTCTGACCTCCTGGCGGCATTTGCACAAACGGTGCATTTACATGGTGCCACAAAAAAACCAATGATACATAACCACACATATAAAAAAAAAAAAAGACCAAAAAGAAAATACAATTAAATAAATAAGTAAATAAATACGAGCCTGTCTCTGAGCCCATCCAAGCTCTCTGTTGCACTTATTCATAGGACAGAGTACTATGGTCTTCTGATGAGTTTCTTTGTTTTTGCTTCTGTAGACACACAAAAGCTGAAGAGACTGCTATCAGGAAGAACATCAGAAAGGGGTGAGCCTGGGGTACACTAATTTGAATACCATTTTGTAGCAGGTTGAAGTCATGGATATAGATGGGAATCACTAGTGGGGTTTGTCTGATGTGTCAAAGTGTGGGTACAACTTATATACCCAAGTGGAATTTGTGGGGATAAGGCACAGCTAGATATGAGAACCATTGCCTGAAGGAATCAATGGTACCATCATCTTGAGGTTGGGGCTTAAGCCAAGACTAATGCTCATGACATACTGACAGCAGTGTGCAGCCTTGGGGTGGGAAGGGCCACCTGTGGTTACTGATGTCAAAATAAATGCTTTGGTGGTAGATGTAGGTTTGATGGTAAAATTCTAAATCCATCTAGGCTGGGCGTGGTGGCGCACGCCTTTAAATCTAGACACTTGGGAGGCAGAGACAGGCGGAATCTCTGGGGTTCAAGGCCAGTCTGGTCTACGAGGCGTTCAGGACAGCCAGAGCTTCCAGGGAGACCCTGTCTCAAAAAAAAAAAAAAAAAAAAGACTAAATCCATCTATGTATTTCAGGCTAGTTTGGAAGTTCTGTGGTCTTTTTTTTTTAATATTTATTGATTTTTGGTCTTTTCAAGATAGGGTCTCCCTGTAGCCCCAGATGGCCTGGAACTCACTATGTAGACCAGGCTGGCCTTGAACTCACAGAGATCTGCCTGACTCTGCCTCCTGAGTGCTGGGATTAAAGGCATGTATCACCACAGCCAGCTTATTTTTTGTTTTTTATTTTTTTGGTCTTTTTGAGACAAGGGTCTCCATGTAGCTCTGGCTGTCCTGGAACTCGCTATGTAGATCAGGCTGGCCTTGAACTCACAAAGATCCACCTGCCTCTGCCTCCCAAGTGCTAGGATTAAAGTTGTGCGCCACCATACCCGGCTTAATACTTTATATTTTATTTTATGTTTTTATTTATTTATTTATTTATTTATTTATTTATTTATTTATTTATTTTTGGTCTTTTCGAGACAGGGTCTCCCTGTAGTCCCAGCTGTCCTGGAACTCACTCTGTAGACCAGGCTGGCCTTGAACTCACAAAGATCAGCCTGCCTCTGCCTCCCAAGTGCTGGGATTAAAGGCGTATGCCACCACGCCCGGCTTATTTTATGCGTATGTATTGCTTGCATGTATGTAAGTGCACCACAGGTGTGCAGTGCCTACAGATGCCAGAAGAGGGCGTCCGAGCCCCCAGAACTACACTTATTTGACAGTTGCTACTACCATATAGGTGCTAGGAATCAGACCCAGGTCCTCTGTAAGAGCTGTAGTGCTCTTAACCACTGAGCCAACTCCCCAGTCCTGGAAGTTCTGTACTCTTGAAAACAAAAGTAATAAAATGTCTGTACATACAGGTTCTAATTCCAAATCTATTGAATAAGCATGTCATAAATTTTTTTAGCCAGCCATGGTGGGGTATGTCTTTGGTCCTAGCACTCTGGAAGCAGAGGCAGGTGGATCTCTTAAGTTTGAGGGTAGCCAGGTCTATGTAATGTGTTTTAGGTCAGCCAGTGCTACATAGTGAGACTCTGCCTCAAAAAAAAAAAAAAGTTTGTTTTTGAGACAGGGTTTCACTCTGCACTGGAACTCATTACATAGCATAGGCTAGCTTTAAACATACAGCAATCCTCCTGCCTTAGCATCCCAAGTGTTTGGGCTATAGGAATAAGCCACCACACCCAGCTATTTTAAACATCTTAAAGAAGGGGGTTGGAGAGATGGCTCATGGCTCAGTAGTTAAGAGAACTGGTTGCTCTTGGAGAGGACCCAGGTTCAGTTCCCAGCACCCACATGGTGAAAATAGCTGTCCATAGTTCCAGTTTCAGTATAGCTGATGCTCTCTCTGGCCTGCACAGGTACTGTGCTACATTGGTACACTTACACAGATCCAGGCAAAACACTCGTACACATAAAATGAAGGAATAATTACAAAATTTTGAAGATGAACTGGTCATGATGGTACATTCCTGTAATCCTAGTTCTAGGGAGGCTGAGTGAGGAGAATCTGGAGTTTGAGGCTAGTCTGGGCTTTATGGTGAGACCCCGTCTTAAAAAATTAGCCAGGCATGGTGGTGCATGCTTTTAATCCTAGCACTCAGGAGGCAGAGGCAGGCAGATCTTTGTGAGTTCAAGGCCAGCCTTGTCTACAGAGTGAGTTCCAGGACAGCTGGGACTACAGGGAGACCCTGTCTCAAAAAGACCAAAAAAAAAAAAAAAAAAATTAAAAAGTCCGCCTTGTTATCTGTTTGTGGTTTGGGTTTAGGTTTCTACTTCTGCAGTTATGCTTTTATTGATTTCTCTTTCTAGGTGTCTGGGGATGGTTGCTCCTTTCTTCTGTCCTTTGAATTGCTTCAAGTATTCTCTGAAGGGTTGGTCTTCCGGACATGTATTCTTTCAACTTGTTTATGTCATGGAAGGTTTTTCTCTCTCCTTCAATTATAATCAACATTTTTGCTGGGTATAGTAACCTGGGTTGGCATCTATTGTCCTTTAACACTGGGAATGCTTTGCTCCAGGTTCTTCTTGCTTTCATAGTTTGCATTGAGAAGTCAGTTGTAATTCTGATAGGTTTCCCCTTATAGGTCACTTGTTGTTTTTCTCTTGTGGCTTTAAGGATTTTGTCTTTGTTTTGGGTGTCTAGCATTTAACTATGTGTGGCGTGGAGAAACTTCTTTTCTGATCTTGTCTGTTTGGAGTTCTTGTGCTTCTGTCATTGGTATTGGTTTGTCTTTTTTTAGTTGGGGAAGTTTTTCATCTATTATTCTGTTGAAGATCTGATCAATACCATTTTCTGGGATTCTTCTTCCATTCCTCTACCCTATGCATGCAGAGGTTTGACTTTGCATAGTGTCCCACAGCTCCTGGTGTTTCCACTTTTGTTGCTTTTTAAAATTTTTCATAAATCTTTCCTTGAGGTTTTTTGTGTTCCGTGTTTATCTTCAAAGTCTATATTCTTTGTTCTGCTTCTCCATTTGCTTCTGAGGCTTTTTCACTCCTTTCCTCTTGATGGATGGGTGTTTGATTTTCCTTTTTCATTTCCTTCTTCTGATTTCTTTAGTTCTCTACTTCTTTTGGAGCTTCTCAATTCTTCCTGTAGCTCCTTTGCTTCGCTGGTTGGTTTCCTTTCTTTTTCAGCATGGGATCTTTTAGTGTTTCCGTTCCTTGGAGTTTGTCATTCTCTCCCTCTAGGTCCTTCTTCAGTTCTTCATTCTCTTTTCTTAGTTCTTTGATTTGCTCTTTATAATATTGTAGTTCTTTAAATATGTTCCCAATTGTGTTTCTGGTATCTGTGTCCTAGGCCATCCCCAGGGGGATCCCACTGTAGGAATCTTCCATAGGGTTGGTAGAGCTTGATGCAGGATTATCCTGCCCCTTTCCCATGTTGTCTCTTCTTTGTGTTCCTGGCATATGAACTTCTCCTTGCCTGTATTCCAATGTAAGTCCTAGAGACATTTAGGACTTACATTGGAATACAGGCAAGGAGAAGTCTCTAAACGACTGTGGGCGGGCTTTTTAACCTGCACTTGCCTGAGCTGGTCTCAGGAGATCTCAGATCGAGACTCACACAACCCTACCTTTTATACCAGCTGGGAGGATAACTCCACCCCCACAGCCACAAAAGCCAATTAGGACAAGGACAACTGGATTATCAGATTAACTAGATGAAATCAATCAACAAACAACCTTGCTGAAGCACTCAGCTGCTGCCTACCTACCTGCGCTTGCCTGAGCTGCTCTCGGGAGATCTCAGATCGAGACTCACACAACCCTACCTTTTTTTTTTTTTTGTCTTTTTGAGACAGGGTCTCCCTGTAGCCCCAGCTGTCCTGGAACTCACTTTGTAGACCAGGCTGGCCTTGAACTCACAGAGATCCACCTGCCTCTGCCTCCCAAGTGCTAGGATTAAAGGTGTGCGCCACCATGCCTGGCTAACAACCCTACCTTTTATATCAGCTGGGAGGATAATTCTGCCCCCACAGCCACAAAAGCCAATTAGGCCAAAGACAACTGGATTAACGGATTAACTAGATGAAATCGATCAACAATCAGCCTTGCTGAAGCACTGAGCTGCTGCCTACCTACCTGCACTTGCCTGAGCTGCTCTCCGGAGATCTCCGAGTAACATTCTTAAAACCTTACGTTTCATAAACTTTCAGACATTCAAGTACTGTGGTCCTCTTTTCTTTGATGTGATTTTCTCCAGGTAGGAAAAAAAAAGCTTGGTAGACAATACATTTTCACCAAATTGAAAATAGTACAAAGTTTTTAAGACCCTACAGAACTCCACATTGTACCTAAAATTAGAAGACGGGGGGGAGGGGGTGTGGGGGGGAATTAAAAAAAAAAAACAATAAAAATAGAAGACAGTATTTTCCTCAGCAAACAGAACAGCGTACTGGTATGCTGTTAGTAGATATCTTTTTTGTTGTTTTGTTTGTTTGTTTGTTTGTTTGTGATAGGGTCTCCCTTTAGTCCCAGCTGGCTTGGAGCTCACTATAGATAAGGCTCGACTTGAACTCACAGAGATCCCTCGGGCCTGCCTCTGCCTCCTATGTGATCGGGTTAAAGGCGTGTGCCACCATGCCTGGCCTAAGACCTTTCTTAGCTGCCATGTGGGTGCTGGGAATTGAACCTGGGTCCTCTGCAAGAGCAGTCGGTGCTCTTAACCACTAGGCCATCTCTCCAACCCCCATGGCACTGTTTTATACAGTCTATTGAAGAAAGGTTGCTTCTGTTTGACATCTTCATTGGTTAACTTGCAACAAGAAAATCTGACGTAATGCTCATTTGACTGTGAAGTACTTTGAGAAGGCTACTGTAAAGTGCTACTCTGAGAACTACTCTTAGGAGCTAGTTGAGATACACTTGCTAAGGAAGCCAGAGAGCCACTGGTCTGGGAGCTGCTCTTGGAAGCTAACAGTGAGGCCGCTACCTGAGAAGTGCTTTTGGATGTTAGCAGTGATGTATTTATTGAACTGCTCCTGGGAGTTAGTAAAGATGTGCCTGATGAAGAACTGGTTTTAGAAACTGATGATCAAATATTTGCCTCTGAACTAGTTTTGGAAGTTAACCCTCTTGAAGCCGTCTCTGAACTAGATATAGAGATAGTAATGGCAACTCTACTTCTGCACTTCCGGAGGAGCCCAACAAGGGCACCTCAGTCCCTGAGCTGCTCTGAACCGCTGAGAGTGAAGAGCCTTCTAAAGCACTCTTTTTTTTTTTTTAATTTATTTTTGTATGTGTATGAGTGTACTGTCTGCATGTAGGTCTGTGCACTCTTTTTAGGCGATCCACTTTGCTGTCTGGAATCAGTGGGCTGGGTCACATGACTCTTCACACTAGACCACAGATGCTGAAGCATGCTCATCTGGAGCTTCTGATTCAGAAGCTTCTCCAGATGCTGTTGCTGTTACCTGACAGGAGCTGCTGCTGTGGCTGGAAACAGCGCGATGATCTTCACTTGTCAAGCTACTTTGGGTGGAGACAGCAAAGCTGGGAGCCCGGCTCCCACTGCTCTGATTTGGTGGCTGAGCCTGTGGATGTTGAACTGTGTTCCTGATGAGCTGATGAGCGATGGGTTTCGGTTGAAATTTTCCCATGATCTCGCTCAACTGAAGAATTGTTTGTATGAATTGTTTTTTGGACGGCTCTTCTACCCCTTCTTGGCAAGTAGTTTGTCTGCTATGTGGACTGGAGCATCTGTTACTTTGATGCCTTCAGCCATACTAAGAATTTTTTTTTTTTATTTCCATATGTGTATGAATGTATTGTCTGCATGCAAGTCTGTGCACCCGTGACGTGCAACGCCACGGAGGTCAGAAGAGGGTGTCGGATTGCCCTGGAACTGGAGTTCTCCTGGAATTGGAGTTTCAGACTGCTCTTGGCCGCCATGTGGGTGCTGGGGATCGAACCTGGGTCCTCTGCAAGAGTGGTTGGCGCTCTTAACCGCTAGGCCATCTCTCCAGCCCCATACTAAGAATTTTATAGTAACTTTTTGAGGGTTCGGCACCCTAGGAAGACGTGGTTTGCCTGGGCCTTGGAGAATGAGACGAGCTGCTGGAATTGCCGACTGCTAGTCCCGCCGAAGGCGTCTGCATTTTCCTCTGTTGCCCAGGCACCGCTGCTGGTGAGGGCAAGGTCCCCCGTATTTCGGAGCCGGGCAGTGGTGCCACTGTTTTCTGTCCCGCCCTCACAGTGCAGCGCCTCCACCTAGGCCACCATCCGCGGGTTCTGGCTCAGGAACTCGCACACCTTGTGCGCCATGTTGGGCCTGCGGACACAGAGGGCGCAAGGGCACGCTGCACCAGGCAAGGTGGGGGCGGGGCCCTGTCCCCAAGGCCTCCACAGGCAAAGCTCCAGAGAACCCCCTCCTGAGGCCCAAACACCAAACAACTGAGCACAGCGCTTATGAGCCGCCCACTTTGCTTTTTTTAAAATTTTATGAGTTTGGGCGTATTGCCTGGTTGTGTGTGAGTATATCTGTGTCATACAATGCCTGCAGAGATCAGAAAGAGGCTGTGGGATCCTCTGGAACTGGAGTCACGAATGGTTGGTTGTTAGCTGCTCTATGGGTGCTGGGAACCCAGGTTCTCTGCAAGAGCAGTTGGTACTCTTAACTGCTGAGCCATCTCTCCACTGTCACACACAAATTTCTTTGAAGGTGAAATACTAGCATCCAAGATGTTCAGAGAGAAGGTTAATACTAAAGATAGCAATAGCTGATTACATAAGTGTTTGCAGTGTGTCAGCAGGTGAATTGAGTTTTGTACGTGTATTAGCTCTTATCTTTTTTTTTTTTTGGTCTTTTGAGAGAGGGGCTCCCTTTAGTCCCAGCTGGCCTGAAGCTTGTTAGGGAGACCAGGCTGGCCTTGAACTCCCAGAGATCTGCCTGCCTCTGCCTCCTGAATGCTGGGATTAAAGCCATGCGCCACCACACCTGGCAGCTCTCTTATCTTTTATTATAATATTTCGAAATGTAGGCATTTTCTAAAAATGAGGAAACAGAGCCTTGGGTTATACGCTACTGTATTTGTACAACTCAGTAACCTGTACTCTTAATCTCTATACATCTTTTTTTTTTGGTCTTTTCGAGACAGGGTCTCCCTGTAGCCCCAGCTGTCCTGGAACTCACTCACCAGGCTGGCTTTGAACTTACAAAGATCCACCTGCCTCTGTTTCCTGAGTGCTAGGATTAAAGGCGTGTGCCACCATACCCAGCTAGATCAGAACTTAAGTTGGTTGTTTAAGGATCTTTTTTTTTTTTTTTTTTCTTTTTGAGACAGGGTTTCCCTGTAGCTTTGGCTGTCCTGGAACTCTCTGTAGACCAGGCTGGCCTTGAACTCACAGAGATCCACCTGCCTCTGCCTCCCAAGTGCTAGGATTAAAGGCGTGCACCACCACGGCCCGCATTCTCTATACATCTTATATTCATGCAACTTTCTTACAGCTACAAACCATTGAGTAAGCAAAAATCAGAGGAAGAGCTCAAGGATAAAAACCAGCTCCTTGAGGCTGTCAACAAGCAGTTACACCAGAAGTTGACTGAAACTCAGGTAAGAGGTCTGCCAGACCTAATTCATCAGCTGCCACTTGTGATGCCTGTGGAACCCTTGTGGGTGGGAGGAAGACAGAGCAGGCTTCCCCTGTGGCTCACCAAGACCACAGTCAAGAAAGATTGCCCACTGTTTAATGGCTCCTGATCTGTCTGTGACACTCTCGCAGGGAGAATTGAAGGACCTAACCCAGAAAGTGGAGCTGCTGGAGAAGTTTCAGGAAAACTGTTTAGCAATTTTGGAGAGCAAAGGTCTCAACCCAGGTAAGAGACAACACACAGCTCCAAAGAGTGTGTATAGGTGCCTTTCCGGGGGTGACTTTGGCAGTGTGGTGTCATTTGTCCTGTGGATGCAGGAGCCACTTAGCAGAGCCCTAAAGACTTTTAAGAGTTTCTTGGTATCCTTATGAGACGTCCTTTTCTGGCTGACCATTGGAATTTCAGTAGGTTGGAGAGAAGCTTCTCTTATCTGAACACCATGTCATTCATTTGGTGCCAGAAGGTATGACCTTGCAAAGGAACCGGAAACACGGTTTCTTTCAAGGGAGCTAGAGAGCTTACTGATAACTTTCCCAGGTGGCA
Organism: Rhizomys pruinosus; assembly: GCA_009823505.1. Classification (NCBI taxonomy): domain Eukaryota; kingdom Metazoa; phylum Chordata; class Mammalia; order Rodentia; family Spalacidae; genus Rhizomys; species Rhizomys pruinosus. The sequence goes on along the minus strand of VZQC01002583.1, from coordinate 59,897 downwards.
TCAGGGAGATGAATATGGTCTCCAGGATTCCTAAGCTAGCGTTGCCACAGTCAGCGCTGCAGTATGACCCCTCAGTTGGCAGGGGGGGGGGGCCTCAATGGTGAATATGTGTTTACAATGCGGGAGGCCCAGGCTTCTAGCACCAGTGCAGAGAAGAAAACAATGACTACTGTCTCTGAAAAGTGAGGACAGTAGCAAAGAAGCAAGTAGAAGAAAGGATGGTCCACAGCCCGTAAGGTGACCTCAGGCTGAGCTGAAGAGGCGGACACGGCCCAGGCAAGGGGCCCTGGCCTCTTTTAATTCAGGAATGCCGACTTGAAGCAGTCTGTGGGTACAGTGTACAAGTCTTGTGTGTGTGCTGGAGATGGAACCAAAGAGCCTGCCATGTGCTAAGCATACATTAGACACCAGACCCATTCATCTGTTCTTTACAGTTACAAAAGCATTGTGAGTTAAGGGGGTTTAGGGTTTGGGGAAGTTTTGTTTTGTTTTTTTGAAACAAGGATAATATAGGCTGGTCTTGAGCTTTGTATATTCTTGCCATGACCTCTGAGTGCTGGAATTATAGGCATTCAACACCACACTGGATCCACCATAAACATTTTGCCTGGTTTTTCTGTTGTTTGTTTGGGCCGGGGGGGGGGGGGGGGGTAGGTTTTTTTTTTTTTCTTTTTTTGGTTTTTTTTTTTTTTTTTGGCAGGGTTTCTGTGAAGCCCCAGCTGGCCTTGAACTCTCTGTAGACCAGGCTGGGTTCAGTCTCACAGATGTGTCTGCCTCCACCTCTAGACTGCTGGGGTGACAGTCATGTGCACCATCCCCAACACGTTTTTGTCTTTATTTACTGTGTGCATGGACTGTTGCCAAAAGCAGTAATTTTAAGGCTAAAAGACTTAAAATAGTTTTATGTATTATAAACAAAACAAAATCTTGACATATATTTCCTCTGAACAGGTTTCGGCCTGAGCTTTAGAGAACAGAGTAAGTTTTGGCCACATGCAAACTTAAGGAGACTGCTCTGAGGGAAACCGGCTCTGGAGAGCAGGCCTGGGAGATCTTCTCAGGGAGAGAGGCTCTGGGAACAGACACTTGAGAAGTTTTCCTCAGAAAACGCCTAGACTTGTTCATGGAGGGCTTTTTTTCCCCTTCCATTTAAGGTGTGGTTCCCAGGTGAGGCTGACTTTGTTGTATCCATCGTTTTAGGTCACGAGACTGTGGCATCACAGCAGGAATCCACTACTGACCACACGGACTCCATGGTGAGGCATAGTGTGAATGGGCAGGGCCCCTCAGCCAGGGGTCCCGACAGGCTGAGGAGCTCTCAGCTCAGTCCTGATTATGGTTTCCATGACAGTCAAGGCAGCAGTGGAGTGCGGCTTAGTACATAGTTCACTGAAGGACACTTTATTATACAGATGTAAGTGGATGTGAACTGAAAACGTACCAAGACACATAAAAGCTGGGTGCTGGAGGAATGGAGACAGGTGGGTGCCTGGAGCTCGTTGGCTGGCCAGCCTAGCGAATTGATGAGCTCCAGGTTAAGTGAAACTCTGTCTCAGAAAATAAAATGGACAGGGTTGGAGAGATGGCTCAGAAGTTAAGAGCACCGGCTGTTTTGCAGAGGACCCAGGTTCAATTCCCATCACCCACATGGTGGCTAACAACTGTCAGTAACTCCATTTCCAGGGGATCCAGTGCCCTCTTCTGAGGTCTATGTATGACACACACACAGGAATACACTCATACACATAAAAATAAAATATTTTTTTAAATGGAGACAGACTGGCAGGTAAAGATGCTTACTGCCAAGCTTGATGCCCTGAGTTCAATCCCTGGGACCCATTCAAGAAGGAGAGAACTGGCTGGGCGTGGTGGTGCATGCCTTTAATCCTAGCACTTGGGAGGCAGAGGCAGGCCGATCTTTGTGAGTTCAAGGCCAGCCTGGTCTACAGAGTGAGTTCCAGGACAGCTGGGGCTACAGGGAGACCCTGTCTCAAAAAGACCAAAAAAAAAAAAAAAAAAAGGAAAGAACTGGCTCCTGTTAGTCCTCATGGAGGACTCTAACCTCCATGCAGTAACATACATGCACCTCTCCTCCACCCCCACAGCTGTAAATACATAAATGTAACAAAGAAAAAAAAAAAAGATGGCTCAGTACATAAAGGCAATGCCAGAACCTACATGATAGAAGGAGAAAGCCACTGTTCCTGGGGAGAAGAAACATGTACCAAAGTAAGGATGCTACTAAAGTCCGACTTGGTAAATCAGTGAGTTTTATTGGGGTTCCTTACAGGAGTATGGGTGACGAGTTACAAGAGCAGAAATGTCTTATTGTTGGGTGCATCACCAAAAGCCTGTCCCAGGCCCACCATGGTGATAGCTCAGTTAAAGCTTGGAACTTCCCTGCACAACTTCCACGCATCTCAGCAGGTTGGAGAGTGTCCTTTCAAGGTAGCTTAGTACTGTAAATAGACCACACACCACACATACACATGCATCAGTACACACACACACAACCAAACCTATAATAGAGTGGACTTCTATAGAGCTCTTTCTAGTTTCTCTGTTCTATACTTTACCACATTTCTCCATATTCCATTACTGAGAGTGTACCATAATACCAAGGTCTAGCCTGTTAAACTTAAATTCCTAGTTCTTTTTGGTTCTTTCTCTAAAGGGAGATAATCCATTTGGACATAAAGACTTCCAAATTGATTCAATCTCTTCCCTAGGAAGATCAGTTGTCATCTTAGAATTCTAGCTAGCTCACAGAGAAAGATGCAGGACAGTTATGGCAGAATGCATGATCTGGGATGGGGTGGGGGTGGGGGGGGAGGGAAAGGGAAATAAGTCTGAACTGAATTGGAAAAAATGTATGAAATGCACAAAGCATCAATAAAAACTAATTTAAAAAAAAAAAAAAAGAATTCTAGCTAGCAAGGAATCCACCTCCAGTTTCCTTCTGTGGCTGCCACATTTTTTCCTAAGGTCTGTGTAGCACAGAGCACATTTTAGTCATGAACTTGATATCTCAAGGAAGGGACCTTTTAGTAAGAAAGCTAGATTCTCTGGACGTGGTGGTACACACTTTAATCCTAGCACTTGGGAGGCAGAGGCAGGTGGATCTTTTAATTGAAGGCCAACTTTGTCTACATAGTTCCAGGCCAGCTGGGCTACAGGGAGACCCTGTCTCAAAAAGGCAATGGGGCTGGACTATTTGAAATTGCCTGGATAAATGATGGGGATATTGAATTATGCAGAGATTTCATTGCTCTAGATAAAGGAGTCTAATATAGAGGAATAGTTCCTAAGAGCAGCACAAATAAAATCTGGCTCTTCAGTGGACTCAGCTTCTCAAAGGGGCCCAGTGGAGAGCCCAGCATGTTCATTCAGGGCTCAGTAAGTGGCTTGGCTGGAAAAGACAACAGCTACCCTCTAATTCAACTCCCATGCTTAACAGAGATTTGTTTACTGCATTGCATTTTTCTCCTAGCTGCTGTTGGAAACTTTGCAAGATGAGCTGAAGGTTTTCAATAAAACTGCCAAGAAGCAGATGGAGGAGCTTCAGGTGAGGGCGGATACCACTGTAAGACAGCCTTGTCATTTCCCACCACAGTAGGCAGAGTTATGGGGTATAGTTTTCTAGTGTGTGTGTGTGTGTGTAGGGGGGAGATAGACAGGGTCTTACTATGACTCCCAGGGTGTCCTTGAACTCAAAGATCCATCTGCCTCTGCATCCCAAGTGCTGAGATTAAAGGTGAGTGCTACCACTCCAAGAATTTTCTTTTTCTTTACTTTTTTAAAAATATGTATGAATGTATTGCCTGCATGTATGTAAGTTCGCCCATGTTTTACAATTGTAAAAGTCAGATCCCCTAGAACTGGAGTTAGAGACAGAAATTAGCAACCATGTGGGTATTGGGAACTGAACCTGGGCCCTCTGTAAGAAACAGCCAGTACTTTTAATTGCTGAGCCGTCTTTCTAGTCCCTGGAATTTTAAAAATTACATTTAGAATACAGAGAGAGAGAGAGAGAGAGAGAGAGAGAGAGAGAATGTGTGTGTGTGTGTGTGTGTGTGTGTGTGAGCACACACGTGGAGGTCAGAGGACATCTAGCAAGAGTTAATTCTCTTCTTCTACCATGTGGGCTCCAGGTATCAAATTCAGGTCATCAGGCTTGGCAGCAGGTGCCTTTACCCACTGAGCCATCTCACAGCCCTCATGCCTGGCTTCTATTTGTTTTTGCTTATTCGTTTTATTATTTCTTTTTGAGACAGGGTCTCCCTGTAGCCCCAGCTATCCTGGAATGTATATAGACCAGGCTGGCCTTCAGTTCAAAGATCTACCTGCCTCTGCCTCCCAAGTGCTGGGACTAAAATTGTACATCACCACACTTTATGTGTTTATTTTTAATGGACTATTTTGAAATAATTTTAGATTTATAGAAATTTCACAAAGACAACACAGAAGAATTTGATTCCCCTATGGAGAACATCTTCATTGGCCTTATGCATTGGTTCCATATAAGAAACCAACATTGGTGTCTTATTAAGTTAATTCTAGGATTTCATTTGGACTTACCAGTTTGTGAGTTTCAGATGTTTTTCCATGAATTGTTCCTTTTCTGTTACCAAGGCTCAGCAGTAGCTAGTTGCACAAGTTCCAGGGGAGGTAAAAAGTTGGGCAGGTCAGGGAGCCTTATAGTAGGCTGCTCAAAGTTGATCATTGAAATATTTGAAATCTGCACTATGAAAACAGTATCCCAAGTAAGAGACTTGCAGTGAGAAAAACAGATTCTTGGGTCTGGACTGCTTCAAGTCCCCTGGGTAAACCTATGGGCACTGCATGAGACTTAGAGGATTTTGTTGTTTCAATTTAAATATGGAACAATTCCCAAAAGCAGTGCAGATAAATTCCAAAAATAGGAAGTTCAGTGGCTTCTGATATTCCAGTGGCTGTCCTCAGTGCAGTAAGCGTGATGTTCTGGAGTGGGTATTATCTTCTGAGTCAAGTGTTGTCTTGTTTTGTTAATTTTTTAAAATTTATTTTTTGCCAGCCGTGGTGGTGCACACCTTTAATCCCAGCACTCGGGAGGCAGAGGCAGGTGGATTTCTGTGAGTTCAATGCCAGCCTGGTCTACATAGAGAATTCCAGGATCGCTGGGGCTACAGGGAGTCCCTGTCTCAAAAAGACAAAAAAAAATTTATCTTTTATGTGTATGAGTGTTATGTGCATTTGTGCGGGTTCTGGGAATATAACCTGGATCCTCTGCAAGAGCGCTCTTAACCGGGGAGCCATCTCTCCAGCCCCCCCTGAGTCAAGTGTTTTTAATGTGTTTTCTTATTTTGAAATACCTTTTCTTACAGGCTTTAAAGGTAAAGTTGAAGTTGAAAGAAGAAGAAAGGGCTCGATTCCTAGAACAGCAGACTGTATGTAATGATCAAGCTAGTGATTTTACTATAGTCCTGGAAGAAATGGAACAGCTATTAGAAATGTAATAAAATGCAAGTGGCTAGCAGGCTCCCTCCCTCTTATGGATAAATTCAGAGGAAGCCACTTAGGACACCTTCCTGGCCATGATCTTCAAGGACTCACTATCTCCAATGTAAAAAATTTCCTCAGTAGTTCATCTGACTAAGGGAAGTTTCTGCTAGGATGGAGTTTCTCCTCTGAGCAGATTTCTCCAACTTCAGATTGGTCAGCTCTCCTGAGCCTCACATGTAGGCCTATAAAAGAGGGACTGGAAACGTGACTCTACCTCCTGGGCAGCAGAACATGGAACAGTCCCCAGCAACCTTAGAGGATCTAGAGGCCCTCACTCAAGTGCATGGGAAGCAACCCTTGATCACGATAGCACTATGCGCTGTGTGGGAGACATCACTGAGGAGCCATGCTGTGTCCCCTTTCCAACTTTGGGACACAGCTTGGAACAGGTTCGTCTTGTTGAGCTAAATTCATGAACCTAAAAATTGCTGGAAGTTTTTGGCTTAATAAAGGGAGTGAAGGTATCACAGTAGTGCTACCACCTGAGACTGCATCTGCAGCTTTTCATCTGAATCACTTTTAGTGTTTTATTAAAGTACGAGTTTCAAAATAATATTTCTGTGAATATTAATATTCTGTTAACACTGAGGAATGAAAATAGCCTTTTAAGCCCAGTGTGGTAACATCTGTAATTAATGAACTTTGGAGGCTGAAGCAGGAGGATTGCCTTGAGTTAGATGCTATCCTGGGCTACAGAGATCCTGTCTCAATAAAAAAAATGAAGGAAGAAGCTGGGTATGGCAGTGCACGCCTTTAATCCCAGCACTCTGGAGGCAGATGCAGGTGGATCTCCCTGAGATTGAGGCAGCCTAGTCTTTGTAATGAGTTCCAGGCTAGCTGGGACTACAGGGAGACCCTGTCTGGAAAAAAAAAATTGTAAAACCAAAAAATGATTCCATAGACCTTCAGGACTTGGGGTGGGGACTCACAGATAAAGTGATTCCCGTAGACATTCAGGACTTGCTGAAAGATGAACTTTTGCTCAAAATAGTCAACTTCCTCATGGAGAATATTGAGAAAGACTGAGAAAGAGGTGAAAGGCATGTTTGGCAGAATGCATGAGCTCTGGTGGGGTGGGGGAATGGGGGGGGGACACGGTCTAGAGTTAAAAAAATAAAAATAATAAATTTATATATAAAAAAGACTTTCAGGACTTGGGGTGGGGACTCACAAATAAAGTGGTGATTCCCATAGACATTCAGGACTTGGGGTGAGGACTCACAGATAAAGTGGTGATTCCCATAGACATTCAGGACTTGGGGTGGGGACTCACAGATAAAGTGTGTGTATAGCATGCACGAGGCCCCAGGTTTAGTCCCCAGAAACACAAACCTTTCCTTTTGCTTTAAAAACTCCAATGAAACCACTGATACAAAGGAGTTAAAAATAGGCAAATTCATTCAGATAGAATCTTTTTCAGAGGAAGAGTAGTACCAATGGTACCACCAAGTTTCTGATTGAAGGTTCAATGGTTTTGTTTTCAGGATTTGTGTAGGTTGGTTGTGGTAGCACACATCCTTAGTTCCAACACTCAGAAAGCAGAGGCAGGCGGATCTCTGAGTTTGAGGCCAACCTGCTCTACATAGTGAGTTCCAGATCAGCCAGGATTACACATGAAGCCCTGTCTCAAAATATATTCTTGCCCGGTGTGATGGCACATGCCTTTAATCCCAGCACTTGAGAGGCAGAGGCAGGAGGATCTCTTCAAGGCCAGTCTGGTCTACATAGTGAATTCCAGGCCAGCTGGGACTAAAGGGAGACCCTGTCTCAAAACAAAAAAGTATATATTCTTTTTAATTATATGTATGTGTATGTTCAAGTGAGCACAGGTTCCTACAGAGGCCAGAAGATGATCTGGAGCTAGAGTTATAGGCAGTTGTGAGCTACCTAACAAATGAGCTGGGTCTTCTGGAAGAGCTTTAACTGCTGACCTTAAACTCAGAGAGATCAGCCTGCCTCTGCCTCCTCAGTGCTAGGATTTAAAGTGTGCCTCACCACGCCCAGCTTGATTCAGGACTTTTTGAAAGATGTCTCATAGCAACTCAACTGAGCCAAAATACTAGCTGTCCTTTTAGTCCCTCTGTCCACATTGGTTTAGGCTTCGGTATGGTTCCCTAAAGGAACAGAGCTGGTAGAACTAGATATGATTCTATGGATTGGGGACATACTGTGGTCAGGGTAGTCCAACAGCTGCCTTACACTGGAGAGGCTGAGAATCTGGTAGTTTTCTCAATCCATGAGGCTGGATGTCTCAGCAGTCCTAAGGTGATCCTAAAGGCCTGGAGGAGGATTCCTGGCAAAGGAATCCCACAGCGAAAGAATAGAAAAATTAACCCAGTGAGAGTGACGGCAAGTAGACAAAAAGCCAGATTCCTTCTGCCATGTCCTTTTGTATGGCCTGGCACCAGAAAGTGCTACCCATATTTAGGCTGGGTCTTCAGGCTCCAAATAATCTGATCAAGAGACTCTCTCATGGTTAAGCTAATTCCAGATCCAGTAAAGGTGACAACCAAAATTAAGCAACACAGCTTCAAGGTATGGTTATTGAACATACAGAATATCCATTATACTAATCTGATGTTTTCAGTAAATTATTATTATTAATAATATATGTCTTTTTGAGACACGCTCTCTTCCTTTAGTCCCAGCTGGCCTGGAGCTCGCTACGTAGACTAGGGTGGCCTTGAACTCACAGAGATCCTCCTGCCTCTGCTAGGATTAAAGGCATGGACCACCATGCCTGGTGTTGAACTTAGAAATTTCAATATAACATATACATCATCTCTATACATATTTAATAGAATTTACTCAGACATTCTGTGACTTGTTTAGTCTTTGTAGCTTTGTCTTTATCTTTTTCATTCTGGAAAAAAGTCCAACCGTCTTACCTTGGGACAAAGTTTTAAATTAAAAAAAATTTTTTTTTAATTTTTTTTTTTTTATGTGTATGAATGGTACTGTCTGCATGTATGGTTTGTGCCCTGTGTCATGCATGCTGCGGAGGTCAGAAGAGGGTGTCATGATTCCCCTGGAACTGTGAGTTCTCCTGGAATTGGAGTTACGAGGGGTTCTTAGCCTGCCATGTGGGTGTTGGGGATAAACCTGGGTCCTCTGCAAGAGCGGTCGGTGCTCTTAACCGCTAGGCCATCTCTCCGGCCATGGACAAAGTTTTTAACAGCACAAAAAAAGTCCCCCTCTACCAAAAATGTTTTTTATTCTTACTTTTTTTTTTTTTTTTTTTTTTTTGGTATTTTTGAGACATGGTTTCCCTGTAGCCCCAAGCTGGCCTAGAACTCACTATGTAGACCAGGCTGGCCTTGAACTCACAGAGATCCGCCTGCCTCTGCCTACTGAGTGCTGGGACGAAAGGTGTGTGCCCCCTTGACCGGCAATTCTTATATCTCACATTTCTTTCTCCTACTTACTAGTTCCCTTTTGCTTCATTTCATTTCTTAGTATCATGAGTAACAATAAATAAATGTACCATTTTACTAAAAGAGTTGAATCCAAACTACATATATGTTTTAGTGGAATAAATTAAGATTACATGTAGCCAGGCATGGTGGCGCACACCTTTAATCCCAGCACTCAGGAGGGATAGGCAAGCAGATCTCTGTGAGTTCAAGGCCAGCCTGGTCTACATAGTGAGCTCCCGGCCAGCTGAGACTAAAGGGAAACCCTGTCTCAAAAAGACCAAAAAAATAAAAATTAAGCCGGGCGTGGTGGTGCACGTCTTTAATCCTAGCACTTGGGAGGCAGAGGCAGGGGATATCTGTGAGTTCAAGGCCAGCCGGTCCTACAGAGTGAGTTCCAGGACAGCTGGGCCTACAGGGAGACCCTGTTCAAAAAAAAAAAAAAAAAAAAGATAAAAAAATAAAAATTTAAAAAAAGATTACATGTACACATATTGTTCAATTATGAGGCTTTTGTCTATTGTAACTTCTCAGACAAACCTTACAGAAAGTATAAGACAGCTGAAAATCTTGTGTTTTGGTATGGTCTGGAGAGTTACCTATGATAAGCTTTGTCTTTGAATGAGTGAGTTAAGTATAGAGGTAGCAGAAGTAAAAGACTAAATAAGTAAGCAGAAGACTTAGAGACGCAGCAGATTAGTGTTTATAACATCTGGCAGAAATCAACTGAGGAAACACTGCGAAAGCCGCCATGCTGGAATTGTCAGCTGAGAGATTTCTGGGCAGGAGGTCTTCTCCATCCTGTCCACGAATGAGATTCCCATGAGCTGTTTCCACTACAGACATTTTCTATCACCAATTAAATAATAGTAACCACCACTGGAACTACTTTAGCTGTTCTCAAGGCCACAATGTTTTTTCCTTTGGGTTGTTTTGCTGTTTTCCTTTTTTCCCTGTTACAGATTCAGGGGATTTTAGAGCACACTTTTGAGACCAGCATGCTTGGAGCAGAAGTATGGTATAGAGAGACCCTGTCTCAAAAAGACCAAAAAAAAAAAAGAAAAGAAAACTACAACTACAACCGCTATTTCCCTTTAGTGGCCACTTTTCCTAGCCTCCAGTTTAAATTCAGGCCAATTCTATTTTAAGGTCTGGGTCAAACATATTCTAAGGCTTTGTTGCCCCTCTGTATACACTGGATCTCTCTCTCTCTCTCTCTCTCTCTCTCTCTCTCTCTCTCTCTCTCTCTCTCTTGAATTTTTTAGTATATGTGCTGCTGAAGTGAGCTTGCTCTTGAATTTTTGAAATATAGGGTCCCAGCTGGCCAGGAACTTGCTATGTAGACCAGGCTAGCTTCCATCTCACAGAGATGCACCTATCTGCACCTCCCAAATGTTGGGCTTAAAAGCCACTACGCCCAGCTTCCATATATCTCTTTTTTTTTGTGTGTTTTCGAGACAGGGTCTCCCTGTAGTCTAAGCTGTCCTGGAACTCACTCTGTAGACCAGGCTGGCTTTGAACTCACAAAGATCCGCCTGCCTCTGCCTCCCAAGTGCTAGGATTAAAGGCGTGCACCACCATGCCCGGCGGCTTCCATATCTCTTTTGCCTCCTTGCAGAGCATCATCTGGGGATTACTTTATGCTTTCTTCCCTTATGAACAACCTCAGGGAAAGGAGAGATCTCTTGGACTAGCCACTTCACAGTAAAGACCTCAATTCCCTGTATTCTATCTTCCCTCAGGAGCAGTCATAAGACAGCCCCACCAATGTGGCTTTTAGCACCCTGTGTTTTATCTTGATGTATTTTGCCTGGTTAACTTTATATAAATTAATAGTAAACAAAAGTGTAAAATGCACATGAGCCAAATAAATAGACCTGGGAATTGGCAGTAGCAGATATTGCTTAATTCCAGAGTTAACTCTGGTTGGCAAGAACCAAGGTACAAGAGCTAACTGGGAACTGGGAAAGGACGCTCCCTCCAGTTCTAGAGATATCTTAATTACTGAGAACTAAACATCCTGACCAGAGGTGGTCTTGATTGGAAGGAAGGTGGTCTTGACTGGAAGGAATGAAGCTTTACCAAACAAAAAACAAACCATGAAACTATGACTGCCTTTGTCTTGGCATTTTTCTTTCTTTTTTTTTTTTTTTTTGTCTTTTTGAGACAGGGTCTTCCTTTTGTCCCAGCTGTCCTGGAGCTCGCTATGTAGACCAGGCTGGCCTTGAACTCACAAAGATCCGCCTGCCTCTGCCTCCTAAGTGCTGGGATTAAAGGTGTGTACCACCACGCTTGGCTTAAAGATGGTCCTTAGCTGCCATGTGGGTGCTGGGAATTGAACCCCGGTCCTCTGCGAGAGCAATTGGTGCTCTTAACTGCTGAGCCATCTCTCCAGCCCCTTGGCATTTTCTTAAACCCAAGAAGTGGCCACCTATTCTGGTCACAATGTGTTGGAGGCACGTCGCTGTAGGGTCTAATGAACTCTCCACAGGGTGATATAGGAAATGCACGGACCTTGTCACGTGGCAATAGGGATGCTCAAAAAACATGAGTGTATCCTTCTCTTACAAATAAGTTAAAACAAAGAATCTGTAGAAAATCAGTCAGGGCCTGCTTATGCTTGGACAACAAGATAGGAATTTCTAGCATGGGCCAAGATGGCTAATGCTCTAAGGACTATGAGCAGCACAAAGTGGCTGAGACCCACTGTCCAGGGACCCCAAAGTAAACAGTGATGTAATCTGTTATATAACCAGTTTAGCAAGCTACTTTTGTGAGATTTCCTTAAAAAGTCCTTGGAACAAAGGGCACATGCTCTTACCCAGTGGCAACTAACTACTCAGTGGCCTGTGTGCACTTACCCAGGGAAAACAAGGCATGTCTCATTTGTAGCAGCTCTGTGGACCTTTAATCTCTCAGCTCCTAAAGACCCTCTGTCCTTGCCCCCCCTGAACTTGGCCTCCGCATTCAGCATAGTCGGCAAGATTCTACCTCAGCTCGGAGCTGGGATGAAATGGATGGAATCTGTGTGTCCTCGGAAAGGGCTCTGGAGGTCTTGGCAGATGCCTTGCCTAGAGGGGAATGGGTAATTACTGAAAAGATCAGCTGGCTGTTCCTGACTGCACTTGACCTGATGCCAGGACAGTAAACATTCTTCTATGGACTTGAAACAGAGAGTCCAAGAGTTGAAACTGCGCCAGGAGCTCAGCGTGTGTCATGTACCTACATGGGGTAGCTCTCATTCTAGCTGGAATTAATATGGAAAAGACAGTCAAATGTGGTGCTATTAGCCCTATGTAGCCAGGTGAAGGCTGATCAGTGGTACTAGAAGCTCCCTAAGGAAATGGATGATGAAGTCCAGACTCCCAGGCGTGCATGAGGTATGTCCCCAAGATTTTCTGGTGCCTACATCAGGTTAACTCATCCTTTGGGGCTAGGGATGGACCCTAGGCTAGGGTGCCTTGCTAGGCAGGACCATGGAAGACTGGAGGCTGCATGTTCAACTATTTACTGGTCTCCCAGTGTTCTAGCTTCTCTTCTGGTGCTGTGACAAAACACGCTGATCAATACCAACTTTGGAAGGAAAGGGTTTATTCAGCTCTCATCTCCCATGTCACAGTTCATCACTTAGGGAGCCCAAGGTAGGAACCTGGAGGCAGGAGCTGGAGCACAGGTCATGGAGGAGTGCTGCTCACTGGCTTGCTCCTCTTTGCCATGCTCAGCCTGCTTTCATATACAGTACAGAACAAGCTGCCCAGGGGTGGTACCACAGTGGACTGGTCCCTTCTGTATCACTCAGTAATCAAGAAAATACCCCACAGACATGGCCACACCAGTCCAATGGGAGCAGTTCCCCAACTGAGGCTCTGCTAACCTAGATGTGTCAAGATGTGTCAACTAAAGCTATCAGCACAATTGACCCCTTATCAACTTGATACGCAAAACATGATTAAACAATCACCTTTCCCTTTTTTACAGAGTCTCCCTGTAGCCCCAGCTGGCCTAGAGCTCACTATGTAGACTAGGCTGGCCTTGAACTCACAGAGATCCACCTGCCTCTGCCTCCCAAGTGCTGGGATTAAAGGTGTGCACCACCATACCCCACACAACAAGTACTATCTTATTTCAAAGGGAATAACTGGACACACCTAAGCAAAACCTCAGTTCAACAAAGTAGCTCAAGGCTGGACATCTTGAATTCAGCCATAATCTTCTGGGTTCCAAAGAGTTTCAGCAACTCCACTTCTGTCATCCACAGCACACACAGCTCATCTTGAAAGCCCAGGCCAGCTCCATTCCCCACCTGCTGCTGCTCTTGGTGGTCATCCCATGGTCCTAGCATCTCCAAAAAGCTGGGGTCTCCACTGAAACCGAGAATGTACTTACACCAGTGGGCTCTTCTGACCTCTCCTGGTGCAGTCTCAGATCCACTCCATGACCCCTGCAATCCTGGGGGTCTTCACTGCAACCGAGACTGTACTTTCACCAATGGCCTTTCCTGGCCTCTAACAGTATCAAGCCTCAGCTGCTCTCTGTGACCCCTTCACATATCAACACCAGAACCATAGAGGAGACTCTTACACATTACCAAGTCCTGCTTCCAGCTTGAGAGGGAGGCTTGGTCCCCCTCTGCCCTACAGACAGCTTCTGTGTGCTGACAGTGAAGAGATATTTCCCGAAAGGTTTCACAACAGTGATGCTGGTCTCTTGTTACTTACAGCTGGTTTTTCAGTTTCAGCTAACCAGCATAAACTGTTCCAGTAAAATAAAGGTTTCACTTCAGGTTCTGGTCTCTTCTTAATCACAGCTGATTCTTCAGCCCCAGCTGACAAGAACCCACAGATTCTCAATTCAAAACATCACACAAACAGCCCTGAAGGCCTCCACTTCCCTTTGAAGCTTCACAAGCCAGGCCTCCATTGCCTACAACTCATTCAGAGTAACTGCTCCAAGTTGCGCAGCAATAAACTCTAAGCACCCAGTGGCTTTTCTAGCCCAAAGTTCCAAACACTTCCACAGTTCTCCCCAGAACATCAAGGTCAGGTCTATTATGACAATACCTCACTCCTGGTACCAGTTTATGTTCTACTTTCTCTTCAATTGTTATGACAAAATGCTGATCAATAACAACTTTGGGAGAAAAGGGTTTTCATCTTATATCTCCTGGGTCACAGTTCATCACTGAGGGAACCCAAGGTAGGAACTCAGGGCAGGAACCTGGAGGCAGGAGCTGAAGCACAGGCCAAGGAATGCCACTTACTGGCTTGCTCCCCCCGCCAGTGCTCAGCCTGCTTTCTTACATAGTACAGAACAACCTTCCCAGGGGTGGTACCACCCACAGTGGACTGGACCCTTCCATAGCACTCAACAATCAAGAAAATACCCCACAGACATGGCCACAGGCCACTCCAATGGAGGTAATTCCCCAATTGAGGATTCCTCAACCTATGTGTGTCAAGTTGACAACTAAAGCTATTCCCCACACCCACCAATGTGCAGAGTTTTGCCCTTGACACTGGACCTGACTGTACTTTTATCAATGGAGACTCAGATTTTTTTTCCTCTTGTGGCTGTATACATATATGCCTATGGTGACCACACAATCAAGGTCAAACCAGTGGATATGACTTTCAGTACTGGTTATTTGGTTCTTCGGCCAGATATAGTATATGTCTCCCCAGTAGCTGAATAATTTTTTTAAAATAATATTCTAAAGGTGGTTATCTTAAAGGTCTGGCAACCCTCCAAAGACTACCAGTGAGGTTAAAATGCAGGGGCTGGAGAGATGGCTCAGCGGTTAAGAGTACTGACTGTTCTTGCAGAGGGCCTGGGTTCAAGTCCCAGTACCCACATGGTGGCTAAGAACTGTCTTTAGTGCTGGGTGTGGTGGCACACGCCTTTAATCCCAGCACTTGAGAGGCAGAGGCAGGCAGATCTCTGAGTTCAAGGCCAGCCTGGTCTACAGAGCAAGCTCCAGGCCAGCTGGGACTAAAGGGAGACCCTGTCTCAAAAATACCAAAAAAAAAAAAAAAAAGACTATCAAGTCCCTGCAAGAGCTGCCAACCCCAAGATGCACCAGTGTTGATTACTGAGGGACATGCTGGTATAATGTGGATGACACATACCCCTACCACATTTCCATGTGCCCATTAAGGAAACCAGATGAAACCTGGGAAATGACTATGGACTGTCAAGAACATGCATGGCACTATGCCGTCCATTGCAGACTTCATGGAGTAACTGACTTGGTCATTGAGTCAGTACCACTATGTGGTGAGCCAAAATCAATTTTCCCTCATCTGGAAAGGTCTAGAGTGGACATTTGTCATGTCATGTTGCCCCAGGGATATATGTAAAGCCACATCTTTTGTCATGGTTTGGTATCCTGGCAATGGCCAAAGTTGTCACTTTATGTCCTTATGCTGATGATATGCTAAGCTTTGATCTTGCAGATTTGGGATCAGGGCCTGAGAGGTTACAGATGTTGAGGGCTTCCCTGGAATCATGGGATGGAATGAAAATCTCTAAAATGCAAGGGCCTGGTTTTTCTGTCAAATTCTTTGTAGTTGTCTGATTGAGAACCTAAGCTACCCCACAAGCTGTGATTGACAGGGTTTAGGCAATTACAAGCCTTTATTGATCTAAGGAGTATTAGAGAGTATTCATCTCTCACCTACCCCACATATTAAGTCCCTTGCATATTTTAGGTTAAAAAAAAGAGTAACATAGGATTGGACAGGCAGTTGAACAAGTATTTGTAGCTGGCAAAGCCATTGCCAAGTATAGATGCTTAGGACCATCAACCAGATCCAACAACTTAAAGTAGATGTGACCACTAATGCAACAGGTTTTAGTTGGAGGTCTGTGGCAATGTATGGGGAAGAGACAAGTACCCAAAGGAATTTGGTCACAAGTGTAGAGGGGGCTGAGACCCACTACACTCTTACTGAGAAACAGTTAATGGGCTCACAAGTCTCACTGGAGAGGCAAGATCCTGGTAAACATTGCATTCCTCATTGCCAGATGGCTAAGGTCTTGGTTATCCACTCCCAAATCTACTTTGGCTAAGTGAAGAGCCTACCTAGACTACAAGCGAGCACTATGTAGTAGTGTTATGAAAAGCAAACAGCCAAGAAGTCAAGCACCCACTCAGAGAGTTGGAGAGCCTGCTCTATCCACACTGATGGACCCAGATGAGCTCTGACGTTCTAGGCCCTGAGATAATCCAATCCCCAGGTTTTATAGGATTTTCCACATCATTTCTCAAGTGACACCATTGGTGGTTTTAAACTGTGGTTTCTCCTAATTTATAGCATAGCTGCCTATGACTCGAAACAATTGCAAGAAATTCCTTTTGTGGTTGAATGGTCAAGTCTAATAACCAAGTATCTTTTTTTTTTTCTTTTTGTCTTTTTGAGACAGGGTCTCCCTTTAGTCCCAGCTGGCCTGGAGCTTGCTATGTAGGCCAGGCTGGCCTTGAACTCACAGAGATCAGCCTGCCTCTGCCTCCTGAGTGCTGGGATTACAGGCGTGTGCCACCACACCTGGCTGGTTGAACATTCTTAGCAACAGAATTTGCAGCTGTTGCTGTAGCAAACAGGCCAATTGAAAACAGATGCTCCATTATAGACAGCTGTGCTGTTTATTTCTGACCTCTTCTGTTCTCCATTTTAGTTTTTACAACAGTTTAACAAGTATTTTACTAAGGGAAATATACAGGGTAACTTATTTTAAAATATAAAATCACTGGGGCTGGAGAGATGGCCTAGTGGTTAAGAGCGCTGAGTGCTCTTGCAGAGGACCCAAGTTCGATCCCCAGCACGCACATTGAGGCTGAGAATCATCTTTAACTCCAGTTCCAGGAGAATCCAACACCCTCTGATGACACAGGTGCACAAACCTACATGCAGACAGTACATTCATACACATAAAAAAATTTTAAAAATTTAAAAAGAAAATCTCATTAAAAAAAATATAAAATCACCCCAAAACAATATCAGATTCAAATACAAAGTAACATTAAAGGCATAGGCGTCTATCTTTTCCTCAAGGCCAGCCTGGTCTACAGAGTGAGTTCCAGGCCAGCTGGGGCTATAGGGAGACCCTGTCTCAAAAAGACCAAAATAAATAAATAAATAAATAAATAAATAAATAAATAAATAAATAAATAAAAATAAATAAATATCTAGGATATTTTGAAAAAGATAAAGTAGAGGTATGTAGCCTAGGATAGTAGACTAAAAAAGGGATTGCTGGGCAGTGAATAAATGTAGGAAGCTTTCTTTGTAATGAGCAGGTACCATGTGGCCCTGCTAAGGGAAGGAGAACACAGTTCCTGGCTGCAGCCACTGTGGGGAACTGGCCTCTCGGTGCAGAGACCTTCCGTAGCCCGGCCTGAGAGGCCCCTCCAGCTCAGGCCCTCAGCCTGGGACGAGACACATTGCCCACTCTTGGCCTTGATTTCCCACCTGCCCAGAGACTGCTGCCCCTGGACAGGAATTTCAGGCTGATGGCCTATCTTCAGCCCATGTCCACTCACAACTCACACCAGCTATCCAGGTTGGTGTCCACACTGGGACCTCTTTCAAACCCACTGGCCACCCAAACAAAATGCAGGCCTGCTTTGGCCTATATGCGTGCAAAAAATTAAAAATGACAGCCGGAAATTCTGTAATGATGTTAATGGAGAATTCAATTTATTGCCTGATACAGCCTGCTTTTATAAGCCAAACGACATCAGTTCCCAGAGCCAATAACAGGCCCCCCAATTCTGAGCACACTGCCGCCCCACCCAGCATCCTGCACCTAGGCCATGCTGTTTGCTCCTTCTTGGGGTGGGGTCAGAGAAATCCCCTGACTCCTATCCACAAAGTGCCCTGAGGGGTGCTAGCTGAGAACTAGCCCCTAATTCAAACTGGATCTTCCTACAAATGATTACAGTGGAGGCAAGCAGGCTTGCTGAATACCCTGCAGAGAGTCAGAGTAGTCAATAAAGAGAATACAGCCTACTGTGTAAGGTAGAAAATTCAAGGGTGAGTTTCTCCATCTTGAAGAAGTGTTTGCTCGGTGAAGCAGTTTCTTTGTGTGTAGTTTCCTGGCATGTAGTTTTTGCTAAGTGAATTATTAGGTGCACTATCCAGACAGACATCAGCCTGGCCTTCATCTCCAGAGTCTTTGAGCTGGTGTCAGAAGCTCTGAGCATCTCCTGGAAATTACACATTCATACTGGCCGCAGTCTTCAGGTAGAGGCCAATGGCCTTAGCAAACCGCAGCTCACTACACTCTGCCGAACTCCGGTGGTCCTGTCCCTCCCTCCTACCCATTGCTCTAACCCCGCTCTGTGCCACCCCCCCATCTCCCACTGGCCTCAGCCCTTTTGAACTACTTTATGAATGGCCTTTTCTTATCAACCATAACCTACCAGCTTCAGCCCCCCTGTTGGCAGACTACCTACCCTACCTCTCTCCCTCTTTTTTTTTTTAACTCTCTTACGAACACTCCTCTGCTCCCATTCGGACAAGTGCCTCCCTGCTCCTACCTCAGTGGAGTCCACAACCACTGACCTGCCCTCTCTCACACCAGGGGACAATGTCCTCCTTAAAACTTTATCTCTGCCGGGGGCGGTGGTGCACACCTTTAATCCTAGCACTCGGGAGGCAGAGGCAGGTGGATCTTTGTGAGTTCAAGGCCAACCTGGTCTACAGAACAAATCCCAGGCCAGTTGGGGCTTCAGAGAAACCCTGTCTTGAAAAGATCAAAATAAGTAAATAAATAGGGGCTGGAGAGATGGCCTAGCGGTTAAGAGCGCTGACTGCTCTTACAGAGGACCCGGGTTCGATCCCCAGCACCCACATGGTGGCCAAGAACCATCTGAAACTCCAATTCCAGGAGAACTCCAGTTCCAGGGGAATCTGACACCCTCTTCTGACCTCCGCAGCATTGCACGACACGGGTGCACAAATTTGCATGCAGACAGTACANAAGGGCTGTGTAATACAACTCTGATCTGCAGAACCTGATCCCACCCTGCTGACACGGGACTTTGGCTAATGACACGTGAGGGTAAGCGATGTCTGCCTGTCTCCAGCAGCTTTCAGAACTGTCACAGGATTGTCTCATTGTTCACTCCCTCTGCCAGGAGGCTGGCGGGTCACCAGCTGCCTCACAAAGGAAAGAACAAGCCTTTGTTGTTGCAACCCAAGGAAGTTGAGGAGATGTTTAATGAGCCACATGAAACCTGATGGAGTGGGAGAGATGGCTCAGTGGTTAATAACACTGCAGTAGCTGCCTTTGCAGAGGACCTGAATTGGGTTCTCAGCATCCACATGGTGGCTGACAACTGCCTGCAACTCTAGCTCCGGGGATCTGCCATCCTTGTTCAGCTTCCTTGGGCACCCATGTACAAGTGTGCTTACACACACAGACAGAACCATCTACATATACATTTTATTATTTTTTTATTATTATTATTTTTTTTTTGGTCTTTTCGAGACAGGGTCTCCCTGTAGTCCCAGCTGTCCTGGAACTCACTCTGTAGACCAGGCTGGCCTTGAACTCACAAAGATCCACCTGCCTCTGCCTCCTGAGTGCTAGGGTTAAAGGTGTGCACCACCACTCCTGGCTTCTCCTAAGTCTCTTGATCCCAGGTGGACTGGACCCCACATCGTCGTCCTTACTACACCATCAGCAGCCAAGCTATTAGGCCAGCCACACTGGTACCATTTGTCCAAACTCAAGCCCCAACCCAGGATGGATGGTGCATCAAACAGCTGGGACCCAGCACTCTGTTTTCCAGAGACCCTCAAGGACAGGTTTGAATGGCCCGGCATGGCAGCCTTCGCTCTCTGCACCTTCATTTCCACCTCTTTCTTTTTTCTGGGCCATGGTTCTCTTCTTCTGCCCCTACTGCCACAGGCTCCAGATGCCTGACACCCTGGCCAGGTCCCTTTGTCCTGTTATTGTCTCAATTTTCACCCCACCAGATACGCATCCAGGAGGTCTCCAGAATGGTTGTTACATCCCTACACCCCTGTGTCCACGGCCCCCCCTCCCTTCAAGTCCCAGCTCAGCAGGAAGTATCCAGAGCAGAGTCCTCGCCCTGTATACCCTAAGAGTCTGGGATGTTAGGTCAGCCGGGAACTTCCTCCAGGACAGCACCTAGTGTGGAGTGGACTCTGCCAAGCCCTGCGCATCTGGACCAGCCACCCCCCCCCCAAGCCCTGCACTCCTTGCCATCCAGATCCCCAGCGGCTGCATGGCCTTCCTATACTTCCTATAGCACTGCAGTCGGGCCAGGACAAGGGGCCAAGGTGGCCTAGACCAGAAGGACCCTTCCTTCCTTTGCAGTCTGGAGCTCATGTCTGCCCGTGTGGATCACCAACTGGAGCTACAAATTCCCACAAGACCACCTGAACTGAGGTCTGCCTTCCAGCCTCCAATCTGACCTTATTGGCCAATTCCAACACGTCACCATCTCCCCTCCCCTAACCTATAAAAGGCCCTTCTTGCCTCCCAGATGTGCTTTTACGATGGTCTTTCACTCCAAAAGGGCTGTTGGATCTGCCCAGAAGAGCAATTGTCTGGATTAAAAGCCTGATTTGGTTTAATTTGGACTGATTTGGCATTTTTCTTTAGTGTTGGATACTTCTTTTTTTTTTTTTTTTT
>VZQC01002583.1:0-38374 GCA_009823505.1 Rhizomys pruinosus | reverse complement strand
AAAAAAAAAAAAAAAAAAAAAAGACCAAGGCAAAGAGGAATACTGAAACAGCAAGTAAAGGTCTGTGCACTCGCAAAGAGTAAAGGAGCTTTGGGCCAAGCTTGACACCAGGACTCCATGTCCAACACCAGGGTTCCATGTCCAACACTAGGGTTCCATCTCCAACACCAGGGTTCCATCTCCAAAAAGAGGGTTCCATCTCCAACACCAGGAATACATCTCCAAATCCAGGGTTCCATCTCCAACTCCAGGGATCCATCTCCAACTCCAGGGTTCCATCTCCAACTGCAGGGTTCCATCTCCAACTCCAGGGTTCCATCTACAGCTCCAGGGTTCCATCTCCAAATCCAGGGTTCCATCTCAAACACCAGGGTTCCACCTCCACCTCCAGGATTCCGCCTCCAACACCAGGTCTCCACCTGCAACTCCAGGGTTCCACCTCCAACTCCAGGTCTCCAACTCCAAATCCAGGGTTCCACCTCCAGCTCCAGGGTTCCACCTCCAACTCCAGGGTTCCATCTCCAAATCCAGGGTTCCACCTCCAACACCAGGGTTCCATCTCCAACTCCAGGGTTCCACCTCCAACTCCAGGGTTCCATCTCTACCACCAGGGTTCCACCTCCACCTCCAGGGTTCTGCCTCCAACACCAGGTCTCCACCTGCAACTCCAGGGTTCCACCTCCAACTCCAGGTCTCCACCTCCAAATCCAGGGTTCCACTTCCAACTCCAGGGTTCCATCTCCAAATCCAGGGTTCCACCTCCAAATCCAGGGTTCCACCTCCAACTCCAGGGTTCCATCTTCTAATCCAGGGTTCCACCTCCAACTCCATGGTTCCATCTCCAATACCAGTGTTCCACCTCCAACACCAGGGTTCCACCTCCAACTCCCGGGTGCCATCTCCAACTCAAGGGTTCCATCTCTAAAACCAGGGATCCATCTCCAACTCCAGGGTTCCATCTCCAACTCCAGGTTTCCATCTCCAACTCCAGGGTTCCATCTCAAACTCCAGGGTTCCACCTCCAACTCCAGGGTTGCACCTCCAACTCCAGGGTTCCATCTCCAACTCCAGGATTCTTGGTCCAACTCCAGAGTTCCACATCCAAAACCAGGGTTGCATCTCCAACTCCAGGGTTCCATCTCCACTTCCAGGGTTCCATTTCCAACTCCAGGCTTCCACCTCCAAATCCAGGTCTCCACCTCCAACTCAAGGGTTCCATCTCCAACACCAGGGTTCCACCTCCAACTCCAGGGTTTCACCTCCAACTCCAGGGTTTCACCTCCAACTCCAGGGTTTCACCTCCAAATCCAGGGTTACACCTCCAACACCAGGGTTCCACCTCCAACTCCAGGGTTCCATCTATAACACCAGAGTTCCACCTCCAACTCCAGGGTTCCGCCTCCAAATGAGGGTTCCACCTTCAACTCCAGGGTTCCATCTCCAACTCCAGGGTTCCATCTCCAGCTCCAGGGTTCCATCTCCAAATCCAGGGTTCCATCTCCAACTCCAGGGTTCCATCTCCAGCTCCAGGGTTCCATGTCCAATTCCAGGTTTCCATCTCCAACACCAGGGTACCATCTCCAACACCAGGGTTCCATCTCCAACTCCAGGGTTCCACCTCCAAATCGAGGGTTCCATCTCCAAAACCAGGATTCCACCTCCAACTCCAGGGTTCCATCTCCAACACCAGGGTTCCATCTCCAACACCAGAGTTCCATCTCCAACAACAGGCTTCCATCTCCAACTCCAGGATTCCACCTCCAAATCCAGGGTTCCATCTCCAACTCCAGGGATCCATCTCCAACTCCAGGGTTCCACCTGCAAAGCAGGGTTCCACCTCCAACACCAGGGTTCCACCTCCAACTCCAGGGTTCCATTTCCAACTGCAGGGCTCCATCTACAATTCCAGGGTTCCACCTCCAAACCAGGGTTCCACCTACAACACCAAGGTTCCACCTCCAAATCCAGGGTTCCATCTCCAACTCCAGGGTTCCACCTCCAACTCCAGGGTTCCATCTCGAACTCCAGGGTTCCACCTCCAACACCAGGGTTCCACCTCCAAAACCAGGGTTCCATCTCCAACTCCAGGGTTCCATCTCCAACTCCAGGGTTCCATCTCCAACTCCAGGGTTCCATCTCCAACACCAGGGTTCCATCTCCAACTCCAGGGTTCCACCTCCAACTCCAGGGTTCCATCTCCAACACCAGGGTTCCACCTCCAACTCCAGGGTTCTGCCTCCAACACCAGGTCTCCACCTGCAACTCCAGGGTTCCACCTCCAACTCCAGGTCTCCACCTCCAAATCCAGGGTTCCACTTCCAACACCAGGGTTCCATCTCCAACTCCAGGGTTCCACCTCCAACTCCAGGGTTCCAAATCCAACTCCAGGGTTCCATCTCCAATACCAGGGTTCCACCTCCAACACCAGGATTCCACCTCCAAAAGCAGGGTTCCATCTCCAACTCCCGGGTTCCATCTCTAACACCAGGGTTCCATCTCGAACTCCAGGGTTCCATCTCCAACACCAGGGTTCCACCTCCAACTCCAGGGTTCCACCTCCAACTCCAGGGTTCCATCACTAACACCAGGGTTCCACCTCCAAATCCAGGATTTCACCTCCAAATCCAGGGTTCCACCTCCAACACCAGGGTTCCACCTCCAAATCCAGGGTTCCATTTCTAACACCAGGGTTCCACCTCCAACTCCAGGGTTCCACCTCCAAGCCAGGGTTCCACCTCCAACTCCAGGGTTCCTCCTCCAACACCAGCGTTCCAACTCCAAACCAAGGTTCCACCTCCAACTCCAGGGTTCCATCTCAAACACCAGGATTCCACGCCCAAAACCACGGTTCCACCTCCAACAACAGGGTTCCACCTCCAAATCCATGGTTCCATCTCCAACTCCAGGGCTCGGTCTCCAATACCAGGGTTCACCTCCAACTCCAGGGTTCCACATCCAACTGCAGGGTTCCATCTCTAACACCAGGGTTCCACCTCAACCTCCAGAGTTCCGCCTCCAAAACAGGGTTCCACCTCCAACTCCAGGGTTCCATCTCCAACACCAGGGTAACATCTCAAAATCCAGGGTTCAACCTCCAACACCAGGGTTCCATCTCCAACTCCAGGGTTCCATCTCCAACTCCAGGGTTCCATCTACAACACCAGGTACCATCTCCAACACCAGGGTTCCATCTCCAACTCCAGGGTTCCACCTCCAACTCCAGGGTTCCATCTCCAACACCAGGGTTCCATCTCCAACACCAGAGTTCCATCTCCAACACCAGGCTTCCATCTCCAACTCCAGGGTTCCACCTCCAACACCAGGGTTCCATCTCCAAAACCAGGATTCCACCTCCAACTCCAGGGTTCCATCTCCAACTCCAGGGATCCATCTCCAACTCCAGGGTTCCACCTCCAAACCAGGGTACCACATCCAACTCCAAGGTTCCATTTCCAACTGCAGGGTTCCATCTACAACTCCAGGGTTCCACCTCCAAACCAGGGTTCCACCTACAACACCAAGGTTCCACCTCCAACTCCAGGGTTCCATCTCTAACTCCAGGGTTCCACCTCCAACTCCAGGGTTCCATCTCGAACTCCACGGTTCCACCTCCAACACCAGGGTTCCACGTCCAACACCAGGGTTCCATCTCCAACTCCAGGGTTCCAACTCCAACACCAGGGTTCCATCTCCAACACCAGGGTTCCATCTCCAACACCAAGGTTCCATCTCCAACTGCAGGGTGCCACCTCCAACTCCAGGGTTCCAAATCCAACTCCAGGGTTCCATCTCCAATACCAGGGTTCCACCTCCAACACCAGGATTCCACCTCCAACAGCAGGGTTCCATCTCCAACTCCAGGGTTCCATCTCTAAGACCATGGATCCATTTTGAACTCTAGGATTCCACATCCAACACCAGAGCCCCACCTCCAACTCCAGGGTTCCATCTCCAACTCCAGGGTTCCATCTCCATGACCAGGGTTCCACCTCCAACTCCAGGGTTCCACCCCAACTCCAGGGTTCCATCGCTAACACCAGGGTTCCACCTCCAAAACCAGGGTTCCACCCCCAACACCAGGGTTCCACGTCCAACTCCAGTGTTCCATTTCTAACACCAGGGTTCCACCTCCAACACCAGGGTTCCACCTCCAAATCCAGGGTTACATTTCTAACACCAGGGTTCCACCTCCAACTCCAGGGTTCCACCTCCAAACCAGGGTTCCAACTCCAACTCCAGGGTTCCATCTCCAAATCCAGGGTACCTTCTCCAACTCCAGGGTTTCACCTCCAAACCAGGGTTCCACAAGCAACTCCAGGCTTCCACCTCCAACACCAGTGTTCCAACTCCAAACCAAGGTTCCACCTCCAAATCCAGGGTTCCACCTCCACCTCCAGAGTTCCACCTCCAACTCCAGGGTTCCATCTCCAACTCCAGGGTTCCACCTCCAAACCAGGGCTCCATCTCTAATTCCAGGGTTCCACCTCCAACACAAGGGTTCCATCTCCAACTCTAGGGCTCCAGGTCCAGCTCCAGGGCTCCACCTCCAAATCCAGGGTTCCACCTCCAAATCCAGGGTTCCATCTAAACTCCAGGGCTCCATCTCCAAGTCCAGGGTTCCACCTCCAACTCCAGGGTTCCACCTCCAACTCCAGGGTACCATCTCAAACACCAGGGTTCTGTCTCCAACTCTAGGGTTCCATCTCCAACACCAGGGTTCCATCTTCAACTCCAGGGTTCCATCTCCAACACCAGAGTTCCACCTCCAACACCAGGGTTCCACCTCCAACTCCAGGGTTCCACCTCCAACTCCAGGGTTCCATCGCCAACTCCAGGGTGCCATCTCCAAATCCAGGGTTCCATCTCCAACACCAGGGTTCCATCTCCAAATCCAGGGATCCACCTCCAACTCCAGGGTTCACTTCCAACTCCAGGGTTCCATCTACAAATCCAGGGTGCCATCTCCAAATCCGGGGTTCTATCTCCAATACCAGGGTTCCATCTCCACATCCAGGGTTCCACCTCCAACACCAGGGCTCCACCTCCAACTCCAGGGTTCCATCTCCAACTCCACGGTTCCATTTCCAACACCGGGGTCCCACCTCCAACACCAGGTTTCCATCTCCAACTCTAGGGTTCCATCTACAACTCCAGGGTTCCATCTCCAACACCAGGGTTCCACCTCCAACACCAGGGATCCACCTCCAATACCAGGGTTCCATCTCCAAATCCAGGGTGCCATCTCCAACTCCAGGGTTCCATCTCCAACACTGGGGTTCTGTGTCCAACTCCAGGGTTCCATCTAAAACTCCAGGGTTTGATCTCCAACACCAGGGTAACATCTCAAAATCCAGGGTTCAACCTCCAACACCAGGGTTCCATCTCCAACTCCAGGGTTCCACCTCCAAATCCAGGTCTCCACCTCAAACTCCAGGGCTCCAACTCCAAATCCAGGTTTCCATGTCCAACACCAGGGTTCCACCTCCAACACCAGGGTTCCACCTCCAACTCCAGGGTTCCATCTCCAACTCCAGTGTTCCACCTCCAATACCAGGGTTCCATCTACAAATCCAGGGGGCCATCTCCAACTACAGGGTTCCAACTCAAACACTAGGGCTCCATGTCCAACTCCAGAGTTCCATCTCCAACTCCAGGGTTCCATTGCCAACACCAGGGTAACATCTCCAACTCCAGGGTTCTACCTGCAACACCAGGGTTCCATCTCCAACTCCAGGGTTCCACCTCCAACTCCAGGTCTCCACCTCCAACTCCAGGGCTCCACCTCCAAACCCAGAGTTCCATGTCCAACTCCAGGGTTCCACCTCCCACACCAGGCTTCCAACTCCAGCTCCAGGGTTCCATCTCCAACTCCAGGTCTCCACCTCCAAATCCAGAGTTCCATCTCCAAAACCAGGGTTCCCCCACCAAATCCAGGGTTCCATCTCTAACTCCAGGGTTCTACCTCCAACTCCAGGGTGCCATCTCCAACTCCAGGGTTCCATCTCCAACACCAGGGTTCCATCTCCAACACCAGGGTTCCACCTCCAACTCCAGGGTTCCAACTCCAACTCCAGGGTTCCATCTCCAAACCCAGGGTTCCATCTCCAACTCCAGGGTTCCATCTCCAACTCCAGGGTTCCTTCTTCAACACTATGGTTCCATGTCCAACTCCAGGGTTGCATCTCTAAATCCAGGGTTCCATCTCCAACACCAGGGTTCCACCTCCAACCCAAGGGTTCCACCTCCAAATCCAGGTCTCCACCTCCAACTCCAGGGCTCCACCTCCAAATCCAGGGTTCCATGTCCAAACTAGGGTTCCACCTCCAACACCAGGGTTCCATCTCCAACTCCAGGGTTCCATCTCCAACACCAGGGTTCCATCTCCAACTCCAGGGTTCCATCTCTAAGACCATGGATCCATTTCTAACTCTAGGATTCCACANTCCAGGGCTCCACCTCCAACTCCAGGGTTCCATCTCCAACTCCAGGGTACCATCTCCAACACCAGGGTTCCACCTCCAACTCCAAGGTGCCATCTCCAAATCCAGGGTTCCATCTCTAACACAAGGTTTCCGTGTCAAATTCCAGGGTTCCACATCCAACACCAGGGCTCCACCTCCAACTCCAGGGTTCCATCTCCAACTCCACGGTTCCATCTCCAACACCAGAGTTCCATCTCCAACACCAGGCTTCCATCTCCAACTCCAGGGCTCCACCTCCAAATCCAGGGTTCCACCTCCACCTCCAGGGTTACATCTCCAACTCCAGGGTTCCAAGTCCAACACCAGGGTTCCATCTCCAATTCCAGGGTTCCATCTCCAACCCCAGGGTTCGATCTCAACACCTGGGTTCCACCTCCAACTCCAGGGTTCCACCTCCAACTCCAGGGTTCCATCTCCAACACCAGGGGTCCATCTCAAACACCAGGGTTCCACCTCCAACTCCAGGTCTCCCCCTCCAATTCCAGTGTTCCACCTCCAACACCAGGGTTCCATCTCCAAGTCCAGGGTTCCACCTCCAACTCTAGGGTTCCACCTCCAAACCCAGGGTTCCATCTCCAACTCCAGGGTTCCATCTCCAACACCAGGGTTCCACCTCCAACTCCAGGGTTCCATCTCCAACACCAGGGTTCCATCTCTAACTCCAGGGTTCCATTTCTAACACCAGGGTTCCACCTCCAACTCCAGGGTTCCATCTCCAACTCCAGGGTTCAATGTAAACCACCAGGGTTCCATCTCCAAATCCAGGGTTCCACCTCCAACTGCAGGGCTCCACCTCCAACTCCAGGGTTCCATCTCCAACTCCTGGGTTCCATCTCCACCACCAGGGTATCATCACCAACACTAGGGTTCCACCTCAAACTCAAGGGTTCCATGTCCAACAGCAGGGTTCCACGTCCAAATCCAGGGTTCCACCTCCAACAGCATGGTGCCATCTCCAACTCCAGGGTTCCATCTCCACCACCAGGGTTCCATCACCAACACCAGGGTTTCACATCAAACTCAAGGGTTCCATCTCCAACACGAGGGTTGCACCTCCAAATCCAGGGTTCCACCTCCAAATCCAGGGTTCCATCTACTACATCAGGGTTCCATCTCATACTGCAGGGTTCCATCTCCAACTCCAGGGTTCCACCTCCAAATCCAGGGTTCCATCTCCAAATCCAGGGTTCCACCTCCAACCCCAGGGCTCCACCTCCAACTCCAGGATTCCATCTCCAACTCCAGGGTTCCATCTCCACCACCAGGGTTCCATTTCCAAATCCAGGATTCCACTTCCAAATGCAGGGCTCCACCTCCAACTCCAGGGTTTCATCTCCAAATCCAGTGTTCCATCTCCACCACCAGGGTTCCATCTCCAACACCAGGGTTCCACCTCAAACTCAAGGGTTGCATCTCCAATACAAGGGTTCCACGTACAACTCCAGGGTTCCATCTCCATCACCATGGTTCAATCTCCAACTCCAGGGTTCCATCTCCAACTCCAGGGTTCCACCTCCAACTCTAGGGCTCCACCTCCAACTCCAGGGTTCCATCTCCAACCCCAGGGCTCCACCTCCAACTCCAGGATTCCATCTCCAACTCCAGGGTTCCATCTCCACCACCATGGTTCCATCTCCAAATCCAGGATTCCACCTCAAACTGCAGGGCTCCACCTCAAAATCCAGGGTTACATCTCCAAATCCAAGGTTCCATCTCCTACACCAGGGCTCCATCTCCAACTCGAGGGTTCCATCTCCAACTCCAGGGTTCCATCTCCACCAGGGTTCCATCTCCAACACCAGGGTTCCATCTCCAAATCCAGGGCTCCACCTCCAATTCCTGGGTTCCATCTCCAACACCAGGGTTCCAGCTCCAAAACCAGGGTTCTACCTCGAACTCCAGGGGTCCACCTCCAACTCCAGGGGTCCACCTCCAACTCCAGGGTTCCATCTCCAACTCCAGGGTTCCATCTCCCAAACCAGGGTTCCACCTCCAACTCCAGGGTTCCACCTCCAACTCCAGGGTTCCACCTCCAACTCCAGGGTTCCATCTCTAACTCCAGGGTTCCATCTCCAACACCAGGGTTCCAGCTCCAGCTCCAGGGTTCCATCTCCAATACTAGGGTTTGACCTCCAAATCCAGTGCTCCATCTCCAAATCCAGGGTTCCACCTCCAATCCAGGTTTCCATCTCCAAATCCAGGGTTCCATCTCCAAAACTAGGGTTCCATCTTCAACACCAGGGTTCCGTCTCCAGCTCCAGGGTTCCATCTCCAACTCCAGGGTTCGACCTCGAACGCCATGGTTCCATCTCCAATACCAGGGTTCGATCTCCAACTCCAGGGTTCCATCTCCAACTCCAGGGTTCCATCTCCAACTCCATGGTTCCATCCCCACCACCAGGGTTCCACCTCCAAATCCACGGTTTCACCTCCAAATCCAGGGTTCCACCTCCAACTCCAGGGTTCGAAATCCAACTCCAGGGTTCCATCTCCAATACCAGGGTTCCACCTCCAACACCAGGATTCCACCTCCAAAAGCAGGGTTCCATCTCCAACTCCCGAGTTCCATCTCTAACACCAGTGCTCCATCTCGAACTCCAGGGATCCATCTCCTACACCAGGGATCCATTTCCTACACCAGGGTTCCATCTCCAACTCCAGGGTTCCATCTCCAACTGCAGGGTTCCATCTCCACCACCAGGGATCCATCTGGAACACCAGGGTTCCATCTCCAACTGCAGGGTTCCACCTCCAACTCCAGGGTTCCACATCCAACTCAAGGGTTCCATCTCCAATACCAGGGTTCCACCTCCAACACCAGGATTCCACCTCCAAAAGCAGGGTTCCATCTCCAACTCCCGAGTTCCATCTCTAACACCAGTGTTCCATCTCGAACTCCAGGGTTCCATCTCCAACACCAGGTTTCCACCTCCAACTCCAGGGTTCCACCTCCAACTCCAGGGTTCCATCTTCCAAATCAGGGTTCCACCTCCAACTCCAGGGTTCCACCTCCAACTCCAGGGTTCCATCTCTAACTCCAGGGTTGCATCTCCAACACCAGGGTTCCAGCTCCAGCTCCAGGGTTCCATCTCCAATACCAGGGTTTGACCTCCAAATCCAGTGTTCCATCTCCAAATCCAGGGTTCCACCTCCAATCCAGGTTTCCATCTCCAACTCCAGGGTTCCATCTCCAACTCCAAGGCTCCACCTGCAACACCAGGGTTCCACCTCCAACTCCAAGACTCCACCTCCAACCACAGTACCATCTCCAACTCCAGGGTTCCATCTCCAACTCCAGGGGTCCACCGCCAACGCCAGGGTTCCACCTCCACCACCAGCTTTCCATCTCCAAATCCAGGGTTCCATCTCCAACACCAGGTTTCCACCTCCAACACCAGGGTTCCATCTCCAACTCCAGGGTTCCATCTCCAAATCCAGGGTTCCATCTCCACCACCAGGGTTCCATCTCCAACTACAGGGTTCCAACTCCAACTTCAGGGTTCCACCTCTAATTCCAGGGCTCCACCTCCAAGAACAGGGTTCCATCTCCAACTCCAGGGTTCCATCTCCACCACCAGGTTTCCATCACCAAATCCAGGGTTCCACCTCCAACTGCAGGGCTCCACCTCCAACTCCAGGGTTCCATCTCCAACTCCAGGGATCCATCTCCTACACCAGGGATCCATCTCCAAATCCAGGGTTCCATCTCCAACTCCAGGGCTCCATCTCCAACTTCAGGGTTCCATCTCGACCACCACGTTTCCATCTACAACACCAGGGTTCCATCTCCAAATCCAGGGCTCCACCTCCAACTCCAGGGTTCCGTCTCCAACTCCAGGGTACCATTTCCAACACCAGGGTTCCACCTCCAACTCCAAGGTGCCATCTCCAAATCCAGGGTTCCATCTCTAACACAAGGTTTCCGTGTCAAATTCCAGGGTTCCACATCCAACACCAGGGCTCCACCTCCAACTCCAGGGTTCCATCTCCAACTCCAGGGTTCCATCTCCAACACCAGAGTTCCATCTCCAACACCAGGCTTCCATCTCCAACTCCAGGGCTCCACCTCCAAATCCAGGGTTCCACCTCCACCTCCAGGGTTACATCTCCAACTCCAGGGTTCCAAGTCCAACACCAGGGTTCCATCTCCAATTCCAGGGTTCCATCTCCAACCCCAGGGTTCGATCTCAACACCTGGGTTCCACCTCCAACTCCAGGGTTCCACCTCCAACTCCAGGGTTCCATCTCCAACACCAGGGGTCCATCTCAAACACCAGGGTTCCACCTCCAACTCCAGGTCTCCCCCTCCAATTCCGGTGTTCCACCTCCAACAACAGGGTTCCATCTCCAAGTCCAGGGTTCCACCTCCAACTCTAGGGTTCCACCTCCAAACCCAGGGTTCCATCTCCAACTCCAGGGTTCCATCTCCAACACCAGGGTTCCGCCTCCAACAACAGGGCTCCACCTCCAAATGCAGGGCTCCACCTCCAACTCCAGGGTTCCACCTCCAAATCCAGGGTTCCATCTACAACTCCAGGGCTCCATCTCCAATCCAGGGTTCCACCTCCAACTCCAGGGTTCCACCTCCAATGCCAGGGTTCCATCTCCAACTCCAGGGTTCCACCTCCCACTCCAGGGTTCCATGTCCAACTCCAGGTTTCCATCTCCACCACCAGGGGTCCATCTCCAACTCCAGGGTTCTACCGCCAACTGCAGGGCTCCACCTCCAACTCCAGGGTTCCATCTCCAACTCCAGGGTTCCATCTCCTACACAAGGGCTCCATCTCAAACTCCAGGGTTCCATCTCCAAATCCAGGGTTCCATCTCCAACACCAGGGTTCCACCTCCAACTCCAGGGTTCCACCTCCAACTCCAGGGTTCCACCTCCAACTCCAGGGTTCCATCTCCAACTCCAGGGTTCCATCTCCAACTCCAGGGTTCCACCTCTAAACTAGGGTTCCACCTCCAACTCCAGGGTTGCACCTGCAACACCAGGGTTCCTCCTCCAAACCAGGGTTCCACCTCCAGCACCAGGGTTCCACCTCCAAATCCAGGGGTCCACATCCAACTCCAGGGTTCCACCTCCAACTCCAGGGTTCCATCTCCAACTCTAGAGTTCCATCTCCCATACCAGGGTTCCACCTCCAACTCCAGGGTTCCACCTCCAACTCCAGGGTTCCATGTCCATCTCCAGGGTTCCATCTCTAACACCAGGGTTCCACCTCCAACTCCAGGGTTCCATCTCTAACACCAGGGTTCCATCTCCAACACCAAGGTTCCACCTCCAACTCCAGGGTTCCACCTCCAACTCCACGGTTCCATCTCTAACACTAGGGTTCGACCTCCAACTCCAGAGTTTCATCCCCAACTCCAGGGTTCCACCTCCAACACCAGGGTTCCACCTCAAACTCCAGGGTTCCATCTCTAAAACCAGGGTTCCACCTCCATCTCCAGCGTTCTACCTCCAAACCAGGGTTCAACCTCCAAATCCAGGGTTCCATCTCCAATTCCAGGGTTCCATCTCCAACTCCAGGGTTCCACCTCCAAACTAGGGTTCCACCTCCAACTCCAAGGTTGTACCTCCAACCCCAGGGTTCTTCCTCCAAACCAGGGTTCCTCCTCCAACTCCAGGGTTCCACCTCCAACTCCAGGGTTCCATCTCCAACTCCAGGAATCCACCTCCAACACCAGGGTTCCACCTCCAACTCCAGGGTTCCATCTCCAACTCCAGGAATCCACATCCAACACCAGGGTTCCACCTCCAACTCCAGGGTTCCACCTCCAAACACAGGGTTCCATCTCCAACTCCAGGGTTCCACCTCCAACTCCACGGTTCCATCTCTAACTCTAGGGTTCCACCACCAACTCCAGGGTTTCACCAAGAAATCCAGGGTTCAACCTCCAACACCAGGATTCCATCTCCAACTCCAGGGTTCCATTTCTAAAACCAGGGTTCCACCTCCACCTCCAGCATTCTGCCTCCAAACCAGGGTTCCACCTCCAACTCCAGGGTTCCATCTCCAACACCAGGGTTCCACCTCCAACTCCAGGGTTCCACCTCCAACTCCAGGGTTCCATCTCCAACACCACGGTTCCATCTCCAACACCAGTGTTCCACCTCCAACACCAGAGTTCCACCTCCAACTCCAGGGTTCCACCTCCAACACCAGGGTTCCACCTCCAACACCAGGGTTCCATCTCCAACACCAGGGTTCCACCTCCAACACCAGGGTTCCACCTCCAACTCCAGGGTTCCACCTCCAACACCAGGGTTCCACCTCCAACCCCAGGGTTCCACCTCCAACTCCAGAGTTCCACCTCCAACACCAGGGTTCCACCTAAAACTCCAGGGTTCCATCTCCAACCCCAGGGTTCCACCTCCAACACCAGGGTTCCACCTCCAACTCCAGGGTTCCATCTCCAACGCCCACAAGGAGTGACCGAAGTTGCAAAAGTTGTCCTCTGATCTCCATACATCTCTCTCTCTCTCCCACTTTCGCTCTACACACACAAACACACACACACACACATACTAAATACTCAAACTTTAAAACAGTACATGAAAATAAAATAAAACAAATTTGGGGAACAAAAAGGACAAGATTAGCAGGTGTTTGGGAGAAAGACTGGAAAGTTCTCCTGTGGACAACTTCTCTTGGGCTACAGAATGAGTTCAAGGCCAAGTTGAGCAACTGAATGAAGTCCTGTCTCTGATTTTACCACTATCCACTTGTCTCTGTCCAATTAAAGATTTTTATTAATTAAATTTGTTCTTTGACAATTCCATACATGTGCAGAATACATACAGACCACTCTCTAATCTCCCCATTTTCCCTCTCTATGCCCCTTCTTCTACTAATCTCTTTCTCATATTCATATGTATTTGTTTTATTTTGTGACCCGCTGCATTTAACCAGAGCCATCTGTGAATTCCTGGGTTTGGAGTATCTCTAGAGCCTGGTGGGCTCAGCAGGGAATACACAGATGAAAACAATGACTCCCATGCTCTCAGGCTCTGTCAAAAGCCAAGTGTTCAGCAGTAAGAGAAAGGGTCCCATGAGCCCGTCTCCCATCCATGCCTGTCAGTCACAGGACCAGTCCTGATAGAGCCCAGTACAGCCCACAGCCCAGCTGCTGCGGGTCCGTGATTTCAACAGTTGTGTTGTGTCTGGAGGATGCATTGTAGCCCTTCATCCTATCTTCCAGCTTTTAAATACTTCTACATACCCACTTCCTCAATATTCACTGATCCTTAGAAGTCATGGTGGAAATGCGATCTTAGGGCTGAGCGCTCAGTCATCACCTAGTCAGAACATCTGGAACAGCCAGTCTCTGCATTCATAGCTGCTCACTTTGACAGAGGCTTTATGAAATTGGGTGCTCCTGTGTTCAGTGCATTTAGAATTGTAATATCTTCTTGACAGACTGCTCCCTTAATGAGTACAAAATTACCTTTTTAGACTGGGTGTGATGGTGCAAGCCTATAATCCCAGCACTCGGGAGGCAGAGGCAGGAAGTTCTCTGTGGGTTCAAGGCTGGCCTGGTCTACACAGTGAGTTCCAGGCCAGCTAGACCTGTCTAAAAAAAAAAAAGATGAAGGTAAACAGAAGTAAACAGTAGGATATTTCAAAAGAAGGTAAAACATTCCATCTTGCTGGAGCTCAGGAAGTAAGCAACTCAGTAGCTTCAGGAACTCTCTGAAATTGGGCAGATTCCCGAGGCCTCACTCTCAGTCATATATAATCTCTAAAGATGGCTGGGCTGGCCTGAGAAACTCTCTCAGACAGCTGAGTTGCCTGGAAAGGCCAAGCTCCACCCTGCTGAGCCGCCTCGGGCTGTGCAGTGTGATCCAGGTTTCCTGTTTGGGGAGTGGCCCTCCATGCTGGGGTGGCCTTTTGGTGATGCAGCTGTCCTTGAGTAATTTCTGCTCTTGTCAGCAACCCCTGACCCATATTCCTGTGCACACCCAAATAAAATTCATTGTTTCAGCAAGTTGGATTTAGGTGGTATTCTTAATTTGGTCTGACGTGAGTAGATTTGTTCATGTGGTGGCTGAGGAAAGTCCATTTTGAACAAAGCAACTGTCTTGAAGAAGCCTAAGATTCCAGCTAGAAGACTCAGCTCAAGGCCAGAAAACAATGGCCCTTAGCTTCTCCCTGATTAGAGAAGCCTGTTAGAAAAACAACAGTAGGAGACACCCCCTTCCCAGACATGTACAACTGTCGTAAAACTTAATGACTAACTGCTTGTTCTGTTTCTAAAATCTTGCTTCAGAGCTGTTCACTTTGAAGCCATGGTGCAATCTTAGGAAAGGCCAGTGAAATGAAGCAATTATGGTCATGCTTTTCTTTTTTTTTTTGAGACAGGGTCTCCCTGCAGTCTGAGCTGGCCTGGAACTCGCTCACTCTGTAGACCAGGCTGGCCTTGAACTCACAGAGATCTGCCTGCCTCTGCCTCCTGAGTGCTAGGATTAAAGGCATGCACCACCATGCCTGGATTAAAGATGGTTCTTAGCCACCATTTGGGTGCTAGGAATCAAACCCGGGTCCTCTGCAAGAGCAGTTGGTGCTCTTAACCACTGAGTCATCCCTCCAGCCCTGCTCTGTGTCTTTAAGAGCTCCAAACCCCACCTCCCCTCACAGTCAGTAGAAACTGGAAAGCTCACAACTGTCTGTCTGCCACCAGCAACGTTGCACTTTTTATTTGGCTTTTATTATTTTTTTCCAGACAGGGTTTCCCTGTAGCCCCAGCTGACCTGGAACTGACTATGTAGACCAGGCTGGCCTTGAACACCCAGAAATCCGCCTGCTTCTGCCTCCCAAGTGCTGGAATTAAAGGTGTGCACCACCATGCCGGGCACTAAATTCTTGTTTTTAATCTAAATTCAGACTGTGTCTGGTGGTTTTTCTTGGTAGTCTCAAAACTCTGTAACATTTGGAGGTTCCACTGAGATTCTGGAGACCCCAGACCCAAGGACAGGCGGCCAGGACAGGTCCTCAAGAACCTGGGCTGGGACAGGCCTGTGGGAGCCTGGAGCTGCATCTACCACCAAACTGAAAAGCAAAATGAAGCCGGGTGTGGTGGCACACGCCTTTAATCCTAGCACTTGGGAGGCAGAGGCAGGTGGATCTTTGTGAGTTCAAGACCAACACACACACACACACATACTAAATGCTCAAACTTTAAAACAGTACATGAAAATAAAATAAAACAAATTTGGGGAACAAAAAGGACAAGATTAGCAGGTGTTTGGGAGAAAGACTGGAAAGTTCTCCTGTGGACAACTTCTCTTGGGTTACAGAATGAGTTCAAGGCCAAGTTGAGCAACTGAATGAAGTCCTGTCTCTGATTTTACCACTATCCACTTGTCTCTGTCCAATTAAAGATTTTTATTAATTAAATTTGTTCTTTGACAATTCCATACATGTGCAGAATACATACAGACCACTCTCTAATCTCCCCATTTTCCCTCTCTATGCCCCTTCTTCTACTAATCTCTTTCTCATATTCATATGTATTTGTTTTATTTTGTGACCCGCTGCATTTAACCAGAGCCATCTGTGAATTCCTGGGTTTGGAGTATCTCTAGAGCCTGGTGGGCTCAGCAGGGAATACACAGATGAAAACAATGACTCCCATGCTCTCAGGCTCTGTCAAAAGCCAAGTGTTCAGCAGTAAGAGAAAGGGTCCCATGAGCCCGTCTCCCATCCATGCCTGTCAGTCACAGGACCAGTCCTGATAGAGCCCAGTACAGCCCACAGCCCAGCTGCTGCGGGTCCGTGATTTCAACAGTTGTGTTGTGTCTGGAGGATGCATTGTAGCCCTTCATCCTATCTTCCAGCTTTTAAATACTTCTACGTACCCACTTCCTCAATATTCACTGATCCTTAGAAGTCATGGTGGAAATGCGATCTTAGGGCTGAGCGCTCAGTCATCACCTAGTCAGAACATCTGGAACAGTCAGTCTCTGCATTCATAGCTGCTCACTTTGACAGAGGCTTTATGAAATTGGGTGCTCCTGTGTTCAGTGCATTTAGAATTGTAATATCTTCTTGACAGACTGCTCCCTTAATGAGTACAAAATTACCTTTTTAGACTGGGTGTGATGGTGCAAGCCTATAATCCCAGCACTCGGGAGGCAGAGGCAGGAAGTTCTCTGTGGGTTCAAGGCTGGCCTGGTCTACACAGTGAGTTCCAGGCCAGCTAGACCTGTCTAAAAAAAAAAAGATGAAGGTAAACAGAAGTAAACAGTAGGATATTTCAAAAGAAGGTAAAACATTCCATCTTGCTGGAGCTCAGGAAGTAAGCAACTCAGTAGCTTCAGGAACTCTCTGAAATTGGGCAGATTCCCGAGGCCTCACTCTCAGTCATATATAATCTCTAAAGATGGCTGGGCTGGCCTGAGAAACTCTCTCAGACAGCTGAGTTGCCTGGAAAGGCCAAGCTCCACCCTGCTGAGCCGCCTCGGGCTGTGCAGTGTGATCCAGGTTTCCTGTTTGGGGAGTGGCCCTCCATGCTGGGGTGGCCTTTTGGTGATGCAGCTGTCCTTGAGTAATTTCTGCTCTTGTCAGCAACCCCTGACCCATATTCCTGTGCACACCCAAATAAAATTCATTGTTTCAGCAAGTTGGATTTAGGTGGTATTCTTAATTTGGTCTGACGTGAGTAGATTTGTTCATGTGGTGGCTGAGGAAAGTCCATTTTGAACAAAGCAACTGTCTTGAAGAAGCCTAAGATTCCAGCTAGAAGACTCAGCTCAAGGCCAGAAAACAATGGCCCTTAGCTTCTCCCTGATTAGAGAAGCCTGTTAGAAAAACAACAGTAGGAGACACCCCCTTCCCAGACATGTACAACTGTCGTAAAACTTAATGACTAACTGCTTGTTCTGTTTCTAAAATCTTGCTTCAGAGCTGTTCACTTTGAAGCCATGGTGCAATCTTAGGAAAGGCCAGTGAAATGAAGCAATTATGGTCATGCTTTTCCTTTTTTTTTTTTTTTTCTTCTTTCTTTTTTTTTTTGGTATGGTGTTTAGGCTGGCCTGGAGCTACTCTGTAGACCAGCTGGCCTTGACTCACAGAGAATCTGCTGCCTCTGCCTCCCCTGAGTGCTAGGATTAGAAGGCATGCACCACCATGCCTGGATTAAAGATGGTTCTTAAAGCCACCATTTGGAGGTGCTAGGAATCAAACCCGGGGTCCTCTGCAAAGGCAGTTGGTGCTCTTTACCCACGACAGTATCCCTTCCAGCCCTGCTCTGTGTCTTAAGAGCTCCAAACCCCACCTCCCCTCACAGTACAGTGAAACTGTGAAAGCTCACAACTGTCTGTCTGCCACCAGCAACGTTGCACTTTTTATTTTGGCTTTATTATATTGTTTCCAGACAGGGTTTCCCTGTAGCCCACAAATGACCTGCGAAGCTGACTATGTAGACCAGCTGGCCTTGAACACCCAGAATCCGCCTGCTTCTGCCTGCCCAAGTGCTGGAATTAACAGGCTGTGCACCCACCATTCCGGGCCATCTTAAAAGTTTCTTTTAATCTAAATTCAGACTGTGTCTGGTGGTTTCTTCTTGTATGCAAGAACTAGAGCGGTCTATAGATAGCTCCTGTAACATTTGGAGTGTTCCACTGAGATTTGGGGACCCAAGACCCAAGGACCAGGCGGCCAGGACAAGCGTCCCTCCAAGAACCTGGGCTGGGACAGGCCTGTGGGAGCCCCTGGAGCTGCAATCTACCACCAAACCTGGAAAAGCAAAATGAGAGCCAGGCGGTGTGGCTGCACACGCCTTTACTCCTAGCACTTTGGGAGGC
Organism: Rhizomys pruinosus; assembly: GCA_009823505.1. Classification (NCBI taxonomy): domain Eukaryota; kingdom Metazoa; phylum Chordata; class Mammalia; order Rodentia; family Spalacidae; genus Rhizomys; species Rhizomys pruinosus. The sequence goes on along the minus strand of VZQC01002583.1, from coordinate 20,083 downwards.
AGAGGCAGGTGGATCTTTTTGTGAGTTCAAGACCAAGCCTGGACTAGAAGTGAGTTCCAGGATAGCTGGAGCTACAGAGGACCCTGTCTCGAAACAAAAAAAGAAAAAAAAAACAGAAAAAAAAAAGGAAAAGCAAAATGAAAGTATGAAACACCTGAGGCTGCTTCAGAGAGAACAGATCAATGAGTTAGTTTGGGAGTCCAGAATTCTGAGAGGCTCTAGGGGAAATCCAATGAGATTGCTAACCCACTTCTTGGGATGGAGAAAACATTCTCTTGTCTTCCTGGTCAGGAATTATTAGGTGTGTGAGTAAAAGGTGGACACCATATGCCTATGCTTGTTCCATATGCCTATGCTTGTTTTGTCCTCTCTGTCTTTCTCAGTGTTTTGCATCTATGTGCTTCTCACCTTTGTTTGGTGGATTTGTATTTCCTGGTGTAAGTTTTGTTTCAGGCATGGGAGCAGGACCAAGTGCAGCCAAGACCCCTCTGGGCTGCCTGCTAACCCACTTCCAAGAGTTCAGGAGGCAGACTATGGAGTCAAGATGATGCCTGAAAACTGCATTCCAGGTTGCCTGGAGGGACTGGGGCATGGTCGTAGGGAACCTGGAGGGACTGGGGCATGGTCATAGGGTACCTGGAGGACTGGGGCCATGGTGCTTAGGGTAACCTGGAGGGACTGGGGCATGGTCATAGGGAACCTGGAGGGATGGGGCATGGTCATAGGGAACCTGGAGGGACTGGGGCATGTTCATAGGGAACCTGGAGGGGCTGGGGCATGGTCATAGGGAACCTGGAGGACTGGGGCCATGGTCATAGGGAACCTGGAGGACTGGAGATGGTCGTAGGGACCTGGAGGACGGCGCTAGGGAACGGGGGACTGGGGCATGGTCATAGGGAACCTGGAGGGGCTGGGGCATGGTCGTAGGGAACCTGGAGGGACTGGGGCATGGTCATAGGGAACCTGGAGGGACTGGGCATGGTCATAGGGAACCTGGAGGACTGGGTATGGTCAGTAGGGAACCTGGAAGGACTGGGTATGGTCAGTAGGGAACCTGGAGGGGACGGTCGTAGGGACGGACTGGTTGGTCGTAGGGAACCTGGAGGGACTGGGGCATGGTCATAGGGACCTGGAGGGCTGGGGCATGGTCATAGGGAACCTGGAGGACTGGGGCATGGTCATAGGGATACCTGGAAGGCTGGGGCATGTGTCATAGGGAACCTGGAGGGACTGGGGCACGGTCTAGGGACCCTGGAGGACTGCGGCATTGGTCCGTAGGGAACCTGGAGGCTGGGCATGGTCATAGGGAACCTGGAGGGCTGGGGCATGGTCGTAGGGAACCTGGAGGGGCTGGGGCATGGTCTAGGAAACCTGGAGGACTGGGCATGGTCGTAGGGAACCTGGAGGACTGGGACATGGTCATAGGGAACCTGGGGGACTGAGTGCTATGGTCGTAGGGAACCTGGAGGGGCGCGGGCATGGGTCGTAGGGAACCTGGAGGACTGGGTATGGTCGTAGGAGAACCTGGAGGGGCTGGGGCTGGCATAGTGGACCTGGAGGCGTATCTAGGGAACCTGGAGGGCTGGGGCAGGTCGTAGGGAACCTGGAGGACTGCGGCATGGTCATTAGGGAACCTGGAGGGACTGGGGCATGGTCGTAGGGAACCTGGAGGGGCTGGGGCACGGTCGTAGGGAACCTGGAGGACTGGGGCATGGTCGTAGGGAACCTGGAAGGACTGGGGCATGTCATAGGGAACCTGGAGGGCTGGGGCAGGTCGTAGGGACCTGGAGGACTGGGGCATGGTCATAGGGAACCTGGAGGGATTGGGGCATGGTCATAGGGAACCTGGAGGACTGGGGCATGGTCATAGGGTACCTGGAGGACTGGGGCATGGTCATAGGGAACCTGGAGGACTGGGGCATGGTCGTAGGGAACCTGGAGGACTGGGCATGGTCTAGGGTAACCTGGAGGACTGGGCATGGTCGTAGGGAAACTGGAGGACTGGGGCATGGTCGTAGGGAACTGGAGGACTGCGGACATGGTCAGTAGGGAACCTGGAAGGGTGGGGCATGTGTCATAGGGAACCTGGACTGGGGCATTCGGGGCCAGACGGCATGGTCGTAGGGAACCTGGAGGGACTGGGGCATGGTCGTAGGGAACCTGGAGGACTGCGGCATGGTCGTAGGGAACACTGGAGGGCTGGGGACATGGTCATAGGAAACCTGGAGGACTGGGTATGGTCATAGGGAACCTGGAGGAGGGCTGGGAGCATGGTCGTAGGGAACCTGGAGGAGCTGGGGCATGGTCGTAGGGAACCTGGAGGACTGGGGCATGGTCGTAGGGAACCTGGAGGACTGGGGCATGGTCGTAGGGAACCTGGAGGGACTGGGGCATGGTCATAGGAAACCTGGGATGGGGATTCATGGGAACTGAGGGGTGGGCGGTCGTAGGGAACCTGGAGGACTGGGTATGGTCGTAGGGAACCTGGAGGGACTGGGGCATGGTCGTAGGGAACCTGGAGGACTGGGTATGGTCTTGGGAACCTGGAGGACTGGGGCATGGTCATAGGGAACCTGGAGGACTGGGTATGGTCTTAGGGAACCTGGAGGGACTGGGGCATGGTCGTAGGGAACCTGGAGGACTGGGTATGGTCGTAGGGAACCTGGAGGACTGGGCTATGGTCGTAGGGAACTGGAACTGTTGGCGTAGGGAACCTGGAGGCTGATGTGTGGGAACTGCGTATGGCTAGGGAACCTGGAGGACTGGGTATGGTCATAGGGAACCTGGCGGACTGGGACATGGTCGTAGGGAACCTGGAGGGCTGGGGCATGGTCTTAGGGAACCTGGAGAACTGGGCATGGTCATAGGGAACCTGGAGGACTGGGGCATGTGTCATAGGGAACCTGGAGGGGCTGGGGGAGGTCGTAGGGAACCTGGAGGACTGGGGCATGGTCGTAGGGAACCTGGAGGACTGGGTATGGTCATAGGGAACCTGGAGGACTGGGCCATGGTCAGTAGGGAACCTGGAGGACTGGGACATGGTCATAGGGAACCTGGAGGACTGGGCATGTCTAGGGAACCTGGAGGGGACTGGGGACGGTCGTAGGGAACCTGGAGGACTGCGGTGGCGTAGGACTGGAGGGTGGCAGTGGACGGAGAACGGCTGGCTGGGAACCGGAGGCTGGGGCATGTTCATAGGGAACCTGGAGGGGCTGGGGCATGGTCGTAGGGAACCTGGAGGGCTGGGGCATGGTCTTAGGGAACCTGGAGAACTGGGCATGGTCATAGGGAACCTGGAGGGCTGGGGCATGGTCATAGGGAACCTGGAGGGCTGGGGCATGGTCATAGGGAACCTGGAGGACTGGGGCATGGTCGTAGGGAACCTGGAGGACTGGGGCATGGTCGTAGGGAACCTGGAGGACTGGGGCATGGTCGTAGGGAACCTGGAGGACTGGGTATGGTCGTAGGGAACCTGGAGGGGCTGGGGCATGGTCATAGGGAACCTGGAGGGGCTGGGGCATGGTCATAGGGAACCTGGAGGGGCTGGGGCATGGTCATAGGGAACCTGGAGGGCTGGGGCATCGTCATAGGGAACCCTGGTCACCCCAAGCAGTTTCCTTACATTGATCTCTGGGTCACCCTCCTGATTCACCCCACTCCTTGGTTGAAATGTTACTGTTGCACCCTTAAACAGGGCTCCTCAGTTCTAGCTTAGACGCCCCCCACCCCAGTCCTACCTGCCCTGTCAGGGAAGAGAAAGATATTCCTCCACACTACCATCCGCAAACCCAGTCTGTGCAGGACCCCCACAAACCCAGCCTGTGCAGGGCTTTCTGCCTCTCCAGCTTCCATCCTTCAAATCCAGTTCCCAGAATCTATCCCAACCTGCCTTCACCTCTGCATATCTGGAGCAGAGTGAATTATGCCCAACCTGAATTTAGCTAAGCCCACAACCAGCTGTTCTTCCCATTAGGGAGGTACTTCAAGTGGAGTATCCCCTCCCCAGAACGGGGTCCCAAGGACCCCTATCAGAGTATATGTTACCTTTTCATCTAGTGATCTCTATAATTAGAGGATCTAGACTCCTCCTTTCTCTGAGACACCCCATTCTCTCATTAGTCTGCTGGAAACGGCCTTCATTACTCATCAGCCCACTTGGGCTGATTCTAGACAGCTCCTGGGCATTCTATTCACAGCCGAGGAAAAGGACCCGATCCTGCCTGGGGCCCAGAAAGCTGTTGGGCTCAGGGGTGACCCCAGGAGGATGCAGATGCAAAGTTGAGCAAGTCCTGCCCTCAATACAACCTGCATGGGATCCCAACACCAACCAAGTTAGGGGAGTAAGAGATGCCCATCGCCAGGCACTCCTAACCAGACTAAGAGCAGCCACTAGGAGACTGACTAATCTCTCTAAAGTATCCAAAATTATTCAAGGAAACCCACTGGGTTCCTGGAGTGACTCCAAAATGCTTACTGGGAATACACCCTGATTGATCCAGAAGCCCCCGAAAAATCAGTCGGCTACTAATATTGCCGTCGTAACCCAGTCAACCCCAAATATACATAGAAAATTACTGAAGCTTAAAGCGTTTGAAGAGATGACCAGCTTACAGTTGTTAGAAATAGCTTAGTGAGGGGCTGGAGAGATGGCCTAGTGGCTAAGAGCGCTGACTGCTCTTGCAGAGGACCCGGGTTCGATCCCCAGCACCCACATGGCAGCTGAAAACCGTCTTTAGCTCCAGTTCCAGGGGAATCTGACGCCCTCTTCTGACCTCCGCAGTATTGCATGACACAGGTTCACAGACCTACATGCAGACAGTACATTCATACACATACGAAAATAAAATAAAAAATTAAAAAAAAAAAGAAATAGCTCAGTGAAGAGTTAACAATAGAGACACTGATGAAAGGAGAGACAGGGACGAGAGTCTGGCAAAGATAATGGTGGCAGCTTTCAGGGAAGGGAAAGACAAAAAACGAAAGTACCTCAGATGGCCAGACCAACCTTGAGCTAGCCTAGAAAAGGACCAGTATGCATATTGCAAGAAGGGTCACTGAACACATGTGTGCCCACATGTAGGCAGGGGAGAAAGGAACATATTCTCACCCTGTCAAGTATAGACTGATGGGGCCAGAGCTCCATACCAGGTAGCCCCTAGGAGTCACTGGAAAAGTTGGGGCAAAACTCTTCCATTCCTGATGGACACTGGTGCTGCCCATTTGGAATTGACCCAAACTCTTGGTCCACTCACCAAGAAGAGGACCACCATCCAAGAGGCCAGGGGGCCAGGGGGACCAGAACCTGTCTATGCAGGGACCACTGCCTGAGAAGTAAACCTCAGAGAAGGTACCCTGACTGTCCATACCCCCTCATTGACAGAGATTTGTTGAGAAAACTTTGCACTACCATCACATTCAGTGAAAATGAGACTGCTATAGATGTAAAGAATCCACACTCAGTTGTCCTGGTAACTTGCTCCCCAGCAAATGAATACAAATTAATAGAAGAGAGTCCTGAAGGTCTGGGAGCAGATAATTCCCTCATTATTGAACTAATGCAAAAGTTCCCAGGAGTTTGGGCAGAAACCAACTTGCCAGGACTGGCCTCTCATTGGCCTCCAATAATTGCTCAACTCCTGAGCTTTACCACACCGGTGAGGGTGAAGCAATAACTGACTTCAAAAGACTCTAAGGCTGGCATTAAAAAACATATCTGCAGGGCTGGAGAGATGGCCTAGTGGTTAAGAGCACCAACTGCTCTTGCAGAGGTCCTGGGTTCGATCCCCAGCACCCACATGGCGGCTGAGAGCCATCTGTAACTCCAGTTCCAGGGGAATCTGACGCCCTCTTCTGACCTCTGTGGCATTGCACAACATGGGTGCACAGATCTGCATGCAGACAGTACATTCATATACATAAAGAATAAATAAAACTAAAAAAAATACAAGCATGCATTCACACACACATACACACAGTTTAAAATATATATATATATTATCTATATATATATATATATTATATAGATATTATCTGCAAGCCGGGCATGGGGCGCCGCCTTTATCCTAGCACTTGGGCGGCAGAGGCAAGGCGATCTTTGTGAGGTCAAGGCCAGCCTGGCCAGCTGGCTCTAACAAGTGAGTTCAAGGCAAGCTGCGGGCTACAGGGAGACCCTGTCTCGAAAGACCAAAAAAAAAAAAAAAAACACAAACATCTGCTTGCTGCTGCTTCAGAGATGGGGAGCAGTTCCAACCATTCCCCTTGGAACACTCCTTGTTTCCAACCAGGCACTCTACTACTACTACTGCCCTGTTCAGGACTTGAGAGAAGTTAACAAGAGAGTGGAAACCATCCATCCAACCATGCCCAACCCCTATACTCTGCTCAGCTTATTAGACCCTAAAGACACATTTTTCTCCTTGCTCCTGGCATCCATGAGTCAGCCTATATTTGCCTTTGAATGGACAGACCCAGAGGCATAGTTCAGTGGCCAGATGACCTGGAGGCACCTGCCACACATGTTTAAGGACTTTCCCACCCTATTTGATGAGGCCCTTGGTGCAGATCTCCTTAAATATCTCCAAGAGCAATGCCAATGTTGTTCTTTCGAAATATGTAGATGAGGTAGGTGGTTAATCCTGTTAATCCTGGGTGTAAACATGACTGCATGGAACATAACAAAAGTGAGAAGAGATCTTCGATTGCCCCCAAGTGGGCGCTTACCTTCTGATGGCAGCCTCGGTTGTATAAGGCGCCTCTCTGTCCCGGAGAGGGAGCTCGGTCCCTTTTGCTGCTTGCCTTCTCTCTCACTGGTGAGTTCTTCTTGCTTCTGGATCAACCCTCATTCGATCCCAGTTGTACAGACAGGCAGATCTCCCGGATCCATCAGGCCTTCACGAGCTCATACTGGGACTACCTGGACATTCCGCCTCATTGACTAAGCAACTACCTGGATTCTCAGCCTTCCAGTGTTGGTATAGTCTATTTCGTTGGACTACTCAGGCTCTATTTCCTGTGAGGCCAATTCAATAAATTCCATATGATATGTGTGTGTAGTATGTATTCTATTGATTTCTGTTTCTTTTTTTTTTTTTTTTTTTTTTTTTGTCTTTTTGAGACAGGATCTCCTTTTAGTCCTAGCTGTCCTGGAGTTCTTTATATAGACCAGGCTGGCCTTGAACTCACAGAGATCTGCCTGCCTCTGCCTCCCAAGTGCTGGGATTAAAGGTGTGTGCCACCATGCCTGGCTAGTGATTCTGTTTCTTTAGAGAACCTTGACTAATACAGTGGATGACCTCCTTATTGCCGCATGGATGTTGATGAATATAAGCAGGCCACCAAGAATTTCCTAGAGGTACTCTAGAATTTGGGCTACCTCATATCAGCCAAAAAGGCCCAACTGTGCACCAGCAAGGCAACTTATCTAGGGTATTGCCTGGAGGGTGGCAGCAGAACCCTGTCTCCAAGCAGGATCCAAGCCATCATGAATATTCTTGAGCCATGGGACAAGAAACAGGTGAGAGAATTCCTGGGGACAGTTGGGCATTGGAGACTCTGGAGACTCAACTTCATGGAAATAGCCAAGCCTCTGTACCAGAGCTTGAGGGGGAAAGGCCCCTGAGCTGGGAGGACAAAGAAAAGGAGGCCCTCTGAAAACAGAAGGAGGACTTAGTGTCAGCACCAGCATTAGGATTGCTGGACATGGCCAAACCTTTCCACCTATCCGTGAACAAGCACCATGGGTTAGCCAAAGCTATATTAATTCAAACCTTGGGACCTTGAAAAGGCCTATGGCCTAGTTGTCAAAATGTCTATCTAGACTGCGTGTCAGCAGGATGGCCAGCATGTATCCACGCCGTTGCTGCCACAGCAGTCTTGCAGAAAGAGACTGATGAAGTGACTATGGACTAGGAGCTGGCTGTCACCACTCCCAAATCTATTGAGATGTTCCTTTGAGGAGTCTCTGAGCACTGGGTGTTGAGAGCTTGCATCGCCCACTATCAGGCTCTCCTGCTATATGCACCCAGAGTCAGGTTCTCACCTTCTGCACTGTGGAACCCAGCATCCCTCCTGCCTAACCCCAGAGAACAACCTGCCATGACTGCATTCAGGTAACTGATTACCTGCAACATGGATGACCAGACCCCTAAGACCAGGCCCTCAGGAAAGCAGATGCAACCTTATACAGTGAAGGGAACAACTACATGCAGGATGGGGCCAGTATGTAGGAGCAGCTGTGGTGACATTCATAGAGGTAATCTGGGCCCAGTCCTTACCTCAGGGTACATAAGCTCAGAAGGCAGAATTAGTAACCCTGATTTAGGCCCTGAGGTGGGGAAATGGCCGTTTATACCAACATTTATACCAACAGCTGGCACGCTTTGGCCACTGCCCATGTGCATGGTGCCTTTTTTTTTTTAATTTTATTTATTTCTGTATGTGTATCAGTGTACTGTCTGCATGCAGGTTTGTGCACCCATGTCGTGCAATCCCACGGAGGTCAAAAGAGGGTGTCGGATTCCCCTGGAACTGGAGTTCTCCTGGAATTAGAGTTTCAGACGGTTCTCGGCCGCCATGTGGGTGCTGGGAATCGAACCCGGGTCTTCTGCAAGAGCGGTCGGTGCTCTTATCCGCTAGGCTATCTCTCCAGCCCGGCATGATGCCTTATACCAGGAACAGGGCCTGCTATCTCTGCTGGGAAGGAAATCAAAAATAAAGAAGAAATTTCTGCTCTCCTGGCAGCCATCTGGTTGCTAGAAAAGCTTGCTATCATTCACTGCCCTAAAAAGCAAAAAGCTGAAGCCCAAGGCAACAGATGTGCTGATGCCACAGCAAGGGGAGTAGCGCAATGCCGGTGGGGCCACTGTAGATCTTAGGTCCTCCTTCCACCTCACACTCTTACCTGAGCCCGATTTATTAGCTCATTCTGCACATACCAGCAAGGAGGAAGAATGGGGTAGGCAGCAAGGAGCCTAGCAGTTTTAGTAAAACTGGGCACCCTGTCCTGTCCAGGACAGGCACGACTCTCTCATTCAACCAAAGCACCCAGCTGGGAAATACAAGCTAAAGAAACCAATTAGAGACAGGTATCTCCTGGATGAGATGGTCAAACAGGTCACCACCAATGTGCCATCTGTGCTCAAGTGAACCTGAAAGGAGGAAGATAGAAAGCACCTTCCAGTAAATATACTCCCCTGTCTCAATGAGGTTCTCATGCACAGGAAAAGAGTGGTGGCTTCGGCCGTCCTGATTCCCTTCCTGGGGTGGGAACAGCTGGCTCCACTGCTCGAGGAGCCTGAGCACATAGGAGTTCAGAATTTTAAGACCTTAAGCTCCAGAGTAGACTGAGATACAGAACACCTCAGGAATTTGATAGGATAGCTTAAAAAACAAGTGGGCTTCTTAGCAGAAATGGATTTACAAAACTGCAGAGGGTTAGACATGTTACTCCTGAAAGAAGGAGATCTCTGTATTGCCTTGGGTGAAAAATGTTTTTATGCCAAGAACTCAGGGGTTCTGAGGGAAACTTTAACCCCAGTTAAGCAGAATCTGGACCCAAGAGCCAAGGGGCACCCTGAAGCTTCTAACTGCTATGAGTCTCTTGTTTCTTGGTCTCTATGGCTTACCACCCTTTTATTTTTTTATTTTTTTTATTTTTTTTTATTTTATTTATTTCTGAATGTGTATGAATGTACTGTCTGCATGCAAGTTTGTGCACCCGTGTCGTGCAATGCCGCGGAGGTCAGAAGAGGGTCTCAGATTCCCCTGGAACTGGAGTTCTCCTGGAACTGGAGTCTCAGACGGTTCTCGGCCGCCATGTGGGTGCTGGGGATCGAACCCGGGTCCTCTGCAAGAGCGGTCGGCGCTCTTAACCGCTAGGCCACCTCTCCAGCCCCTCACCACCCTTTTAATGGCCATAGCTGGACCTCTTCTCCTATTAGTTCTTGGTATTACCATAGGCCCAGGTAGCCTAAATTTGCTATTAACGTATTTAAAAGAGGCTTAATAGTATTAAAATACTGGCCCTATCAGGGTGTGGTGGTGCACACCTTTAATCCTAGCACTTGGGAGGCAGAGGCAGGCAGATCTCTGTGAGTTCAAGGCCAGCCTCTACAAAGCGAGTTCTAGGACAGTTGGATCTACAAGAGAGACTCTGTCTCAAAAAGACCAATTAATTAATTAATTAATTAATTAATTAATTAATTAATTAAATACTGGCCCTATAGGCATAATATCAATCTCTAGCTCAACATGAATGTGAATCATCGATTTAATTCATATAAACAAAGCCAGTGGAGAATGTGATGACTGAAGAAAGTCCATTTTGACAAAGCAATTCTGAAATCCTACATTTCAGCTAGAAGCTTTAGCTCAAGGCCAGAAAACAATGACCCTTAGGTTCTCCCTTCCTGAACAGGAGAAGCAACCAGGAGAATTGTAACAAGGCAAGCAGTGCCAATGCGCACTGTACATTCCACAAGCATTACATTACCTTCCTTTTAGCTGCTTAACTTTGTAAGATGCAAAGAGGTTGGATCACATTTAAATGACTGTGCTGCCCCTTTCACATCAAAGAATCTAGAACTACTGACAACAGTGATGGCCACCTGCCTCTCCCATATGCCAGGCTGGATGACAGGGAAAGAAAAGAACTTGCATGTGGATGAAGAAAAAAGCTGGGTGGGAGATGGTGAAATTTAGAATAAAATTCAAGATGGTCCAAGGTATCCCACAGGTTTTAAAATGCAGTTTAGTCAGAGTACCATTTTTTTTTTTTTTTTTTGGTCTTTTTGAGACAGGGTCACCCTGTAGCCCTGGCTGTCCTGGAACTCACTCTGTAGACCAGGCTGACCTTGAACTCACAAAGATCCGCCTGCCTCTGCCTCCCAAGTGCTAAGATTAAAGGCGTGCGCCACCACACCCAGCGTTACATCATCTTAAAAATCGGATTCAGATTCAAGCCATGTCAGACTATATCCAGATTCTCCTTGTAAAAATGAGCTCTCGCTGGGCATACTGGCATTCGGCTTTAATCCTGGCACTTGGGAGGCAGATCTTTGTGCGTTCAAGGCCAGCCTGGTCTACAGAGTGAGTTCTAGGCCAGCTGGGGCTAGAGGGAGACCCTGCCTCGAAAAGACCAAAAAATAAAAAATAAAAAATAAAGAGCACTCTGTCTCTCAGGGCTGGAGAGATGGCTCAGCGGTTGAGAGCACCGACTGCTCTTGCAGAGGACCCAGTTTCAATTCCCAGCACCCACATGGTGGCTAAGAACTGTCTTTAAAGCTGGGCATGGTGGCACATGCCTTTAATGCCAGCACTCAGGAAGCAGAGGCAGGTGGATCTCTGTGAGTTCAAGGGCAGCCTGGTCTACAGAGTGAGTTCCAGGACAGCTGGGGCTATACGGAGACCCTGTCTCAAAACAAACAAACCAAAAAAACAAACCAAACAAACAGAAATGAGCCCTCATAATCTTTTTGTTTTGTTTTATAAGACCAGATCTCACTGTGTAGCCCTGGCTAATGTGGAACTCACTATGTAGAACAGAATGACCTCAAACTCCCAGAGATCCACCTACCTCTGCCTCCCTAGTGCTGGGATTAAAAAGGAGTACAACCATGCCTGGCCTATTATTATAATTTTATTAATCTTTGGACTTATGTACTCAACTGTTGCCTTTTTTTTTTTTTTGCCTTTTTGAGACAGGGTCTCCCTGTAGCCCCAGCTGGTCTGGAACTTGCTGTGTAAACTAGGCTGGCCTTGAACTCACAGAGATCCACCTGCTTCTGCCTCCCTAGTGTGGGATTAAAAGCGTGTGCCAACATGCCTGGTCTAAACTGCTGTCTAACAGTGGATTCCACCCTCTAAGTTCCAGTGGTAATCCAAATCCATCTGTTGGGTCCCCTTGATCGCACTCAGAAACCTGAAAGTCAGCAAGAATAGAGACCCTAGCCAGGCTAAGGTCTTGCCTTTAATCCCAGCACTAGAGAGGCCAAGACAGGTGAATCCCTGTTGAATTCAAGGTCAACCTATTTTATACAGCAAGTTCCAGGCTAGCTGGAGCTACATAGTGAGACCCTGTCTCAAAAAAACAAAAACAACAAAAAAATGAATCAAAACACTTGAACCTTATTATATGCCTGGTTTTAGCTGGAAGTAGCCAGATCAACTTGACATCCTCTTTCAAGAGTTGAGATCTTTTTTTTTTTTTTAATTTATTTTTGGGTCTTTATTTTAACTTTATTTATTTATTTGTGTGAATGTACTGTCTGCATGTAGGTTTGTGCACCCGTGTCGTGCAATGCCGCGGAGGTCAGAAGAGGGTGTCGGATTCCCCTGGAACTGGAGTTCTCCTGGAATTGGAGTTTCAGACAGCTCTCAGCCGCCATGTGGGTGCTGGGGATCGAACCCGGGTCCTCTGCAAGAGCAGACGGCGATCTTAACCGCTAGGCCATCTCTCCAGCCCAAGAGTTGAGATCTTAAAGTCATTTAGGTGATGGATGTCATATAGCTAGACAAATAGCAGCCTTGGAAGCCATTAAGGATGGACCAATCCCTCATAATCAACTTCGGACTCCACCCCTCATTTCCCTGGTTACTGTAAAAAGGGAAGCTTCACAACTCTCTCTCCTCAGGATTTAAAAGACCACATGAAAAGGAGGAATCGGCTTTGTTGAGGCTCATTAAGAGAAAATTATTTCCTCCAGATCAAAAGAATAGACTCCCGAGTTCTGCCTGCGGTTCTGGGTTGGGGACATAACTTCATAAAGTGCCCCAAACATTACATCCTATTGCCTTCTCCCTTAATCCAACGAGCCTGTTGATCGCTCAACCAAGAGACCAGACCTCCCCTCTGGAAAGCTGTGTGCCTGAAGATAAGCTGAGAACGTGGGAGGAATAATCGTCCCCTTAATGAGATAAGGTGCTCACGGTACCCTCAGAAGTCTCTCTCTTCCTGCAGTTACAGATCTTTACTGCTAAGACTGCCCAACTTTCAGAAATTATAACTCGGAAAATATAACTTTTCCTTTTTCATGTGTCTCTTTGGATACCAGCTAAAGGAAAATCAGCCTGACAAATGACTGAAGGAACCACCCACCCGGCCTCCCCACTGCAGGAGGGAGATACATCTATTTCAGACCCTAGCAAAGGACACCTGGTTGAGCCTCCTTGTAGGTCTGATTTCTTATCAACCCCCTATCAGAACTCTCCATCTCTCCACCCAAGAAAGCACCCTCCACCTTTTGGGATTTCGGAAAGGCAGGACCCCCTTTCTGGGATTTTCTGGGACCACTTAAAAATTCCAGACCTCCAGGGGCTGGAGAGATGGCTCAGCGGTTAAGAGCACCGACTGCCCTTGCAGAGGACCCGGGTTCAATCCCCAGCACCCACATGGTGGCTAAGAACCATCTTTAACTCCAGTTCCAGGGGAATCTGAAGCCCTCTTCTGACCTCCTCAGCATTGCATGACTCGGGTGCACAGACCTACATGCAGACAGTACATTCATACACATACAGAAATAAGTAAAATAAAAAAAAAATCAGAAGCCTGAGTCCTCTGATACTCTCTGGACATTTTCACCCTTTCTCTGAAGACCTGCCCCCCGCCCCCTGCCCCACCTTCCCTCATACCACTGCCTGCCAACCTCCAATGCAGAACTCGTCTGCTTTTTTGAAGTCCCAGAAGTTGTATGTGGAGCTACCAGACTTGGTGTTCACCCTGCTGGTTTTCGGTCTTGTTTTGGTCAGGTATTTCCTCACTATGCCTCTATTCCTCCCTTTTGGAATGGGAATGTGTATTCGGTTCCACTGTACATTGGGAGTATGTAATTTGTCTTTTGATTTTACAGGAGCTTACAGTTTAAGAGATTGGCCTGAGTCTCAGAAGAGACTTTGGACTGTGGACTTTTGAATGGCATTGAGACTGGTAAAGACTGTGGGGACTTTTAAGGTTGGACTAAATACATTTTGCATTTTATATGGTCAGGAGCCTATGGGGGCCAGGGAGTGGAATGTGGTGGTTTGAATGTGTGTCCCCCATAGGCTCTAGGTATTCAGACGTTTGTCTCCAGTTGGTGGCGCTGTTTTTTGAGGTCTTGGAGGGTGTGGCCATGCTGAGGAAATGCGTTGTTGGGGGGCAAGCTTAGTGAGTTTTAACAAGCCTCTTGGTCTACAGTGCTCTCTCTGTTTCCTGTGCTCTTTGCGAGATGTGACCCTCGGCCTGCCGCTCCAGCTCCAGCCGCCATGCCTCCCGCCACAATGGACTCTAATTCCCTGGAACCGCCAATCATAAGCTCAAACAAACTCTTCCTTTTATAAGTTCCTTGGTCATGGTGCTTTATCACAGCAACAGAAAACTGACTAATACACAGAGCCAAAGTCAAAATCATCTGTGAACCATAAAAACAAACTTTTTATTCTGATTTCATTTCTGTCTCTGTGATAAAAATACTAAAAAGCAATTTAGGGGCGAAAGGCTTTATAGGACTCAGACACATCCAGGTTACATTCTACCCTTGCCGAGAAGTCAAGGTAGAAACTTGAACAGTTAGTTAGTCACAGTGCATCCAGGAAGTCAAGAGCTGACAGGAATGAGCACCTGAGCGCTTGCTTGTGCTCAGCCCCACCTCTACACTCAAACAGTCCCGGACCCAAACCCAGATAACCATGCCAGCCACGATGGAGGGGGTGGTCTTCCCACCTCAACACAATGAAGACAATCCTCTCCAGACAAGCCCATAAGCCAACCTGGTCTAAGCAGTCTCTCATTGAGACTTTTCCCAGGTGATTCTTGATTGTGTCAAGCTGCCAATTAAAATTAACCACCACAATTTTCATGACATGTTAGAAATTAATGTTGAGCTGGATGTGGTGGCGCACGCCTTTAATCCTAGCCCTTGGGAGGCAGAAGCAGGTGGATCTTTGTGAGTTCAAGGCCAGCCTGGTCTACAGAGCGAGTTCCAGGACAGCTGGGGCTACAGGGAGACCCTGTTTCAAAAAGACCAAAAAAAAAAAAAAAGAAATTAATGTTGAAATTTTACCGAATTTGAATTTTATTACAGTGTTTTTATCTAAGCTTTTGTTGTTGTTGTTCTTGTCTTTTTGAGACAGGGTCTCCCTCAAGCCCCAATTTTAGAGAATAGGAATGTTAATTTAACTTAATCAGAAATGGCACTACACTCAAGATTGTTCAGTTAACCAGGCAAAGTACCTGCAGGGCCCTAAATCCAACAAGAAGGGGCCCAGGCCCTGGAAGCAGAACTTACACAGATGATTAAACTGTACAACATAATCAGACCAGGACCCCACCTGCCCATGATCTGGGCATGAACCTCAGATAGACAGATAGACACACCTGGCCATGGACCAAGACTCAGATACAAGCCCCAGATACCCACCTGGGACCAAGTTCATGCCCCCCTACTCAGCTACAGGCTACTTAAGCTGGGAAGTGCTCTCTTCCCCTGGGGGACCTGCATGTGAGATGCCACCTCACTCACACTCTCTTCCCCTGGGAACCCTCACTGTGTGAGACTTGAACTCCCGATATGCTGTCCCTGACCATTGGTTCCTAGATACTGCCACCCCACATTCTGCCTGGTCCCCAGGGCTGCCCTGGACCTGCTGCCTGGAGCTCCCACAGCCGCTGGGTTTGAGATCCTCTCAGGCCAAGGGTCAGCCTCCTGGAAACTCCCTAGTGTGGATCCAATCTGCCACTTCCTCCACTTCTGGGAGACTAAGAGACACAGTAAGTGAGCAGCCTTGGGGAGTCAGGCTAGGAACAGGACAGAATTAGGATTAATAGAATTAACCCATGTGGCAAAGAATAAAATTAGATTGCATCAGAATACTTATACCCCAGATCCCCTTGGACTTAAGTCCATGATCCAGGCATAGCAACCACATGACAAAGAGGGGAGCTTATAGAGTAGAGAAACCTTAAGCTGGGTCTTTAATCCTAGCACTTAGGAGGCAGAGGCAGGAGGATCTCTGTGAGTTCCAGGCTAGCCTGCTCTACAGAGTGAGTTCCAGGCCAGCTGGGGCTACAGGGAGACCCTGTCTCAAAAAAAAAAACAATCACAAATGGCATTTCTTGTCTCCCTGTCACTGGGATCTGACCATTGGGGCACCAAGAAAGGGAACCTCGCCTGGTGTCAGCAGACCTACTGATCCATAGGGGTGGGGTAGCCCTCCGAGAGTCCCAGTGTAAAGACCATGGGAACACATAGGACCCTGGAGGCTCAGGAACAACTTCAGGGAACATCACTACCTCAGACTGTAAAGAACAAGGGTTCATTGGTTTGGGAAACCTAGAGGCAGACAATGATACTGACCATCTCCTAAGAGGTTTGCCTGAGTAATCGCCATTGGAGGCAAAACCTCAAGATGGAGGTACCATATAAATGTAAATGAAGGGACAGAGAAGGGGAAGGAGATTCTGAAAGTGGGCTGGGAAGGGGCACACTGTTTTTTTGTCTCTGTGAAGTGGCTAACAACAGAAACGACAAACAACAACAACAACAACAGTGTGCCCCACAGCTCGAATGCACTGAGAAGAGGCTTGGTGACTGGTCCCAGAGGCTCACCTGTGCAGGGTGCACGTGGCTGGGAGTGGGCCCGTGGCTGGGAGTGTGCCCGCTGTCACTGAGGCCTGGAAACCCCAACACCTGAGTAGGGGTGCTGAGGGGTCCGAGGCAGCAGAGGGCAGACCGCTCGCAATCGGAGGAAAGCCCTTTTTTTTTTTTTTTCGGTCTTTTTGAGACAGTGTCTCCCTTTAGTCCCAGCTGGCCTGGAGCTCACTCTGTAGACCAGGCTAGCCTTGAACTCACAGAGATCCACCTGCCTCTGTCTCCTGAGTGCTAGGATTAAAGGCGTGTACCACTATGCCCAGCTGGAAAGCCCATTTTTGTTCCTCCAAGCCACCAGCCTGGGCTCCAGCAGGCTGTGCTGGGTGAGCACACTGCCTGAAGCAGGTGAGTACACAAGGCAGAAAGAACACAAAGCAGGAGCATCAGGTCTCCATCAGCCCAGAGCTGGGGCCTGGGGCTGACAGCAGCTTCTGTTGCTGCAGCAGGTAGGCTGAAGGTCTAGTGACCTCAGAGGCTGTGTGCACTGATGGGCTTGCTGATGAAGAAACAAAACAAAAATAACTTCCTAGTTGAGGGTTACCAAAATTATATTTTGTGTAACTGACTGTTGGCCAAACACAGCCCACAAGACAGGTCTAAAAGGACAGGAACTTGGAAGAGTTGGTGAGAGAGGCCCAAAAGTTCTGTGTAAGAAGGAATGCGGTGTTAGGGTTTGAGATTCCACACCATACGCACCGAAGGATGGAAAACCAAGACTTTATTTCAGGAAAAAGTAAACCAGCATGCTGAGGTGGGAGGGAAAAGGCTCCGACCCCAATAACTTGGCTCACAGGCCTTTTATACAAGGTCTAGGGGAATTTTAGCAGTGTTTGGGTAACTTCTAGCCTTATTGGATATAACAGAACTTTACAGCTCATGGTTAGGTCGCCCAAGGGTACCCCACATACCAACATTTATCTTTAGACACAATCCTGCAACTGGAATAGGAAATGTTGGGTCAGTCCATCTGCCCTCACATACCAACAGTTATCTTCAACAAGTTTAAGTTAGCTGTTCTTGAGGCCTTGAGCAACTGTCTTTGAGCAATCGACCTTTTCCCTGAATTGGGCAGGTTCCAGTAATTGCTTAAAATGGTGGCTATACTCAAAATGAAGTCAGTGTGGGCCTCTCTTACAGCAGAAAAACAAAAAAGGCAAGATAACACTGACAACCATAAATCCAATGAGGGCAGAAGGCAGGGATCTAGGAACTCAAGGTCCAAATCATCAGAGAGATCTCAAAGGAAGTAACAGAAAAGAGACTCCAGAGAGGAAGACAGAAAACGCTACAATGCTACAACGTAGGGAGGAGGGACGTTAGAAGAGAGACTGTAAGATCTTAAAAAAACAAACAATGCCGCACTCTGGGAGGCAGAGGCCAGGCGGATTCTTATGTAGAGGTAGGCTCATTGAGTGTTCATAGGTGTTCCAGGACAGTTTGGCGGCTACAGGGAAGACCCTGGTCTCAAAAGACCAAGAAAAAAAAAAAAAACCAAGAAGTAATACCCCTGGTAAGCATTAAAAGGCATTAATAAATATTTTGTCACCTAATATTGGCTCTCCTCATACCTGCCTTCTCTCTTTCTACAAAAAGGCTCCATTTCAAGGGCATTTTGAGAATGTGCCGAAGCTCTGCTAAATGTAACCCCCCCACTCCCCCACAGAGAATGTTTCCTGGAGACTTACAGCAGGAAAAAGCTTGGTAGTTAAAAGTATGTCTATGGGGCTGGAGAGATGGCCTAGTGGTTAAGAGCACCGACTGCTCTTGCAGAGGACCCAGGTTTGATCCCCAGCACCCACATGGCAGCTGAGAACCATCTGTAACTCCAGTTCCAGGGGAATCCGAGACCCTCTTCTAACTTCCGAGGCATTACACGACACGAGTGCACAAACCTACATGCAGACAGTACATTCATACACATACAAAGATAAATAAAATAAAAAAAAAACTAAAAAAAAAGTATGTCTACAGAAAGTCTTAATTTGGTGCAATGTATCATATATGTTATTTGGGTTCAACTCTTGTTTAGGGAGATGAAGGAAGAAACAGTTAAGTAGTTATGAGAGAGAATTGCTGAGAAGCATGTAAATATAAGCTTATGGATTTTTTTAATAATAAAATAAGATTTTGTCCTATGAATGAAAAATAAAAGATGTGTGGGCTGGAGAGATGGCTCAGTGGTTAAGATCAGTGACTGCTCTTACACAGGATCCAGGTTTGATTCCCAGCACCCACATGGCAGCCAAGAGCCATCTTTAATCCTAGCACTCAGGAGGCAGAGGCAGGCAGATCTCTGTGAGTTCAAGGTCATCCTGGTCTACAGAGTGATTTCCAGGCCAGCTGGGGCTACAGGGAGACTCTGTCTCAAAAAAAAAGTAAAAAAATAAAAATAATAATAATAATAATAAACAAAGCCAGGCACAGTGGTGCATGACTTTACTACCAGGTCTCAGGAGGCAGAGGCAAGCAGATATCTGTGAATTCAAAGCCAGCCTGGTCTACATAGTGAATTCTAGGGGTAAAGCTAGGGGTACAGGGAGACCCTGTTTCAAAAAAATAATAATAATAAATTTTCAAAAATAAAGAAAAAAAGATGTGAACAAAAGTGTCAAAACTCTAAGGGAAATTACAAAAGGTTTAAGTTGTACAAACCTTGTGAAAGATGGGACTTAAGGATGATGTATGCTGTTTTTTTCTTTTTTCTTTTGAAATGGTTTACTAGTTTAATCAGTATACAGTATATGAAGTAGTACAGAATTTAAAAATGAATGATTCTTGGGCTGGAGAGATAGCCTAGCGGTTAAGAGCACCGACACTCTTGCAGAGGACCTGGGTTCGATCCCCAGCACCCACATGGTGGCTAAGAACCATCTGTAACTCCAATTCCAGGAGAACTCCAGTTCCAGGAGAATCTGAGACCCTCCTCTGACCTCCATGGCATTGCACGACATGGGTGCACAGACCTATATGCAGACAGTACAGTCATACACATACAAAAATAAATAAAATTAAAATTAAATAAATAAATAAAAATAAAAATGAATGATTCTGACAGGTCCCACTGTTAGGGCATTGTCATGGAGAAGGAAATAGCTGGCTCTTTTTACAGTTATCCAAGTTCCAAGTAGATTATCCTGTTAAGGTTCTTCTGCGTTATTTTTGTCCAAGTTGTGACAGCTGTTTTATAAACTGTGTAGCATTAAAAAGCTCACTGCAGCCATATAAAATGTGTTTGCCCCCTCTCTCTGCTTCCTGTGCTCATTGCGAGATGTGACCCTCGGCTTGCTGCTCCAGCCCCAGCCACCATGCTTCCTGCCACAATGGACTCTGATTCCCTGGAACTGTCAATCATAAGCTCAAATAAACTCTTCCTTTTATAAGTTCCCTTGCTCATGGTGGTTTTATCACAGCAACAGAAAAGTGACTAATACAGTTATTTGGTACCAGAGAGTGGGCTGTTG
>VZQC01002577.1:58944-74181 GCA_009823505.1 Rhizomys pruinosus | reverse complement strand
TTTTTTTTTTAATTTTATTTATTTTTTGTATGTGTATGAATGTACTGTCTGCATGCAGGTTTGTGCACCCGTGTCGTGCAATGCCGCGGAGGTCAGAAGAGGGTCTCGGATTCCCCTGGAACTGGAGTTCTCCTGGAATTGGAGTTACAGACGGTTCTCAGCCGCCATGTGGGTGCTGGGGATCGAACCCGGGTCCTCTGCAAGAGCAGTCGGTGCTCTTGTCCGCTAGGCTATCTCTCCAGCCCCTTTATATACATTTTTATATTTGATTTTTCGACAGGGTCTCACTAGTCATAGCCTGCCCAGGACATAGCCCGGGTTGACCTCGATCTCTCAGGGATCCTCCTGCCTCTGCCTCCCACAGCTAGGATTAAAGGTGCATGCCACCACACCTGGCACAGCAGTATTTATTTTATGGGACTGCTTAAACGTATAGGCTCATGTCTAAGGCTAATGATTTATTTGATATCAAATTGATTTATAAGTAAGTTGTCATGTAAGCTAAAACTATTAAATTATTCTATAGTCCTTGATCCTTAAGAATATTAGTTCATTTTAAAGAATGATTACTTGTGTTCTAGCGTGCAATTTATTTCTATTTTGAGTAGAGACACGTGGGGACATTTGCCAAGCCTATGTAAAACACCTGTAAGCATTCAAAGAGAATTGGTCATTCAAAACCTGCTCCCAGAATGAATTAGGAAACAGAATCCTTCTATATTCTGTCTACAAGAAACCCATCTCACCCTCAAAGACAGACACCACCTTAGAGTGAAAGGATGGGAAAAAAAATTCCAAGCTAATGGAACCAAGAAACAAGCCAGAATGGTGATTCTAATATCAGACAAAATAGATCTCAAAGTAAAACTAATCAGAAGAGACAAAGAAGGCCATTACATCCTTGTTAGAGGAACAATTAACTTAGAAGACTTCACAATCCTAAATGTCTATGCACCAAACTCTGGTGCAACTAACTTTATAAACACTACTCTGCAGGACCTCAAGACTCAGATTAATCCTAACACACTGTGGTGGTTTGAATGAGAGTGTCCCCCCACAGGCTTTAAGTATTCAGACATTTTGTCTCCAGTTGGCGGCACTGTTCTTGGAGGTCTTAGAAGGTGTGGCTGTGCTGGAGGAAATACGTTATTGGGGGCAGGCTTAATGAGTTTAACAAGCCTTGCAATCTCTAGTCTCTCTCTCTGCTTCCTGGGCTCATTGCAAGATGTGACCCTTGGCTTGCTGCTCCAGCCCTGGCCACCATGCCTCCCACCACAATGGACTCTAATTCCCTAGGACCATCAATTGTAAGCTCAAATAAACTCTTCCTTTTATAAGTTCCTTTGATAATGGTGGTTTTATCACAGCAACAGAAAAGTGACTAATACACACACTAAGAGTGGGAGACTTCAACACCCCACTGAGCCCCTTGGATAGATCAGCTGGACAAAAAATAAACAGAGAGACACCAGAACTGAACAATACAATACACCAAATGGACCTCACAGACATCTACAGAATATTCCACCCAGACACCAGAGAATATACTTTTTTTAAAGAGATTTTTAAAATGTTATTTATTCTTTATGTATTTGAATGTACTGTCTGCATGCAGGTCTGTGCACCCGTGTCATGCAATGCCATGGAGGTCAGAAGAGGGCGTCAGATTCCCCTGGAACTGGAGATAAAGATGGCTCTCAGCCACCAAGTGGGTACTGGGGATTGAACCCAGGTCCTCTGCAAGAGCAGTTGGTGCTCTTAACTGCTAGGCCATCTCTCCAGCCCCTTCTTCTTTTTTTTTTTANCTAATACTGGGAGGCCCAAAGCCCTTCCATGGGTGAGGAGAAGCCATGGGTGGCAGAACCAGGTCAAGACTAGGGACAGTTCTCTAGTGAAGAACAACCTGATTTCTATCCCAGACTGGGACTGGTTTCTCCTCTTTACTGATTTCTATGACATGGCAATGGTGGCCACATGGACTAATGAAGACAGGAAAGAAGGCTACCGAGAGAAAATAAAAGAAATAAGGAAGGCCTGAGTCTCTGGTCTCTATCTTTTTTTTTATATATACTTTCTTTTATTTCATTTTTTTAACAATAAGTGATAATTTATGAGTACAAGCATCCTTCATGTAAAACCAATCTGCAAGCAGTTGTGCCCAAACCCACACAGCCCAAAGGCTCCCACCATCCAGCTGGAGGTGGGGTGGGGGGGTTGTATGTACAATCCAGTTGATCAAATAAGTGTCCAGTCTATCTTGCTGTAGTTTCACCATTCACCCCAATCGCAGCCCTTACAGTCTACCACACTCCCTCTTCCCAGGCTGTGCAGCATTCAGCTCACCACCCATATTCTCAACATGCCTCAGAGCCAAGAATTTCTGATTTAAAAATGTACACTTTACATTTAAATTTCCTTCTCATCATAAAGAATGTGAGGCTTCAAATGAGATAAATGTACTAATTGCACAAATCATTAATCTTTTGTAAATGATGAAGGAAATTTAAAAGGATTACATTGTATTTCTTTTTCAGATTTTCAGAAAAAAGTGAGATATCTTTCTATATCTATATGCATTTATTTTATTTATTTATTTTTTGTCTTTTTGAGACAGGGTCTCCCTTTAGTCCCAGCTGGCCTGGAACTTGCTCTGTAGACCAGGCTGGCCTTGAACTCAGAGATCCACCTGCCTCTGCTTCCTAAGTGTGGGATTAAAGGTGTGTGCCACTACGCCCACCATGTGGGTGCTGGGAATCAATCCCCGGTCCTCTGCAAGAGTAGTCAGTGCTGTTAACAACTGAGCCATCTCTCCAGCCCCCCATATGCATTTTAATGTGAAGGTAATCCACCATTTCCTAGCCTACATAGTACCATTTTAGGTCAATGTAATGAAAACAATAAGCAATAATTTATTCTGTGCTCATATTACAAAATAATAACAGTGGTGAACAATAATTAATCAAGAAAATATAGGTATGGAAAATCACCCTTTCATGCGATGCTAAATAAAATATTTGCATGATATTTTTTTAATTTTATTTATTTCTGTATATGTATGAATGTACTGTCTGCATGCAGGTTTGTGCACCCACCTGTGTTGTGCAATGCCATGGAGATCAGAAGAGGGTGTCGGATTCCCCTGGAACTGGAGTTCTAGAATTGGAGTTTCAGATGGTTCTCAGCCGCCATTTGGGTGCTGGGGATCAAACCCGGGTCCTCTGTAAGAGCAGTCGGCGCTCTTAACAGCTAGGCCATCTCTCCAGCCCTTGCATGATATTTTTAAGCCAAGTATTCAGAGTGAAATCTGCTCTCACTTCAAAGCTTAATTTTAAAAAATAAAGCTTAAGTTTCTACATGGCCAAAACTGAGTTTGTTTTTAGAATTTCGAGATCATGTATGAGTTAGGCTCACACGAAAGCCAAAATAATTAACATTTCTACCACACTAATTTTGTATATGTGTAGCTTTTCTGGAAATAAACAGGAAGTCCCACATAGATTGTATTTGCAAATCCTGAAATAACTATTAATGAAAATTATCAACAGTATTGGCATATTTTAGAATTCAATGCCTTGAACAGGGGAAATTATGAAATGTCTTACTGTATTGATAAATGCCATTAGATGACTATACTTTATTAAGATTGTGTAAATGAAAGGGCTCTAACTTGTTTAATGGGAGGGACCTTGTATCTTATGTTCAATATAATTATGCTGCACACTTAAAACAAAAAAAAAAGAAAAGCACTATAACTAATAATGAGGCTTGTTATAACTATTGAACCCAGGGGCTGAAGTGATTAAAAGAGATTCTAAATCATCAAAATTTTGCTATAAAAGTAACAAAAACAAAAACCATAGAGAAGTTATTTTATAAGACTGGAGAGATGCCTCAACAGTTAAGAGCATTGGCTGCTCCTGCAGAAGACCCAGTACCCACATGGTGGCTAACACTCATCCTTAACTCCAGTTCCATGGGATCAGACACCCTCTTCTGAGCACTGCAGGCAATGGCTTACACACAGGCAATACACTCATGAACATAACATAAAAATGATAAATAAAATATTTTTAAAGATATTGGCAAGAATCTCAGAAGAGACTTTAGACTTTTGAAAGGTGTTATGACTATTAAAGTCTATGGGAACCTTTGTAGTTAAACTGAACATTTTCCATTATGAAATTATGGGGACCAGGGTGGAATATTAATATTTGCATGTGAAGTATCTCTCCTAGGCTGATATATTTGAATTCTTGGTGTCCAGGTACTGCTAATATCTTTGGAGGCTGTTGAACCTTTAGGAGGAGGGACCTAGCAGGAGGAAGAAGGTACTGATGTTGGGGTTATAGATTACGCTTGCTTCCAGCCAAGTCTCTCTCCTTCTGCTCCCTAACTACTCATAGCAAAGAGCCTATCCACTACTATGCCTTCCCCGTCATTACATATGATGTCATCAAATCATAAGGCTTAAGTTGTTTCTTGTCAGGTATGTGATCACAACCATGGGAAAAGTGTTCCAAAATATACTTTTTAAGCCTACATTCTAACTATATCTTCTACTGTGTTTTAAAATGTCTGAGACACTTCCTTATATGCAAAAGATAATAAATAACTACTGCTGTGGTTTTGGGGGGAAATATCTTTGCTTTAAGAGAGACACGTTATGTGTGTCTGATTCCATTGTTATTAATAGGGAGAGTTAATATTTTTTCCAAAATTTGTTTTAACATTCTTTATTATTTTTTTCAAGCCAAAACAGAACTATATGTCTCAATTTATACTTGAATATCTTTTTACCTTAATGGCACATATCAGATCTTTACATATGGTGTTTATTTTCTGGTTTTTTAAGTGCTTAAAGCTAGTTTCTAAAGAAGCAGAGCCACTGATTTGATATTATTACTATTATTATTATTATTTGCAAAGATGTAGAGCCACCTTGAAACCAAATGTAAGCAGGCCTGAAATGTTGTATCACTACAGGGTGCAGCAACTTTAGTCCTTAAAATAGTGAATAGAACTTAAACAACTTATTACCTCTTGGTCGTGTTATAAATCACATTTCTCTTATGCTGCAAATACTGAGATAATCATTTTATGAGGGGGAAAGATGTATTTTGACTCGAGTTTCTAGTCCATGATTTATTATCTCTATTCCTTCTAGACCAACATATTAAGATGAAAATGTAAGAACAAAAGGGCTCACCTCAGGGCTGGAGCGATGGCTCAGCAGTTAAGAGCACTGCTGCTATTGTAGAGGACCTAGGTTTGTGCCTGAAACTTCATGGTATCTAACAACTGTCAGTAACTTCAGTTCCGGGGGATCCAACATCCTCTTCTGGCTTCTATGGGCATTGCATGACATACATGCAGGCAAAACATCCATGCATCTGAAATTAAATTCAATTAAATAATTTAAAAACTGCTCACTTTATGATGAAAAAAAGAAAACCATAAAAGAGTGCAGAGTACACTTATGACTCATAAAAAATTTTAAGGCACATGTGCCAACTGCTTTAAAGACCTTTCAGTGAGCCCTACATCCTTCAAGTTCCATCACCACCTGTCAACAGCATTCTCTATAGGACAAAGCCCTTACAAGATGGGCCTTTTAGAATGGTACCAACAGTCTACTAGAAATCTTTATATAATGTATTAGCATTTGATCACCATACTAGGAAACATTTTCATATGCTGAAAATGATATTACCACAAATATAAGAATCTTCTATGGTTATCTTCATAGGACCATAGCAGTAGAGTATTGCGATAGAAGACCATTTTCATTATAAGGACTTTTTGTCTTTAAAGAAATATTTTTATAAACATGACTTAAGAAATATGGTTCAAGGAAAGACTAATGGGAAAAGGAGGTAAAGAATTGGGGCTTTCAAAAGCTAAATGTTCTCCACAAAGTATATATTTTATCACCCCTCATTGTCAAAGTCCCTCATTTGACCTTTCTACATTTCAGAAATCTGAAGGGACAAAGATCTGCCTAATCATCATCCAATCTTGGTGCATCTGCTGAAGCATCCTGGTATCTACCATTAGGGAGATGGATGATGGAAGGGGAAAATCAGTAGCTCATCTGAGAAGGGTCATGTTCACTCCTGTGGTGATGGATGAAAGCTATTTCTTTGTTAGCAGGAATCCTCCTTTATTGTCATGCAAGTCTGGCCGTGAGTACCAACCATATATTTTTTTCCAGTTTGCTCAAGTAAAGTGACACATCCATTCCACCCAGGATAGATGAATGCAGAAACTACTCTACATCCCTAAAAACTGTATTTCTATGTATGCTGTGGATTCTCCCTCTTGCCAGCTCTGGCTGAGTTTAAAGATTAAGTCACCTTGAAAAGTCTAGAAAACATTTTGAATTCCTTAACTGTGAGGCAGCAGGACTAGATCTGAGTTGTATGGATCTCTAGACAATTAGATGGTTTTCTAAAGATAATTTTGTGCTTGTATGTCAATTTTCTTTCTCAGGTGCTGCTTCAAAGGATTTATGAAAAAAAAAAAAAAGCAGAGAATGTGCACCACTTGTAAAGGTCTGAGAAGACCAATGAAGAATAAAACCTACTCACAGAGCTGGAAGATGGCTCAGTGGTTAAAAACACTGCCTGCTCTTGAGGAGCACCTGGGTTTGGTTCCCAGCACCCACAAGGTCACTGACAACTGTTCAGAACACCAGTTCCAGGGCATCTAACTTTCTCTTGTGTCATTACCAGGGCAATGCACAACACAATGCACATACATACATGCAAGCATTACATCCATGCACACAAAATAAAAATACATAAATCAGAAATAGAATAAAGTGCTACTTAATTATAGGCTGACATAAAAATTTCAAACTAATCTTGGAAAACAGTCATCTGTNCACACCCCCCCCCCACCTTATGAGATCTTCAAATTTGAAGGAAGTTTTTAAGAGCTGACCTCAGCAGATGTTTCTGAGATGGAATGATCTCCGGTAGGGAAGGGGTGTATTGGGTCCTTAGCACCATAAGTTTGATGGAATTTAATAAATCTGGCCAGTGAGTTAAGGATGCATGGGCCACAAGTCAGAGCAACCAGAAGGATAAGTTTAATGGCAGATTCAGGAAGTCTTCAGCTCTCAGGGAAGAAACTGGCTCTTTGCGGGGGATCTTGACCCTAAACTGCCTAGCCTATTTTTAGCTCCTATTTTTATCACATTACCCTCTGAGGAGGTCACCCCAAATTGCCAAGAGGGAATTGGGGTACTGACTGCTCTGACTTCTTCCATGCTGAAAAGGGGTATAGGATGAGGCAACTGGGGTACCCCCTACTCAATGGGTCTATCTAAAGCCTCCCCCAAAGTATAGAGAGAACAAAGTCCTTGACTGATGCCTGTAAAGGAGAAGTGAAGGCAAGGGTAGTTAGGTACTTTTTCTAAGCAGGGAACCAGGAGAAGTAAGAACAGGGTAAATTAAATGTCTGACTTAAAAGTCCATTAGAATTTGTCAATGAGGGGTTCCAAAGCATTCATTTATTGGGTTTCTCCTTTTGTTCATTTGGCCATAGTGTCTGGTCTCAGAATCTGCTTTCCAGGCATTCTGATAGCCATGGTGTGAGTTTCCCCTTAGGTAGTTGCTGAAGACAGTAAATAGCTGATAAGGATTACCAAGACCATCCAAACTATCTTCTAGACTGCATGCAGCTGGTTCAGAAAGGTAGAACCTAGCTCCTTTAAATCTAGAAAAAGTTGGATCCCTTTCTTCTTCCGTAGCCTGCAGTAGAGATACAGAGGTCCAGCAGAGCAGAGGTCAGGTCTGGTGGCAGCTGAAGACCCCTGAGCCAAAGGGGAGGTTGAACCAAGAGGCCCAGCCAAGGGGCCACAGCCATTCCAGATCCTATAAAGTTCTGAGGATACTGGGCTTTACTTTTGCTTTTGCTTTAGACTCACTAATGAGGGTCTCTGCTGATTACCCCCTTGAGGTCACCTCTAAATCTTGGTGGGACCTCCAAATGTTGTAAAGTTGCAGTCTCTCCACTTAACCACATGGAGCTTTAAAGGAGAATTTAATTAAAAAAATTTTTTTTATTTATTTATGTGTATGACTGTATTGTCTGCATGTAGGTTTGTGCACCCGTGTTGTGCAATGCTGCAGAGGTCAGAAGAGGGTGTCGGATTCCCCTGGAACTGGTGTTCTCCTGGAATTGGAGTTACAGACAGTTCTCAGCCGCCATTTGGCTGCTGGGGATCAAACCTGGGTCCTCTGCAAGAGCAGTCAGAGTTCTTAACTGCTAGGCCATCTCTCTAGCCCGAGAGTTTAATTTAATTATGACGCCGGGCCGACACTCAATGTGGCCNGTGCTAGGATTAAAGGCATGCGCCACCACACCTGGCTTAAAGACAGCTCCTAGCTGCCGGGTGGGTGCTGGGAATCATACCTGGGCCCTCTGCAAGAACAGTCAGTGCTCTTAACCACTGAGCAATCTCTGCAGCCCCTCTTTCAGTCCCATTTAGACACATTCTCCTCTCCCTGTCCCTACCCCACCCCTGTTCATGCCTTCTGCCATACGTGTCTTGCATCTTTCTCTCAGTCTTTCCAAAATTTTTCACTGCAGAGGCTTGTTGTTTGGGGCAGAGTTTAACTGTATCAGTTCAGTTCTTTGACCTAGTCTTTATGTTGTTTTTCCCTATCCTTTGTATTGCTTCAACATTGTCAGTAAGAAGAGCAACATCTCAGCCAAGAAGAGCAATGAGCAGGAACCCTGAATGGCAAAAGCTATTGTGTCTTGAAATTTCCTTTACTGAACAGATTAGTACACCAGAATTCAGCTTTACACAAATTCTCAGGACATGGACAGAACATAGCAAGATTCTTTGTCAGAATGTAGCAAAAAAGGCCTGTAACCCAGTCAGTTTCAGGTAGAGTCCTGCAGCCCTTCTGAAATTGCATGAGCTGGTCTCCATTGTCTGCATTTCTCTATACATTCTCAGGAATCTTCCAAACTCCTACCAGAATGTCCTCTTGGTCTCTGCTTACAGAATTCTAGGGCTTTCCTAGCACACAACTTCAGATTCTTCCATGGTCCTTCCACAAACCCATTCCAAAGTCTTGTGTGTGTGTGTGTGTGTGTGTGTGTGTGTGTGTGTGTGTGTGTGTGTGAATGTACTGTCTGCAATGCCGTGGAGGTCAGAAGAGGGTGTAGGATTCCCCTGGAACTGGAGTTCTCCTGGAATCGGAGTTACAGACGGTTCTCAGCCGCCATGTGGTGTCGGGGATCAAACCTGGGTCCTCTGCAAGAGCAGTTGGTGCTCTTAACCGCTAGGCCGTCTCTCCAGCCCCATTCCAAAGTCTTAAGAACTTCACTGTTGGGTTTATCCTAGCAATGGCCTCACTCCTCATAACAGTTTTCTGTATTAATTATTTTTCTTATTGTGACCAAATACCTGACAAGAAGGCAACTTAGAGAGGGAGGGTTTGTTCGGTTTAAAAAGAGATGCAGTCAATCATGGTGGAAAAAGCCAGGTGGCAAGAGCATTGGTCCCATTGTGTCTGAAGTTAGGTAGCAGAGAGTAGACAGGAAGTGGACCTGAGCTATAAAACCTCAAGGCTCACCCCCTCCATGGAGGCTCTATGTCCTATAGGTTCTACAACATTCCAACAGTACCACCAGGAACCAACCAGGGGACATTTTATATTCAGTACACCATGACAATACACTATGACACCACTGTCATTCTATAAAACAATCCATAATTCATGTGCAGCAGTTTTTTGGGTTTTTTTTGTTTTGTTTTTGTTTTTTTGGTCTTTTCGAGACAGGGTCTCCCTATAACCCCAGCTGGCCTGAAACTCATTCTGTAAACCAGGCTGGCCTTGAACTCCCAGAGATCCACCTGCCTCTACTTCTGGAGTGCTGGGATTAAAGGTGTGTGCCACCATGCCCATCTTAAATACAGTTCTTAACCACCTTATGAGTGCTAGGAATTGAACCCAGGTCCTCTGAAAGAGCCGTTGGCGCTCTTAACCACTGAGCCATCTCTCTAGCCCTTATTTGCTATGATAGAATTGATTTAATGAAGGCTGGGGAGATGGCTCAGCAGTTAAGAGCACTGGCTGCTCTTGCAGAGGACCTGAGTCCAATTCCCAGTACCAATATCCCAGCTAATAACCATCTATATCTCCAGTTCCAGTAGATCTGATGTTCTCTTCTGTGGGAATTGCATGATATGGGTGCACCTACTGACATACAGGCAATACACTCATACACATAAAATAAAAATAATAAATGCCGGGCGTGGTGGTGCACGCCTTTAATCCTAGCACTTGGGAGGTGGAGGCAGGCAGATCTTTTTGAGTTCAAGGCCAGCCTGGTCTACAGAGTGAGTTCCAGGACAGCTGGGGCTACAGGAAGACCCTGTCTCAAAAAGACCAAAAAATAAATAAATAAAAATAAAAAATAAAAATAATAAATAATAATTTTTTGTCTTTTGAGACAGGCTCTCCCTGTAGCTCTAGCTGGCCTGGAACTCACTATGTAGACAAGGCTGGCCTGGACCTCACAGAGATCCGCCTGCCTCTGCCTCCCAAGTGCTGAGATTGTGCCACCACATCCAGCAATAAAAAATATTTTTAATTGGTTTAATGAGTCAATCTGCACCATGTAAATGCAGCTAGGTCTGTGTTGCTGGACTGTCCTCCCTGCCACCTTATCACTTTATGCACTGCAGACAGAGGGTAATCAACAAGGTCTTTTTACCCTTATTCTAACAAAGATTGCTGGGGAAAGAGACCAACTGATATCCCTAAGAATTGGTTAGCCACTTGATTAGAATCTTCCTCTGCTGAGGAGGATTTGTTGATAGCAAAATCCATAATGGCCCACAATGCATTATGCCTCCCTTTTGGCTTGAAGAGGTCCTAAATGCAGCAAGTTAGTCTTTACTTTAGGAAGTATCTCCCATAGCCCTGAGCTCCTTGAAAGTTTCACTGAAATGGGAGAGCCTACTAGCCCAACAATTCCACTTTGAGGAATATACCCAGCAGTGATATCTGTGTATGTTCATTAAAAGGTAAATACTAGAAGCTGGGCATGGTGTTGCATACCTTTAAACCCAGCACTCAAGAGGCCGAGATCTCTGTTAGTTCAAGGCCAGCCTTATCTACATAGTGAGTTCCAGGGCAGCTGGGGCTACAGGAAGACCCTGTCTAAAAAAAACAAAAAAAAAAAAAAAAAAAAAAAAAAAAAAAAAAAAAAAAAAAGGTAAATACTAGAATGTTCACTGTGAAAATCCTAAACTAGATACAAGCCAAATGAATATACCACAATATATAAATTGTTCATTCAAGTGCTATGTAGCAGTAAGAATCAATGGCACAGAGTTTAACAGTTATGTTGGATCATATTTGGCAGACACAGTAAGAGTACATTTACTATTATCTTATGTGTATAACACAGACTAGGAAAACTAAACTCTAATGAAAAGGAGAGTGATTGTCCTTACTGCAGTGAAGGTATTAACTGAAGGAAGGTATTATGGGTATTTTTAGGGTACTGGTTACATGAATGTGTTTTGTTTGTGAAACCTGTGAGCTGTATATGTGTTTATATATACTAATAATAAAAACTTAAAAAAATAGTCAAATTCTTAATTTGATAATTTTTTGTTTGTCATATTAGTTTACAACATCAGATACTGTCAAATTGTTTTTGGTTTAAGTATGCAACAAAACAACCCAAAATGTAGTTGGTAGTTTAATTTAAAGACCCCTTGGTGAATGTTGAGCTAATGCTGCCATCTTCTGGATTCTTTCTAGGCTCTTAGCCTATAAACAGCCTTCTCACCTAAGTGATTGCCCTTCAACCTCTGGGCATTTGTCTCTGGCTTTCCTTTAGTAAAAATAGCAAAGCACCAAGCTAACTTGTGATCATGCTATTTTAAATATGCAACAGCCTATTCTTAGTACTGGCATTTAAACTTTTAGTTAGTTTGGCAGTAATCTAATCAGGGCTACAGTGTGAAGTTCATTTTGATGGTCTAGAACCCTGTCTAGTATGACTGAAGAACCACATGGCGGCCGAGAACCGTCTGAAACTCCAATTCCAGGAGAACTCCAGTTCCAGGGGAATCTGACACCCTCTTCTGACCTCTACGGCATTGCACGACACGGGTGCACAGACTTGCATGCAGACAGTACATTCATACACATACAGAAATAAATAAAATTAATTAAAAAAATAAATAAAATAAAAAGAAAACAGTTGGTTAAAGTGAATCAAAAGAGATGTGCCAGAAGAGGTACTGTGGTAAACAGGGGCCTGAAAATAGTGACCGATAGAAGAGGTCATAGAAATTTTCCAGGTCAATATTTCTCAGTAGTAGTCCTCTGACACCTACACCAGAATAACTGAAAACTTTCTAAACTACAGTTGTTAGAGATAAGGCACAGGAATCTGAAATATGTTAGACTCTCAAAGTGATTCTGATAAACACTAAAATTTGAGAACCACATAAGTTTCTATTTTTTTCATTCTACCAAGTTCACACAGCTAATTACTAACCAAATCAGAACTAGAACCAGGCAGTGTGTGAACCTAGAAGAGGACACTTTTAGCTCTTAAATCTATGCCTACATCTACACCTACATCTATATCTATATCTTTGAGACACTTGTGATTTTAGATAATGACAACAGCAAGAAGTCTCATAGATACAAGACAAATGAGGCGGAAATCATTCTAGCATGTTATCCATCAAATTGATAAAATAGTAGTTGCTACATCAAAGAATTGTGAGGACCATAGGTAAGCTACACAAGGTATCTGGCATGTAATCACTCATTATGAGGAATGGGGTTATAGCTCAGTGATAGAACATTTGCCTGGTAAGTGTGAGAACACAGATTCAGTCTCCACTACTGCCAGAAGACATCTTTTCCTATGCAATAATGATTTGTTTGTGTGTGTTGGATTACTTCCTCAGAGCTAGCCTCCATCTTTCTTTTGAAAACTATTTTGGTTAAGTCGCAAAAAGTCCACATTGTGTGGCTGCTAGATTTAATGGCAAATTTGACATGCTATCTCACATGAAGAATAATTTATTCAATAAATGTGTGTAGTCTCTGACAGAGACACATTGACCTAGTAAAAATGCAGAAGTAAATTAAGGGAAAAAAATAACATAGTCAGATATCATGTGAAGACTTTAAGCTTGTTGTTTTGTTTTGTTTTTAATATTTTCTTTATTATTTTTACTTTTGCATATGAGCATTTTGCCTGCATATATGTACACCCATGTTGTGCAATGTCCATCGAGGACATTGGATCCCCTGGAATTGGAGTTAAAGAGGAATCGAACCTCTGTAAGATCAGCCAGTACTCTTAACTGCGAAATCATCTTTCCAACCCTTAATCCTATTGTTTTGTTGACATGTATCTGTTGAATGAAAGACAAAGTCTTGTAGTTGGCTGAATCACTCAGGAAATAGTCACTGAGTCTGGATGTCATGTCCCAGATGCAATTAATTGCTGGAGAAAATGATAAAGTTTCCCCTTTCAGACAGTTTGTAATCTGGTAGAAGAAATTAGATACATAAAAACAAATTCAATGGGGGTGTATGTGCTTTGCTTTGGGGGGGTGTTTTATTTGGTTTTGTTTGGTATTTTTTGAGACAGGGTCTGTTTGTAGCCCCCAACTGGTCTGGAACTCACTATGTAGATCAGGCTGAACTCACAGAGATCCACCTGCCTCTGCCTCCTGAGTGCTTGGATCAAAGGTGTGCACCACCACGCCCAGCAGATGTGTGCTTTAATAGAAATATATATGGGATCCTGCCAGGCATGGTGGTGCATACCTTTAATCCCAGGACTTGGGTGGCAGAGGCAGGTGGATCTCTGTGAGTTCAAGGCCAGCCTGTTTTACATAGTGAGTTCCAGGACAGCTGGGGCTGCAGGGAGACCTTGTCTCAAAAGACCAAAATGAAGTAGATATGGGATTCTTTTAGAGTATGCAGGGAAAACAGGAATTCCTCTGGAGGGTGATCTAAGGCCCACAGAAAATATCTTGAGCATAGGCCTTTCCAGAGATACTAGTATCCTATATACTGAAGCACTCTGAGATAAATAATTGAAATTAGTTATGTCTGCCACCCATAAAGATTAGACTTACTAAAAATCGAGGGTTGGAATATACTTGGGAAGGAAGATGGCACAGAACCCGATAGCACATTCACTTTTTATTTTATTCTAGTCAAATTTACTTTTTTTTTGATAATTCTGTCAAAAAGGATGGAGATTATTTGAAAGTAACTAGGAGTAGAAGGCTAGCTAAATGTGAGCTTTGTAAAACTCCTTGTGAGCAAAGCTGAGAAAATAAAACATGGACTAGTGTGCCTCAAAGTGTGCTGCCCAGACCACTTGGAGAATTCTCAGGTTTTGTCTCTAGTCTGATTCAGGAGTTCTGAAGTTTGAGAACCAGTCTAAACTAAAAAAAAAGTACTGGCACAGAGGATAGATGTTAGTGATTAATTAGGTACTAGTGTGGGGTAGCAGGAAAGGATGATTAGATGGCTCCCAGTTCTCTAGGAATATCAAGTTCCAGAAGCATTTACAGATCATGACTGAGGAAATAAAGGTCATGGCCCTAGATGTGTACATGAATGTTGCAAAGGTGAAGGAAAGGTGAGGCTGGGTAGTTGAGTGGGCTGACTGCCCACTTGGACAGTAGCAAAAGTGATGGGGTCTCTGAACTACAAAGTGAGCTGGTTGTCTGGTATTTGGGTCCCACCTCAAATATTCTCATCAGCATGTAGTATGACCTAGACATCAGGATTTTTAAAGCTTACGTGATTCTACCATCTATGGTCTAATTAGGCTGGGGGCAAGATGTATCATAATGTGAAGGTGACAGTGGGAAGTATATAATGCCATCCCCATTCTGGATCTCTTGGTATAAGAATTGGGGAAAAGGCCCAGTAATGCTGTATTGGAGAAGAAAGTGGACTCGGCTACAACAAGGAGTGGGGGAATGCAAAGCAGTGGTGAGCGGGACCGTGCGAGGGGTTCTGCCTAGGAAGTGGTCAGGATTAGAGCTCCTGTGAAGCCTTCACTAACAGTCTTTGTAGGCTTTCCTTAGAATCTTAATACAGGTGTCTGGTATCTCCAGAAATAACTGTTCCTAGCATTTCAGGGAAGGGGTGAACATGGCTTAGGCAATGAAGCTCTCACCTTCAAGAATCAGTTCTTTTTTTTTTTTTTTTT
>VZQC01002577.1:0-51557 GCA_009823505.1 Rhizomys pruinosus | reverse complement strand
TTTTTTTTTTGTCTTTTTTTTGAGACAGGGCCTCCCTTTAGTCCCAGCTGGCCTGGAGCTCTCTATGTAGACAAGGCTGGCCTTGAACTCACAGAGATCTGCCTGCCTCTGCTTGGATTAAAGATATGCACCACCATGCCAAGCCCTGATTTCATTTTTTTTAATCTTATTTATTTCTGTATGTGTATGAATGTACTGTCTGCATGTAGGTTTGTGCACCTGTGTCATGCAATGCCGCGGAGGTCAGAAGAGGGTGTCAGATTCCCCTGGCACTGGAGTTCTCCTGGAATTCGAGTTTCAGACGGTTCTCAGCTGACATGTGGGCGCTGGGGATCAAACCCGGGTCCTCTGTACGAGCGGTCGGCGCTCTTAACTGCTAGGCCATCTCTCCAGCCCCCTGATTTCATTTTTTAAGAGAGTCTCCTTCCTCAAACTTCTGAGTGCTGTATAACAGGGATGTATCATACCACTCTCTAGTTTTTTTTTTTTTGCATGTGTGTATGACAAATGTGTATATATGTTTGCATGTGTGTGGGTGTACATGTGTGAGTGCATGGAAGCCAGAGGTCAATATTGGATTTCTTCCTTGAACATTACTTATTTTTTTTTGTTAATTTTATTTATTTCTGTATGTGTATGAATGTACTGTCTGCATGCAAGTCCGTGCACCCGTGTCCTGCAACGCCACGGAGGTCAGAAGAGGGTGTCGGATTCCCCGGGAACTGGAGTTCTCCTGGAATTGGAGTTTCAGACAGCTCTCAGCCACCATGTGGGTGCTGGGGATCGAACCCGGGTCCTCTGTAAGAGCGGTCGGCGCTCTTAACCACTAGGCCATCTCTCCAGCCTCGAACATTACTTATTGAGACTGGGTCTCTTAGTTAAACCCAGGGCTTACCAGTTGGCTAAGTGGTGCAGCCACTATGAAAATCAGTATGGAAGTTTTCCAAAAGATTAAAAATAAGCCAAGCATGGTCGTACATATCTTTTATCCCAGGACTCGGGAGGCAGAGGCAGAGGCAGAGGCAGGCAGATCTCTCTAAGTTCAAGGCCAACCTAGTCTACATAGTTTCAGGCTAGCTGGAGTTAGAGGTCTCAAAAAAAAAAAGAAAAAGACTAAAAATAGAACTACCAGTATGACCCAGCTATACCACTATTGGGCATATACAAGAAGGACTCTAAGTAAATGTATCACAGAGATACTTTTTTATTGCTTTTGTGTAGCAAATTCCTCTGAAATAAAAAGCTTCCATCAGGATGTTTTGAGAGGAAGTACAAGGGAAGCTCCTTCAGCTCACAAAGTAAACAACACAATAGCTTAAAGAAGTCCCTGAAATTGAGGAGGTTCACTAGGGCCCTCCCTCCTCAAAACTGCTGAGACAAACTCTCAGACAAGTCAGGCTGCCTGGAAGGAGTAGAAACTAGCTGTGCTGCTTGGATAGAACACTCTCCAACCTGTTGAGCTGCCTTGCTGTGGGCTGTGCAGCATGGTCCGGGGTTCCTGCTTTCATTGAGCTGTCACCATGCTGTGGTGGGGTTTTGGTGATGCGACCTTCCACAAGTCATTTCTGCTTCTGTAAGTAACCCCAATAAAATGCAGTGCTTCAACAAGTTGAACTTTAATGGTGTGGTGGTTTGAATGAGTGTCCCCCATAGGCTTTAAGTGTTCAGACATTTTGTCTCCAGTTGGTGGCACTGTTCTTGGAGGTCCTGGAAGGTGTGGCTGTGCTGGAGGAAGTACGTCACTGGGGGCAGGCTTAGTGAGTTTAACAAGCCTTGCGGTCTCCAGTCTCTCTCTCTGCTTTCTGTGCACATTGCGAGATGTGGCCCTCAGCTTGCTGCTCCAGCACTGGCCACCATACTTCCCACCACAATGGAGTCTGATTCCCTGGGACCATCAATTGTAAGCTCAAATAAACTCTTCCTTTGATAAGTTCCCTTGCTCACGGTGGTTTTATCACAGCAACAGAAAAGTGACGAATACAAATGGTATCATTACTTAGGTCTGTCATCATTCCTGATGTGGGGTGAAAGGATATTTGCTCACGTCTCCTCAGGAATAGTCAAATAACAATCACTTATTCACAGTAGTTAAGAAACAGAACCGTCAGCACCAGCTGTACCTCACCTGCCTGGAAATACTGTGCAGCAGAGGCAGCCATATGCCTGTATATCCCAAATCTAATTGGCTATTAGCTCTCTCCTTGGAGGAATAACCCACGGCTGATGCCACAAGCCTACATCCTCTAATGGTTAGGAGATGTTATAAGCCACAGTAAGACCCTGTCATATTTAACAGAAAAAAATGTAATTCATGGATTAACATACCATCCAAACATCTGTGTCTATACCAAAGTAACCTACCATAACAATTAGTACTGTTTAAATACCTATATATCTAATTGCTTGTGCTTCATTAGTAGGANCATGAAAGAAAACAGCCAGAATTGACTAGAGACCAAGACAACAGCTCCAGAGAAAGTAGACTGTTTTGCTTCTCATCCACCTGTGCCCCTTTTCTAAGCCTAGGGAACAATCTGCGGAAGAGGGGGCGTGGTAGAATGTAAGGGCTGCGATTGGGGTGAATGGTGAAACTACAGCAATATAGTCTGGACTCTCATTTGATCAACTTGATTGAACATACAAGCCCCCCCTGCTGGATGGTGGGACCCATGGGCTGTGTAGGTTTGGGCACAACTGCTTGCAAATTGGTTTTACATGAAGGATGCTTGTACTCATAAATGATTACTTATTGTTAAAAAATGAAAAAAAAAAAGCTGAGAGGTGCAGGACAGTTATGGCAGAATGCATGATCTGGGATGGGGTGGGGTGGGGGGAGGGAAAGGGAAATATGCCTGAACTGATTTGGAAAATGATGTATGAAATACACAAAGCATCAATAAAAAATGAAAATTGAAAGTTAAACTCTACTGCTACAAAAACAAAACAAAACAAACAAACAAAAAAAAACAGAACCTAGATGCCAATCAACAGATGAATCTAGAAAGTGTGATACATGTATACAATTAAATTATAAATCCCTCTGAGGCCTGGAAACATTGCTAAGTGTGTAAAGACACTTGTTGACAAGCCTGATGGCCTGAATTCAGTCCTTTGAACCCACATGGTGGAGGAGAGTACAAAAAAATTGTCTTCTGCCCTCCACAAATGCACCATGGCATGTATACCCCCATTTCATAACTAGTTTAAGATAATTCAGCTGGAAGGGCTGGGGCTACAGCATACATGAAGCCATAACACTGGAAAAAAAATAAGGAACTTAGTGCTGCAGAGATGTCACACAAGCAACTGTTGTGTGACACTACTTCTGGGGAGACATGAACAACGTACTCACCCCACATAGGGAAGTGGATAAAGCACTTGACTGTCAAGACGAGGGCCAGTGTTTGTATCCCTAGAAGCCACACAAAAGCTGCACAGACATGATGTCTGCCTGTAATCCCAGCCCTTGGGAAGCAAAAGACAAGGGCTTCTCGGGGAAGCTGCGCCAGCTGACACTGGTAGTGAGTGCAGGCTTTTCTTTCCTCACGTTCTCACCAGTAGTTATTGTTGTTTGTGTTCTTGATGATAGCCATTCTGACTGGGATGAGATAGAATCTCAAAGCAGTTTTAATTTGGATTTCCCTGATGGCTAAGGATGTTAAAAAGTTTTTTTGCCATTTGCGTTTTTAACATAATTTTAAAATTTATTCTTTGAGAATTTTATACATCTATAAAATGTATTTTGATCATAGCCACTCCCACTTCCCCTCTGAAGTCCCCCAAGAGGCCCTCAACACAGCCCTTCTCAATTTCATGTTCTCTTCTTTTTTGTCTTTTAAAATAACCCACTAAGTCCAATTAGTGCTGCTAATTTGTGTCCTGGTGTGGGGCCAAGCCATCTACTGGAATACAGGCAACCTAGTAGTAGACACCCCCCCCCCAACAAAAGTGACTCTCCCTCCTCCAATGGCCATCAACCGCTAAAAGCTCCTCAGCCATGGCTGGGGCCTTGTGAGCCCATCCTCCTTCTGCTGGAATTATGACTGGCTTGATCTTATCTGGGTCATTTTATTTTATTTTATTATTTAATGTTTATGAGTATACTATCTCCATGTAAGTAGGTGCACCTGTGTCATGCAATGCCTTGGAGGTCAGAAGAGGGTGTCGGATTCCCCTGGAACTGGAGTTAAAGATGGTTCTTAGCTACCATGTAGGTACTGGGAATTGAACCCGGGTCCTCTGCAAGAGCAGTCAGTGCTCTTAACCGCTGAGCCATCTCTCCAGCCCCAATCTTGTCTGGGTCTTTTGCAGGTAACCACGTTTCACAGCACTAGAAACTGTCCTCCAGCTCTTACATTCTTTTCACCCTTCTTTTGTGATAGTCCCTGATCTTTGGGCAGGAAGGTGGGGAGAGTTGATGTAGATGTACCATTTAGGGTCAAGAAGTCATAGACACTTATGCTCAGCACTTTTTAACCACTTATGAGTCTCTGTATTAATTGCTGCCTATTGCAAAAAGAAGTTTCTCTGACCAAGTTAGAGAACAACTAAGTCTATGAGCATAACATAAATATTTAGAAGACAACATGACCATTTAGCAAAACCACTATAGTAGGTTCTCCCCTAGAGCCTATGACCTCCCAGCCAAGGACTTTTGACCAACTTGATAGTACCAAGCATGAATTATCTCCATGGAGTGGCCCTTAAATCCAATCAGAAATTGGCTGGTTACTCCCATACACATAAAAATAATAAACCACCATGCCACTATTGCACCAGTGGGTATATTTTGCATGGCATGTCATTACTGTAGAATTCAGAGTTCATTGATGCAGTACCACTGAAGTCTTTTCTCTCCCAGTGACCTGCATTGTACTATGTGCACTTCTAGCACTGTGAAAACAGCTGAATTCCTGGTACCAATGCTATAGCCCTTGAATAAATCTGTGCCTGAACTGTTCATCTACTTTTAGATCTAGTTATAAAAGATAATAGATTTCAGTCTTTTGCTTATACTAATTTGTTTGGGTTTTGTAACGTTCAGCATAGAGCATTCTGATTGATAGACTTAACATTTCTAAAGTTGTTCACAGCATATTTATCATAATGTGTGATAGCATTATAGGTATTTATCAAATCTGTTTCCCTCTATATGCTGTAAGCTCCTTCAATGCAGAAATTATATCTTGTTCTTTACTGTGTTTCCATGTTTTAGTGAAGCTGACACATATTAAGCATTTTAAATGTTGAGAAATATTTGTTGAGAGGCTTTATAAAATTATGCTATTAAGACCTTTTGTATACATCTATTAGAATTCAGATTAAGAAATTTGTCCTGACTTTTAGCTATTTAAGGTAAAAGTTTGATTTTCCAAAAGTATCACAATTTGCAATAACTTTGTGTGACTTGATGTTTCTTAAGGTAGGGCTTATGTCCGTCTTGCTTATTATTGTATTTTTAGACTTTTAAAGAGCATTTTATTTAATAATATATTAGATTGTGTCTATTAGCATAAAATTATATATGATCTCCCATCTTAAGAAAAAGAAACCTTGGGGCTGGAGAGATGGCTCAGTAGTTAAGAGCACTGCTGTTTTTTTGTAGAAGACCCAGGTTCAATTCCTAGCACCCACGAGGTGGCTAACAACTGTCCACAACTCCAGTTCCAGAGGAATCCAACACCCTTTTCTGACCTCCTTGGGCATTGCACAACAAAGGTGCACTTATATACATGCAGGCAATACACTCATACACATAAAAATAAGATATTTTTTAAAGAAACCCAATTTTCTCTTCTGTTTTTCTCTGCTCTGTGTCAGTCAAGCAGAGAGATTGTATCAGCTTTGCCACTTCTCTGCCCTTTCTTTTTTGAACTCACTCCACCCAGGCTTTGGTTCACATATTCCTCTCAAATACTGCCAAGACATCCATGTTGCAGTCAAATGTGTTTACATGCTCAGTAGCATCCAATGTGGTCCCCACAATCCTTTTTGGGGGATATTTCCTTTTTTTAAAAATTTTATTTATTTTTCTATGTGTATGAATGTACTGTCTGCATGCAGGTTGGTGCACCTGTATCGTGCAATGCCATGGAGGTCAGAAGAGGGCGTCGGATTCCCCTGGAACTGGAGTTAAAGACGGTTCTCAGTCGCCATGTGGGTGCTAGGGTTCAAACAGGGTCCTCTGCAAGAGCAGTCGGTGTTCTTAACCGAGAGATGGCTAGGCCATCTCTCCAGCCCGA
Organism: Rhizomys pruinosus; assembly: GCA_009823505.1. NCBI lineage: Eukaryota > Metazoa > Chordata > Mammalia > Rodentia > Spalacidae > Rhizomys > Rhizomys pruinosus. The sequence goes on along the minus strand of VZQC01002577.1, from coordinate 45,315 downwards.
CATTTCCTTCTTTTCATTCTTCTCTTGGGTCCCTTCCTTCCAGACTCGTGAGAATTATTCTCTTTTGTTCCCTGACTCTTTTTTTGAGCATGTACATTTTTTCTCTCAGAAAACCCAACATTTCAGCTGGGCGTGGTGATGTGCGCCTTTAATCCCAGCACTCAGGAGGTAGAGGTAGGTGGATCTCTGTGAGTTCAAGGCCAGTCTGGTCTACAGAGCGAGCTCCAGGACAGCTGGTACTAAAAGGGAGACCCTGCCTCAAAAGTACCAAAAAAGGGAAAAAACTAAAAAAAAAAAAACAAAAAAAATTTCATTATGCTAAATTGTATGAGCTGAGCCTCCTAAATTTCTTTCCCCCAGTCCTGGCTTCTCTCTATATATATTCTCAAAATTTCCACAGGGGTAACTAACAGGTAATTCTAATTTAATATATCTAAACTAAATATGTTTGTTTTTCCTGCTCAAACTTTATTCTCCTGCTCTTTTACTCAGGAAGTAACTTACCTCAGGAAGTAACTTACGTTTAAATTGCTCAAGAAAAATGTTGGCTTTGATTTTTCTGTTGGAAGTCCTTCCAGTTAGCCACTATCTGCTCTCCCCCAAATACAAGTATCTGCTCTGCTCTCTCCCATTCTCTCTCTTCTGTATTTCTTTTTCCACATAATAGCCAGAGTAAATGGTCTAGCGGTTGAGAGCACCGACCGCTCTTGCAGAGGTCCCGGGTTCGATCCCCAGCACCCACATGGCGGCCGAGAACCGTCCGAAACTCCAATTCCAGGAGAACTCCAGTTCCAGGGGAATCCGACCCCCTCCTCTGACCTCCGCGGCATTGCACGACACGGGTGCACAAACTTGCATGCAGACAGTACATTCAAACACATACAGAAATAAATAAAATTAATAAAAAAAAATTGGATCATGTCCTTCTCCATCTTAACCTTCAAAAGCTGCTATTGCTCATTTTTTTTTCTTTTTCTCTGAGAGTTTTATGCACATATGTGACAGCGCTGTCCTTTCGCCCTACTACCTCTCTTGCCCCTCCCACTCCTGCTGAGATCCTTCTTCCCAACAACTCTTTTATCTTCACATCTTTATTTTTTCCCAACTTTTCTTGTTTATTAGGACCACTTGTGCAAAGCCCCCAAATTATTTGTGTGTGTGTGGTGCTGGGGATTGCACTTGAGACCTCACACATGTAGGACAAGCAGTGTACCCCTGAGCTCCATCACCAGCCTACTCCCATCACTCTGAACCTCTTTCCCATGATTTACAATACTATTTATACAACATGGCTCACTGTACTTTTCTAACCACATCCAAACTGTTGCTGAGCATACTACTTCTGGCCTCCTTGCTCTTCTTCAAAAAGGCCAAACCTACTTCTGCTGCCAAGCCTCTGTACTTTGTCTATTTTCTCTCAGTGTTCTTTACTTCTTCCATGTGTGGCTAAATTCTTTGGACTTCAGCTCAAATCCCATACATTTGGTGTGGACTTTCTTGATCACTCTATTTCAATTGGGCTTCCTTCAGCCACTTGCTGCCAACTATTTCTTTTGTAGCTTTTATCACAATGTGCAGATAATTTTGTTTACTCCCACAAAGAACTAAATTCCCCCAAATAGGGACTCCCTTCTTCAACTCTGTATCCCCAGTGCTTAAAACAGGCTGGCATCTAGGAAGGACTTATGGAAGGAATATTTGTTAAATAAATCAATGTTTGTACTTTCCAGATCTTCAAACAATTACCATTTCCTTAGTAAGTAGCTGTAAAGTGGTTTAAAAGTTGTAAAAACTGAGGCCCCTGATTCTGTGTAAGTGGAGTAATTATTTTGAGATGTTAATCAGTGAAGTTTTAATTTGTTTCAGAATAAATTAGCACAATTTAGTCAACATTTACTAGAATAGAGATTAAAGTGCAAGGTTATAGTTTTACTGTCACTGTGACAACTTCCCCTGTTGTTTATGTTTTCAGGAATGTGATCTTGAAGCATGTTAACAGACATTGTAGGCTTTGGGGTTGGGAAAGGCTGAATCTTCCTTCTATTTGTGGGTAAGGATGTGAGACTTATATAATATTCCTAACTCACTGTTCTACATTCAGGCAAGACAGCACAAATGAGTGCAGAACAACTGTTCTTTTTCTTCTACTTGCCCCTTGTTTATTCCCTAAAACTTAAAGAGGCTGCTTACGAGATATCCCAGTTTCTCAGTGAGAAGATAGTACTAAATAAAAGAGGAAAAAATAATAAGTAGTTAAGTATAACTGTGTCTATTATAAATTTGAATCATTTCCAAGTTTTTTTATTCTGTTAATAATTCTGTTAACCTTAATATTGTGCTACAATATAGGGACATGTGAGGCATGACAGCAAATAAATTTGGTTTTCTCTGTCCTTTTAAGTATAGGACTGAGAATACAGAAATGAAGCTATTACATGATTAAAGAACACTAAAATAAATTATCTCTTATGCAAGCAGTAATGTTTTCCCTTACTATTAATATCTGTGATTACCCATGAAGTAATTTTTTCCCAAGATGAAGGCACACAAGGTTATTGTATTTGGAAACTTCCTTCTGAGGGAACCTGGACAGACTCTTCTCTGTGCCCGCCATAGACAGCCACTTGTCCTTAGTGTCTTTGGCTTCAGCCTTCTGCTCACACTCATTTAGTTTGTATAAAAAAAGAAACTTCAGCAAATGATTGACTCATTGATTGGTTAGGTGAACATATTTTCTATTATTATTATTATTATTATTATTATTATTTGGTCTTTTTTGAGACAGGGTCTCCTTTCAGCCCCAGCTGGCGTGGAACTCAGAGATTGGCCTGCTTCTGCCTCCCCAGTGCTGGTATTAAAGGCATGTCTTGGGGCTGGAGAGATGGCCTAGCAGTTAAGAGCACTGACTGCTCTTGCAAAGGACCCGGGTTCGATCCCCAGCACCCACATGATGGATAAGAACCATCTTTAACTCCAGTTCCAGGGGAATCCGACACCCTCTTCTGACCTCTATGGCACTGCACCACAGGGGTGCACAAACCTACATGCAGACAGTACATTCATACACATAAAAAATAAATAAGCACTTGGGAGGCAGAAACAGGTGGATCTCTGTGAGTTCAAGGCTAGCCTGATCTACAGAATGAGTTCCCAGCCAGCTGGGACTAAAGGGAGACCCTGTCTCAAAAAAAAAAAAAAAAAAAAAAAAAAAAAAAGGCATGTCTTATCACACCCAGGCCAGGTGAACATATTTTCTCTTAAACTACACGGAGGCTGGATGTGGTGGTGCTCGCTTTTAATCTCAGCAGTCAGGAGGGGAGGCAGAGGCAGGCAGATCTCTGTGAGATCAAGACCGTCTAGTGTAAATTTAAGAATTCTAGGCCATTTAGGGTTATGGGGAGATCCTGTTTCAAAAAAATAAAGCAAAACAAAACACCAAAAAGACTACATGGACTCCATTTATTTAAAAAAATGTCACTTTACTTTCAAGTATTTTGTTTGAAAAATATACATTGCTCACTTATTAAAAATCTTTCACTGTGCTACATTTGAGAGGGTCATCTGAAATGCACAGGAAATGTAGATGTATTGCCCAGTAACAAGAAATTTGGACAACTGACAAAAGACCTTTGAATTAAAGTTAACTGATACACCATAAATATTAACCTCAGAAAGACCTTCCCTGTGCCCTCATTTCATTGTTTAGCTTGTATTAATTTTACAATACTAATCACTATCTGAAATTACCTTATTTACTATCTTCTTTCCTAAAGCCTTAAAAAAAAATATGTTGTTCGCCAGTGCCCAGAACTTAGATGTCTGTGGAATGAACTTTTTTTCTTTCTGTCTTTCTGTATTTTTGAGACAGGGTCTCCCTGTAGTCCCAGCTGTCCTGGAGCTCACTCTGTAGACCAGGCTGGCCTTGAATTCACAAAGATCCACCTGCCTTTGCCTCCCGAGTGCTAGGATTAAAAGACATGCGCCACCAATTACTGCTTTTTTTGGGGGGGGGTATTTTTGAGACAAGGTCTTCCTTTAGTCCCAGCTGTCCTGGGGAATCCAACACCCTCTTCTGTCCTCCGCAGCATTGCACGACACGGGTGCACCAACCTACATGCAGAGAGTACATTCATACACATATAAAAAAAAAAAAAAGCCAGGGCGGGGAGACATGAGCTACAAGAAGCAGGCCAGAGGGGAAACCCCTCTCAGAAATAACAAAACAAACTTTTTCTTGCGACAAGGTCTAGCTCCAGCTGTCCTGGAACTCGCTATGTAGACCAGGCTGGCCTTGAACTCACAGAGATACGCCTGCTTCTGCCTCCCAAGTGCTAGGATTAAAGGTGTACACCACTACGCCCAGCAACAAAACAAACTTTTTAAAAAAAATTTAAAAACAAGTTGTAACATTAGAACTCAACCACCATTGACACATTAGATAAAAATTCTACCATTATCTATGTTAGACCTACATTATAAAATTAGAGTTGGTAAGCACTTTCTACGTCTAAAAGAAATTCTCACTTTAACCTAGCCTTCAAAGCATATACCAGTGATTTCCAGACGTCCACATGAGAATTGCATTCCACTGCACAGTTCTTCATCCTGGTGGCGTCGTAGGTAAAGGGATGAGGATGCCAAACTACAGGACGAGTCAGCTCTGAACCTGATGTTTTAATGAGTGGACGGTCGATTATACACCCCATTTTCTTTTTTGGAAGGCGCAGTCTCTTGTCATTGGGTTACAACGCCACGCTTCCTCTTTTCCATCTAGTTTTTATTTTGTTAAAAGTTCTGATTCCGGCCCCAGTAGGCTTTGCATGAACATTTTTGGTTCTGGGACAGAACCCAGGCCTGAGCCCGAGGCTCCAGAGCTCCACCGAGGCATTAGCATAAGGGCTGAGGTATTTTTAGAGACGCCTTCAGGGGGCTGCTCGCCTCCCTCAGTTTCGCTGGTTATTTGGTTGGTTACCAAGGAAACAGCCTAACTCCGGAGCCTCCCCTAGCCAGCTCTCCAGGAGACTAGCAGCGGCGTTAAACAGAGGGGCCGCTGCTGTCCTCCGCCGCTGGGGGCAGGGGGGTCTCCTCCCGAATCCACAGCCGGGCCGCGGCCCTGAGTTACTAGCGGAGGGTGCCGGATCACGCGGCGATCGGAGGCTGAGGTCGCGGAGCGCCGTAGGGGTCAGCAGCCCCGCCCGCCCTACGACGGGGTCCCTCCGCACCCCAGCGTCCCGCGGTGGTCCCGCTCCACCCGCCGCGCGCTCCCCCATCGCCGTCCCCCGGGGTGCCCCAGCTCGCCCTGCGCCGCACGCCCCGCCCCGTGAGCTGCCGCATGACTGACCCTCCAGCGAGCCAATGGCAGCTGCCCCCGCCTAGCCCCGCCCCTGTCCCCTCTGCCCCTCCCGCGGTGCTACGTGATGCGGCTCTCCGCCAACCAATCCCCGCCCTCTGAGCCTCGCGCTCCGCCTCTCGCTCCGCCCCGCGCGCCGTGGCCGTTTGAAGTGACTAATTTCTGTCATATGACTGAGGCGCCCATGGGGGTGGCGGGGTCGTAGGAGCGGGGCCTCTGCGAGCGCGCGGGTGAGCTACCCGGGCCTGGCTGCGGCAGCATGGCCCCCACGCTGTTCCAGAAGCTCTTTAGCAAGAGGAGCGGGCTGGGCGCGCCAGGCCGAGACGCCCGCGACCCAGACTGCGCCTTCAGGTAGGCACGGGGGCGGCCGGGGGGTGGGGGCCGCCGAGGGTGCGGCGGGGTGGCCGGGAGGCCGGGAGCGCCGCGCTGGAGTTGAGGACATCTCGCTGCCTGCCTTGGCCTGGAGGCCGCTCTGCACCTCCGGTGGGCTCCAGCCGGGAGGCGCTCCCCCTCCTCCGGGGACTGGCGGTCCTCTGGGAGTTGCAGCGCCCAGCTGGAGCGAGCGGTGTGGGACCGACCCCCCGCCTCCCCACAGCGAACCCAAATGGGCTGGGGCGACCGCCGCTCGCCAGCCCGGCCAGCGCTACCACTCGCCGCCCAGTTTTCCCCTCCGGACACCTGCCACTCAACACGAGTCCTCTGAGAGTTCCCAGTAGTGGAATGCTTTCTGTGGTGTCCAAGCTTTGTTCATTCGGGTTGCAACACCTGTTGCTGGTACAGTAACTTTTTTAGCATTGTCTGATTCGATGGAAACTTGGGTGGAAGGTGAAGTTTAGCGATGCAGTCGTGTTTGAAGAAGGTCCTGCTGTCTTCCATAATGCAACGTGGAAACTTGCAAGCGCGAGTAGGCCAAATGTCAAGTGTCACTCGAACTTGGACTAGTGTAGCCAAGAACCCTGCTGTATAATAGTAATGAGGGAGAGAGACTGTCAAGTCGTGCAACAGGCAGAGGTCTGAAATGATTGTTCTAATGTTCTTGAAGTTGCCTTCCCTGTCAGTAATGCAGGTCATACACACCAGGAAACGATGGAATTGAGATATACCAAACAGCAAGCAATTTAATCCATACTTAGAGAAAGGAGAAAGGTCAGTTGTGACCATTTTGGAAACACACTTAAGAAAAGAGAGGTTTCTAGAGACCGGCTTCTACCCCCTTGGAAGTTACTGTCTCCCCAGTGCTATCTGGACTTTCTTTAGTGTTTTTTCCATTGGAAAACGAAAGTGCAGATAATGCTAGAGGAAGACACCCAGCAACTCTAGAGACAGTGGGAAGCAGGCCCAGGAGAGAAAGTTTAAAATGATATTTGAATAGGGAACTGTTTCTTTTTCTGACAAAGAATGAGTTTGGGTACCTAAGATAACTGGAGTCTCAGGACATTAATGTGAAAAAATTCCACTTTTTAAATGTTAAGTGCACTGTGCTGGTTGTGTAATGCCCCACAGTTACCAGAGAACTTTCTAATCAGTTATCTCATTTGATGTTTCACAATAACTTAGTGAGATAGAGCAAGTAGCAGTATAGATAACTTTATAATCCTTTTTCCAGTGTGGAAGCCCAATAGCTACAGTCCATCAGAAAAGCAGTCACCATGAAGATAAGTTATGTACATGAGAAAATGAAAACTGGTAATGTCACACACATAAGGACTTGAAATCTAATTAATAGCCCAGCTTAAAAAACTTAATTGAGCTGTAATTTGTTTAATGTGATTTATACAGTAAAGTATAAATACGTTTAGGCTCACAGTCCTGTGAGACTTGTTGACTGTACAGTTGTATACTCATCACTGGGCTGAGTTTCTAACAGTTCCATAACCTAATCTTTCACTTTTGCTCACTCCTTTGCCCTCAGTCCTAAATCCCTTCTAACCCAAGACAAAAATCAATCTGATTTCTGTCATTACAGTTTTGGCTTTTCAAGAATTTTAGGTAAATGTAATTATACTTCATACAGTCGTGTATCTGGCTGCTTTTCATCCAGAATGATTTCTGAGATGTGTCTTGTTGCTGCCTTTCTTAATTTCATCCATCCTTTTATTGCTGACTGGCCAGTACATTATTGTATGGCTATGGCACAATTTTTGCTTTGTGTTTTATTTTCCTAGTTTTCAGTGTGTGTGTGTGTGTGTGTGTGTGTGTGTGTGTGTGTTTGCATGTGTGTGCGGGCAGGTAGGTGCCTGAGATTGATGTTGGGAATCCTCCTGGATTGATCTGCTGCTGTACTCTTTAAGGCAGGATCTCTTAGTCAAATTCAGAGTACCTGTGTGACATCTTGCTATCAAATTCAGAGTGTACCTGTGTGACAGTCTTGCTAGCCAGGCTCTCTGGGGATTCCCCTCTGTTTTCTGAGGCTGGAATTTCACAGGGCTGGTCACTTCCCCAGCATTTATGTAGGTTTCTGGGGATCAGAATTTTGCTTCTCATGCTTGCACAGCACACAATTTAACTGCTCACCTGTACCCCAGGCCTCAGTTTGTTTATTCACTCATCAGTTGGGAAGATATTTTGAGTTGATTCATGAACAATTCTGTGACTGAGTCTTTTTTTGGGAAATAGATTTTTGTTTCTTCTGGGTTGATAACAGTAGAATTGAAGTAGAATTGATGACCCATTATGCTGTGTTGTGTTGAAGTTTCCAAACATTTCAAAACTAATATTTTTGAGCCAGATGTGGTTGTGCATGCCTTTCATCCCAGTACTTGGGAGGGAGAGGCATGCAAACCTCTGTGAGATCAAGGCCAGGTTGGTCTACATAGGCAGTTCAAGCCAGCTGGGGTTACAGGGACACCCTGTCTCAAAAAGACCAAAACCAACCAACCAACCAACCAATTAAAAACTAGTATTTTTATAGTATCAGTAGTGATATATAAAGGTTATAGTACTACATAATCTCTTTAGTACTTTAATTTATTCATTTTAAAAATTGAATATAGTTTTATTATGGTAAGAAACATATAACATAACATCTATCTTAACCAGTTAAAATTTTAATGTAAGCTTTATTACTCTTTGTGTACACATGTATGGTGTGTGTATGCTTGTGTGTTTGTCCACAAGTGCCATGGTGAATGTGTGGAGGTCAGAGGACAACTTGTGGACTTGGTTCTTTCTTACTTTATGTGGGTTTTGAATATCAAGTTCGAATCACCAGGCTTCGCACTGCAAGCACCTTTACCCTCTGAGCCATCTTACCAGTTATTAATCATTTTTTATTTTTTAAAAATTTTTTTATTAATTTTATTTATTTCTGTATGTGTATGAATGTACTGTCTGCATGCAAGTCTGTGCACCCGTGTCGTGCAATGCCGCGGAGGTCAGAAGAGGGTGTCGGATTCCCCTGGAACTGGAGTTCTCCTGGAATTGGAGTTTCAGACGGCTCGGCCGCCATGTGGATGCTGGGGATCGAACCCAGGTCATCTGCAAGAGCGGTCGGCGCTCTTAACCACTAGGCCATCTCTCCAGCCCTTAATCATTTTTTAAATATATTGATTATAGCCACTTTAAGGTATGTTGGTGCTTTGTCATTGTAGTTTTGTTGTTGGTCTGGTCTTTTTTTTATAAATTTATTTATTATTATTTTTGTAAGTGTATGAATGTATTGTCTGCATGTAGGTTTGTGCACCAGTGTCGTGCAATGCCGCGGAGGTCAGAGGAGGGTCTCGGATTCCCCTGGAACTGGAGTTCTCCTGGAATTGGAGTTACAGACGGTTCTTAGCCGCCATGTAGGTGCTGGGGATCGAACCTGGGTCCTCTGCAAGACCAGTCAGTGCTCTTAACCGCTAGGCCATCTCTCCAGCCCCCGATCTGGTCTTTTTGAGACAGGGTCTCCTTGTAGTCCCGGCAGTGTTGGAACTCATTGGGTAGACCAGATTGGCCTCAGTCTTAAAGATCTTATAGATATCAGTCTGCCTCCCAGTTGTGGTGGTTTTAGGCTCTCATAGTTTTAATTTGCATTTGCTTGACATCTCTCTCTCTCTCTCTCTCTTTTTTTTTTGTCTTTTGGAGACAGGGTCTCTGTAGCCCCAGCTATCCTGGAACTCACTATGTAGACCAGGCTGGCCTTAAACTCAGAGATTCACCTGCCTCTGCCTCCCAAGTGTTGGGATTAAAGGCGTGTATCACCATGCCTGGCACCCAGCATCTTTCTGTGTAACCCAAGATTTGGAGTAGACTGAAATTTTGGAGTTGTGTGTGTTCTAGGCAGCTTAAATTATTATATCAAGCAAAGGCCCACAGACATGGACATTTACCTGTTCCTAAGATACAGTTCTAGAGTAAACAGTGTACAAGGTCCAATGTTGGTAAAGCCACAGTAGGACCCTAGGCTAGGAGATTCTTTAAACAACGAAGCCATAAGTGGCTTTCTGTATTGTTTTCATGGTTACCTCATTAGAAGAGATGGCCAGGAACCACCACCTCATTGTCATTGTTAGTTTTAAGATTATCCCTACTATATAGACTTCCTACTGAGCTTCCTTACATGTTTGTTGAACTGGAGCTGAGTTTGAAAGATACCATAAATTATTTTTCAGTCATTTATAGAAGTGATTTTTTTTTTTAAATAAGGTCTCGCTATCTTGCTATCAAGCTGGCCTTAAACTAACTATATAACTTAGTCCGGCCTCAAGTTCACAGTCCTCCTGTCTCAGCCTGCTGGGACAGGTCTCTGCCACCATGCCCAGCAGTCACTTCTAGAACTGAAATGGTAATTTATTTAGGTCATTTAAATAATTTGAGAAAGAAGGTGCTATCTAGAAGATACTACTTTGTGTTTCTTCCTTTAGATACTTTACAGTGAAAGTAGGAATTACATGTGAACCCAGTAATTGCTTAGAAGGTTGCTTTAAGAATTTTTGCTTTAAATATATATTTTAGTGAAGAAAGTTTTTCTAAATGTTAGTAGAAAATAATTTAAAATTTATTCAAAAGACAGTTTTCTGTATTTTTGTTATTTTTCTAAAATAGAAATCTTGGTTTTTACTATCTGTAGCAAAAATTCTTTGATAACCACCATTTAAATGATCTTTCTGGTATCACTCTTGCCTTTTTTCCAAAGTCCAATTCTTCAATGTAACATGTTAGCCTCTTCTGAGTTGTAGCTGGTGTATTTGCCCTGAGTTCAGATTCCTCCCCAGTGGTATTCGTGTCTAGCTTTGGGAGGCATTATCTTGCAGTAATTAAAGGTTTCTGTTTCTTTGTTCTGAAACCAGACGGCTAGATTTACAAACTGAATTCTAATATTTCATTGCCAGATCTCAGCTTCATTCTTTTCTAATCATGAAGTTCCACACGCAGTGGTTCTAGGTACCTTCTCATCACTTCATCTAGAGGACAGGCTCTAGTAAATCAGTGTTTTTCATGTGAATACACTCATCATTTCTGCCCTGATTGGATTAGGCCTAGACTACATATTTGCCTCACTGAGGTGTGGGAGATGGAGTTGCTCTGACTGTGGTAGTGTGCCTGGAGTTAGCAATGCTCTCAGGTCTCACACAGAATGTGGGTTAGAGTAGGTTTGGAATGCTGGAAACAGTCCAGACACCTGCTAAACCTAACTTCTTAAGAGTCGTTTTGAGGGGGCTGGAGAGATGGCCTAGCAGTTAAGAGCGCCGACCGCTCTTACAGAGGACTGTATTGATGTAGGGATTCGAATAGAACTCCCAAACACCCTTATTTCCCAGTTTCTTTCATCTCCTCCCCTCCCCTCTTCCCAAATCCCCATCTCTCTTTTCTTTGCTTTTGAGATTGGCTGTCTTGGAACTCTTGGCAAACACCTTTTGCCTTGGCCTCCTGAGTGCTGAGAATACAAGTATATGCCACCAGGTGTGGCTTCCCACTTTCTCCTTTCCAGTCTTTTCTAGTTTTCTGTTCAAATGTGGGGTCTGACTTAGAGTGTTTGATATTTCCTGAGACTAATCTGGTTTGTGTATTTCTACACTATTTTGAACACTGTGACTGTAAACCTTTTTCTTTCATTAAAAATTTGTGTTCTGTCAGACAAAAAAAAAAAAAAAAAAAAAAAATGCCGGCCGTGGTGGTGCACGTCTTTAACCCAGCACTAGGAAGCAGAAGCAGGTGGATCTCTGTGAGTTCAAGCCAGCGGTCTACATAGTGAGCTCCAGACCATCTGGGACTAAGGGAGACCTGTCTCAAAAAGACAAAAAAATTTGTGTTCTCTGGTGTGTGTCTGCACACACACACATGCCGCATGTTCACACACGTGTGTTGGGCAGAGGTAGATAGATGTCTGGTGCTGACTCAGTTACTTCTGTACTTATTTTTTGAGACACATATCTGCCTGAACCTGAAGCTCATCAACTCAGCTTGACTGGCTAGCCAGTGAGGGATTTTCCTGTCTCCAGTTTGTCTCCCCAGTGCTGAAGGCACAAATGCACACTGCTGCATCCAGCTTTTTACCTGGGTGGAAGAGATTGAATACAGATTCTGGGATTAAAGGCGTACCACCACATCCCACTTCAATTCAGATTCTTACCTGGCATCACAGGCACTTTACCAGCTGAGCTATCTCCTTAGCTCCTTTTTTCTTATTAAGCTTCACATGCTTCTTTAATGCAGGGTACAGTGGTCCACATCTTAATATCATCACTCACTGTGCAAATTCCAGCCAGCATGATGCTACATATGGGAGTTCTTGGCCAAACAGGCTACCTGACAAGATCTATTCAAAATACTTAACAAAAAGGAGTAGGCAATGCTGTACCACTGTGACTTTCTTGTGATGTATTTGCACTTACCTTATAGATTTTGTTCTATAAAGGCATGGAGTAGCCTCTAACTGGTTTACTGCTATACTTCTGTTGCCTGGCTCAGCAAGACATTCAATAACTGTTTAGTGAATGAAAAAGTGCATCACTGGATTGAAGCACATTATATGCATAATATGACTTACTTTCTTTTAAACAATGAAACTTTTTTAAGAATGAAGAAAAATTTAAGTCACTAAATTGAAAAGGTTGTAATTGAGTAAACAAAGTTCTTGTTTGAGTTATTTGCCTGAAATAAAAAATAATTAAGCAGTACTCACTAATAATTATTAACAATAATTTAATAAGTTTGACATTGTTTGCAAATTTAAAAAGAAACTTCATTAGTTTTAAGATTTCAAGGATGACTTCATTTCCCAGAATAGATTGTCTTCTACTTCTACCCTTTAATGCTTAGAACAGCTTGTGTTGTCCCTGGAATTGTGTATCTGCTGAGTAGTGAACAGATAAGATGCTGAAAGAATGAATTGATGATCTCTTTTTTGTAATGGAGAGTTTGGGAATACAAGAGATTTTTATTTTCCATGTATGAGTAGTCTGCCTGCATGCATGTAAGTGTACCCATGATCCAATGCACTTAGAGAGGTCATCAGATTTCCCTAGAACTGGAGTTACAGAGCAGTTAGCCACCATGTGGTTTCTGGAAACCAAACTTTGGTCCTCTCTTAGCGCAGGCCAGTGCTCTCTTAGCCACTGAGCCATCCCTCAGTCCCATAGAGTACAAGAGGTTTTGAGGTACCATTTTTTTCTCCCCATTTGACATTCTGGGTCCTGTATGATTGCCAAGTGGACCTTTTGGAGGAACTGAAGCAACAGTTTAACCCAGGTCTTTGGGAATTGCTGGAGTTCTAAGATCTATTTCCATGTACACACACTGCTGAATACAGAGTATCTCTTGACACAGTAGCATTCAAGTCAAGTCATTTCAAATGTGGTTGGCCACTTCATATACTTCACTTCTCTCTAATGACTTAGTTGGAGTGGCAGAGTTGGGATAAAAAAACTTGTAGGTGGGATAATGAATTTTCTCGCTTTACAATTGATGACTGTTTGGAGGGTGGGACTTTGAGGTATGTTGGCCTGTTTTCCAATATTCTTATGGTCTGTGTATAAGTTTTACTCATTTCCATTTATATCAGGGAAATTCAGATCATAAAGTTAATGAGAAGGTGAATCTGATGCAGCTCATTTACACAACGCCATCATATGGATTTTGTATTAGTTTTTATATTTTTGATTAATTGCTTATTTAAATACAAACCATAAACTTCATACCTATAATAATCCAGAAATAAAAGAGAAATTATTTGAATAATTTAAGTATTTAACAAATTATCAAACATAAGATTTTGCAAATCTAAAAATGAATTCTCCTTTCATGCTTGCATGATAGTCTGTCTAGTACTTTTAGAATTCTAGCTTGAAGGGTTAGGGGATGGCTCAGTTGGTTAATTGTTTGCCACATAGTGAGGACTGAATTCATAGATCCCAAACATCCATTGTAAAAACCTAGGCTCAGTGGCACTGCGTCAACTCTGGGGAGGTGGTGATAGGAAGGTCCCTAGGGCTTGCTGGTGAGCTATTCTAGCAGAATCATTGTGCTCTAGGATCATGAGAAACCTTATCTCAAAAATTAAGGTGAGAATTATGAGGAAAACATGCAGTGCCATCCGCGTTGTCTCTACAAACATGTACACACATGAACACATACGTACATATATAACACGACACATAAACAAGAATTCTAGTTTGGAATGATTTTTAACTTACAAATTTGGAGATATGACTCCACTTTTGGCTTTTAGTGCTGTAGCTGAAAAATCACCAAGATAGAGGTTTTCTGAGTTTTCCTTTTTATTTCATCCTGAAATTTCAGAATAATCAACCTTGGGTTTTGATTTCTTATTTGTTTGAAGTTTAAAAAAATTCACTTGCTGATACTGCTCCTTTCAATCCAGAGACATTTTAGTTTTAGGGAATTTTCTTACATTAGTTTTTCAGTTTTGTCACTCTGTGGACTTTATTAAGATCTCCAAGGGAAGCCTCCTTTACTGAGCCTTTGGTTTTCTTTCTATTCTCCCTAGTTCTGTAGTCTCAGCTTCTATTATATTTCTAGACTATTCAATATAATTATTTGCAGTAAATTATGCAAGTATATTTATTTAAGCTATTAGAATTTTAATTTCTGAGTACATTCTTTTTTGGGGGGGGTCTTTTCGAGACAGGTCTCCCTGTAGTCCCACTGTCCTGGAAGTCACTCTGTAGACCAGGCTGGCCTTGAACTCACAAAGATCGCCGGCCTCTGCCTCCCGATTGCTAGGATAAAAGGCGTGCGCCACCTTGCCCAGCTAATTCTTATAGTTTCTCATAGGTATGTTTTTAGATTCGTGTCCCAGATTTTTTTCTCTGAAATCTTTAATGGCCTTGAGTATGACATTTGTTATTTTCTGAGGCAAATGCTTCTCTATTCTCTGTGAAGGCTGGGGCTAAAACAGGATGGAGAAGACAAAGTTGACAGTAGACAGACCCCCCACCCCAATACATTTTCTTTTTATTTAATTTGTTAATGTTAGAGTTCTTGCATTGACAAACCATGCTTGAAAACCCAAAGAAAGAAGTGGTAGAATGGAGAGACTTATCCACTCCTTAAATACTAAATATAGTATTTTTAAACTTGATTTATTTGCACTTCTTTGTCTATTTTGCAGTGCTGGAGATGAACTTGGGACATAGTAGGCAGGTACTGAACCATTGAGCTGCATTGTACCCTGCCCAGTTCATGAACTTTTGATAATACCATATCTTTTTTTTTTGAGACAGGATCTCCCTATAGCCCTAGCTGGCCTGGAATCATTATGTAGACCAGGCTTGGCTTTGAACTCAAGAGATCCTCCTGCTCGGCCTCCAAGTATGGGATTAAAGGCATGTGCCACAGTGCCTGCTATAATACCACAATCTTACAATCTTTTTTTTCTTTTAAATGGGTATGAGCATATTGCCTGCATATGTGTAAATCACCCTGTGAAATGTCCCAGAGAACAGAGGAGGGTGTCAGATCCCCTGGAACTGGAGTTATTGGGCGGTTGTTAGCTGCCAAGTGGGTGCTGGGGACTGAACCTGGGTCCTGCAAACAAGTTAGTGCTTTTAATACCACTGAGCTGTCCTCTAGTCCTGTCCACAATCTTAAATTACACTGGAGTACCTATAATCTCAGCACTTAGAAATACTAATTCAAGTCCTGGTTGGGCTACATATGGTGAGTTCAGGGCACCCTGGGTTCATTGGGACCTGACTCCAAAAGAAAAAAAAAAAACCCACACACAACAACAAAAAAAAAAAGAGAAGTTGTGGTGAGAGTTGGAATTTTAGTCTACTGTAGGTCTTTAGATTTATAGTATTGTATACTAGAAGTAATATTTTCACATATTCATCTCAGTTAATTCCTCAATAACATAATTCTCTTTTTGACCAAATTTTGTTCAACAAAATATGTACTTGGGGAAAATATGTAGCTCAATATTTGAGGGATTGCTTACTAAGATTTTCAGTTCCCCAAAGATGACTAGATAACAAACACTCTTTTTTTTCTTTTTAACCATTACAATCTTCTTTAGTTAGCTCGGCCTACTCAGCTAAGTCATCAGAGGCAAGCAGCAAACAATGCCAATATCATTGCATAAAAAGGTTGACAAGTCCTGTCAAAGGATACTTAACCTTCCCAGGAGTCTTAATTCTTTATTATTATGTTTTTTTTTAATTTTTAAATTTTTTTCAAATTTATTTTTTCTCTGGTAAAGAATACTTTGCCACCAACCCTGATGCCCTCAGTTTGATCCGGAGAACTCCCTGGTTGAAGGAGAGAACAAACGACTCTTCACAGGAGGAAGTTTGGCCATCCCCGACAAAAAAATTGTTAGCTCCCACAACCAGATTGTTTTACCTTTTGTTTTAGCCTTGCCAGATAGTGAAATTTGAATCTCTTGCATTTGGCCGAGGGATTGTTGATTTATATTTATTTAACATAGTTTAGACAGGATCTTTGCTATGTTGCCCAGATTGACCTTCATCTCTCAATCTTTCCTGCCTTAGCCTCGGGAGTAATGAAGAAACCAGACTCTTGCATCAAATTGGTCATAATCCTATTTTTGAAATACTTCCTTTACACCAAAGATATAACACTGGAAAATTGGCAGACCCTTATTGGTCCAGAAGAAACTTTCCAGTAATGCTGGGATAGTTTCCTTGGGTTCCTTTTAAGGACTAGATGCTTTGGAAGAGCTTAACAGTACACAGACTTTTGTTGTGCCTCTATTTCACATTCCAAAGTACCTATGTTTCCAATGCCTTTGCTTCTCCCATATATTGACATTTAGTTTGTAGCTTTGTTTTTTAAGTTAGTTGCTAATTTTCACCTCAAAATTTATTGAAATCTCTACATCTTATTCATTTTGGTTTATTAAAGTTTTAATGCATGTTTTCACATAGTGTCATTTTAGCAGGATTTGAATGTAAGTTGTTTTACTTTGGCCTAATGTTGATATCCTCATCTTTTTTTTTTTGTTTTAATGTGGTATAATGTACTGTCTGCATGTAGGTTTGTGCACCATGGTCATGCAGTGCTGGCAGAGGTCAAGAGAGGGTGTCAGATTCCCCTGGAATCTGGAGTAATAGATGGGTTCTTAGCTCCATGTGGGTGCTGGAAATCAACCCCCCTTCAGTGGGTCCTCTGCAAGAGGAGTCAGTGCTTCAACCTTGAGCCACCTTTCCAGCCCCTCGTTCTATTTTTTTTAATTATGTATTGTGTGTATGTGTGTGTGTGCTGTGATGTGTGTGTGGTGTGTGTGTGTAATACACACATGCGTATAGGTGCTCTTGGAGGCCAACCTGGAGCTCAAGTTGTAAATGGTTGTAAGCCACCTGACAATGGGTGCTAGGAACCAAATTGCGGATCTTCTTCAAGATGGCAAGTGCTCTTATGCTGCTGAGCTATTTTCTTCCTGAAAATCTTTTAAAGCTTTTTATTATAAATGGCTGGAGAGATGGATCAAGTTAAGAGCAACTTGGTGTTGGAGCTGGAGTGGTTCAGTGGTTAGAAGGACTGGTTGCTCTTTGCCAGAAGGACCCAGCTTCAATTCTGAGCACCCATATGGTGCTTAACTCAAGTTCAAGATCTGATGCTCTCTTCTGGCCTTCATGAGCCCTGTGTAGACATGTTGC
The DNA here is from genome assembly GCA_009823505.1 of Rhizomys pruinosus. NCBI lineage: Eukaryota > Metazoa > Chordata > Mammalia > Rodentia > Spalacidae > Rhizomys > Rhizomys pruinosus. The sequence continues at coordinate 27,903 of VZQC01002577.1, read as the reverse complement.
AGCAACGATTCATGCAAAGCAAACAACTTATATACATAAAATAGAAACAAGTCTTTTTTAAAAAGCCCTTTTCATTATAAAATCAAAACAAAAGTTGAAGGGTATACTATAACATATACCATTACCTGTATTTCATAATTAACCTTTTTGGGGTTCCCCACTTTATTTTAAATATTAGTAGTATTTCCATTTCCTCACTGTATTGGGATGTATTTTATTTTATTTTTATTTAAACAAGCACTGTCTTCTTTTTAAATTTCTTTTATTTTTTGTGTGTTGCAATGTCACTGTCTGCATGAGGTCTAGTGCCCCCGTGTTCGTGCATGCCCGCGGAGGTCCGAAGAGGCAGGCGGTTTCTTTGTGGTTCAAGGCCAGCCTGGTCTATAAGAGTGGAGTCAGGCCAGCTGGGGTTACAAGGGAACCCTGTCTCGAACGACCAAAAAAAATTATATCATTTATCATTAGGAATTAGACCTAAAGCCTGAATTAGGCCCGGGTTTTTGTTGCCCTTTCCTAAGATGCTTCATTGGTGGTGCTGCATAGCAGGGTTCACATTTAACTAGTGAGCACGTGATATCTGTTGTCTACCTTTGGAGAGGTAAAGGCTGGTCAGTGGGAGGTTCAGCTGGTGCCATCCTGGTCCCTTCATTGTTAGCTTGCTCAAACACCTTTCAATGAATGCTTTTATGCTCTACTGATGATCATTCCTGGATTTCATCAGTGTGAGTATGTATTTTTTTTTAACAAGTAAAATTTTTTTTTCCAATTTTATTTTTTTTTTCTCGCTGGTTTCTTCTGTCCTTATGAAGTCAGGCCTTTACATGGGCTTTGGTGGAAGTCGTGGGGGCAAGCACCATGCAGTGTCGTAATCGTGGTGGTGGTAAAAGAGGGCGTCAGTTCCCCTGGGATTGGAGGTCAAAGACGATTCGTCAAGCCGCCATCGTGGGGTGCTGGGGATCGAACCTGGGTCCGTCTCAAGAGCAGTCAGCTCTCTTACCACTAGCTATTCTTCCACGCCCCCTTCAGTGATTTTTTTAAACCTTTAGTATCAATAGAATCACCTAGAGACAGGAAAAACTCAGAATATTGAGGTCTCCCCTCATGAATTTGTATTTCTGCCAGGTTTTAGTTAGTGCTAATGTTGTGGCATGGGATGTGACTCTTTGAGATCACATAGTTTTTTCATTTGATCATGTTCATAAGACCATTATTTCTTCTGGAAGGTGGTATAATATCTTGTCAGTAATAAAAAAAAAATCATTTGTACCTTCAGCAACCTTCAGAGATACAAGAGTCTTTTTGTTTGTTGTTTTGTTGTTTGTTTTTTTTTTTCTAAAGAGACCCGCCACACATGCTATGGAGTTGAATTCCAGCTGCTCTGATCTGTTGAGCCATCTTCTCACCCTTTGTTTTGTCTTCAATTTTGCTCAGTCCATTGTAGTCACTGTATTTTTTTGGTTATTGGCAGTCCATATGCAGTTGATTTTTTTTTTTTTAAATTTTCATTTTTTTGAGCTTATTGGTATTTTAACATCAATTTTCCAAGTTCATGGCATATTTCCCTATTCCTTTCACGCCCACCGCCAATCCCAGATCAAATGCAATTCTGCCATAAACTTTCCCGCATCTTTCTCTGTTTTTTTTTTTCTCTTTGTTTTTGTTTTTTTTTTCTGGTCGTTTTTTCGAGACTGGGTCTCCCTGTAAGTCCAGCTGTCCTGAAACTACACTTATGAACGACAGCGCTGGCCTTTGAACTCAAAAGATCCGCCTCAATCTGCCTCCCACTGCGAGGATTAAAGGCGTTGCCACCACGCCCGGCTTTTTTCTCATTTTTAACAATAAGTGATAAATTTATGAGTATAAAGCATTCCGTACATGTAAAAGCCAGTTTTGCAAGCAGTTTTGTGCAAACCCACACAGCTCATGGGTCCCCCCATCCAGCAGGGGGGGCTTGTATGTTCAAATCAAGTTGATCAAATGAGTGCCCACTCATATTGTAGTTTTCATCATTCACCCTAATCACAGCGCCTTACATTCTACACGCCCCTTTTCTGCATGATTGTTCCCTGGTTTAGAAAAGGGGGCATCAGGTGGTGAGAAGCAAAACAGTCTACTTTCTCTGGAGTCGTTGTCTTGGTTCTTGGTCAGTTCTGGCTGTTTTCCTTTCATGGGCTGACGTTTGTCCAGGATAACCTTTTCGATCCTACTAATGAAGCACAAGCAATTAGATATATGGGTATTAACAGTACGCTAATGTAGTTACTTGGTTAGACACAGATGTTGGGTTATCTTATCAGAATTAAATTAGTATCCATGAATTACATTTTTTCTGGTTAAATATGACAGGGTCTTACTGTGGCTTATAACCTCCCTAATGCCTCCTAGAGGATGTAAACTTTTGGCATCAAACTGCGGTGTATTCTCTCCAGGAGAAGCTAATAGCCAATTAGATTTGGGATATACAGGCATTGGCTGCCACTGCTACACGTAATTTCCAGGCAGGTGAGGTGTAGCTGGTGGCTGCCAGAAGGAGTCTTGCTTGACTTAAGGAATCTCTGTTTGCTTTATGGTTTAGTGGCCTTTGGTAACACTCTCTGATTCAGAGACATCTGTACACTGCAATTGTGGTCTCCATACATCTTTCCCATGTTTACACAGGTTCTTTGACAGAACGGGCCTTATCGACCTCTCTTCTTGCAGGTATCCAGTTTGGAGACAAGGAGCCTTTACCTTTTGTGGGGGCTTTGGATCCCTGGCCAACATACCTCCTTGGAGATAATCCCATTGTTGATATCAGGTTCGTCCTATATTAATATATTTCGCTGCAGTTGATTCTTAGACCTTTTTTAAAAACTATATTTGTGGTCTTTTAGGCATCAGCATACTTTTGCTCCAGGGTAATTTCTCCCAGGGATCCCAGTTCCTTTGCTATGAATAATGCCAGTGCCATGACCACTCTGCCTTCTAGAGGTCTTCATTGCCACAAGTCATTGTGTCTAAGTTCTTTCAGGGGACAAAACCAAGTCATGGAACATGTTTCTCATTCTAAAAAGCAGGCTGATACTGATATTTCTAATTCAGACTAAAGTTTTTAGTATTTTAGCTCATTAACTTTTATATTCTATTTCCTATGCTGAAAATCTTGTTTTCCCCAGGCTGGGAGTAGATGGCTCAGATGGGTTAAAGCACCTGTTGTCTTGAGAGGACCTGTTTGTAGTTCCCAGCACCAGGGTTAACCATGGTGGATAACAACCCTCAGTTAACTCCAGTTCTAGTGGATTCCTGACACCCCCTCTTGGGCCTTGACAAGGCATTGCAACATAGGTACACTTACCTACTGCAGACAAATAATCATGCACATAAATAAAATAAAGAAAATTAAAAAAATCTTGTTTCTGTAATATTAGTAATGTGATTGTTGATTGATTTTTTTTATCACTTTGTTATTTCTGTATGTGTATGATGTACTGTCTGCATGCAAGTCTGTGCACACCTGTGTCCGTGCAACGCCACAGAGGTCGAGAGAGGGTATCGGATTCCCCGAGAACTGGAGTTTCACCTGGAATTGGAGTTCAGACTTCTCTCGTCACCCTGCCATGTGGGTGCTGGGGATCGAACCCGGGTCCTACTGCAAGAGCGGTCGGCGCTCTTAACCTTAGGCCTCTCTCCCAGCCCCTAGTTTGATTGTATTTTTATAGCATGTGTAATCAATTTCAGAATATCATTAGCAGTATTACTGGCTATAAACAATTAAATGAATGTTTGAGGTACTTTTTGTATTCAGTTAATGGCCTGTGTTTAAAAGCCTCTTGAAATAATTCTTCCCTATGTGCTTAAATCATCAACTGGACACGATTGAACTTTTATCTTTTTAAAAAATGATCTCTCTGGGCGAGAGAGATGGCTCAGCCCTCAGTGGGTTAAAAGCACTGGTTCCTCTTGCAGAGGACCCAGGTTTGGTTCTTAGCACCACCCATCATGTGGACTAACTACCATCTGTAACTCAATTCCAGAGACTGACAACCCTCTTCTAACCTCTGAAGGCAATTGTAACGTCATGGGCGGCACTTACATACATGGTAGGGTAATACACCACTCGTACACATAAATAAAATAATAAAAAAGTTTTTTTTTTAATTTTTTGAGGGGGGGTGGCTGGAGAGATGCTCAGCTGGTAAAGGTGCTGCCACTAATTCTAAACGACCTAAATTCAATATCTGGGAATCACTGGGTAGAAGGAGAGAAATCAATGCCAAGCTGTCCTTTGACCCTCCTAATGGTGCTATGGCAATATTCATACAATGCGTACCACATATGGCACAGACACAACATAAATACAGTGTAATGAAGATTTAATGGCTCTTAAAAATATCCTAATATGTTGTTTAACAGCATCGTCATGGTTTCTTCAGTTGTTTACACATCTGCAGAGAGAGAGCCTCAATTGGGAAAGAATTTCTGCCTTTGGGATTGGCCTGTGGGCAATATCTGTGGAGGCATTTTCTTCAATTTTGAGTGGATATGGGACGGGCCCAGCCCACTAGTGAGTGTGTGCCACCATCTGGCAAGGTTGGTCCTGGGGGTTGGTAAGAAAAGCAGGCTGAGCACAGGCCAGATGACATAAGTCAGCATCGTCACTCCATAGTCTGTGCTTTAGTTCTGACCTCCCCAGGTTCCTCCTTGAGCTCCTGCCTTGACTTCCCTCAGTGATGGACTGTGACATGGAAACAAAGCAATGTATAAACCCTTTCCTCTCCAAGTTGTTCTTGGTCAGAGTGTTTATCACCATCAACACAAAGTAACTAAAACACTAAATCATATATATGATTCCCAACTCAGACCTGTGAAGCAAAATAATTCATATAATTCTACTTCTGTGCTGTTTTCTCCTATTTTCTTCCTCATTTTTATTAGTTTTAATTTCACTTCTGCATTCTCTTTTTAAAATGTTAGCAAGCTGGGCGGGTGGCACACACCTTTAATCCTAGCTCTTGGGAGCGCAGAGGCAGTGGATCTCGTGAGTTCAAAACCAGCCTGGTCTCAGAGTGAGTTCCAGGCAGCCAGAGTCTCAGGGAAACCCGTCTCAAAACAAAAAAAAAAGAAAAAAAAAAGTTCACCAAATACTCCATACACACAAACGTGCGTGCAATCACCTATCTTCCCCCTCCATTCATATGAAAAAGGTCACTGTTTAGTATCCATTATTTTGTACTTTATATTCTAACTTTTCAGTGATTTAATGTTTTCTGGGGAACACTTGAAATCAGTATATAGAGATTATCATACTTTTTTTGGAGTCAGGGCTTCATTAGTTTAGATTGGGCCTTGCCTCAGCCTCTTCAAGTGCGGAGATTTCAGGTAATCAGTCACCCCTAGTCTGGCTTGTGTGCATGTCTCTGTTACTAAGGATTAGTCAGGACAGTGGTAACTCTAGGCAGACGTGAGGGAGGGTGGCTAAAAAGGGAAATGAGGTAGGCTTCTAGGATGCTGGTGCTGTTTCTACATTGGGGTGCTGATTACATAAAGGTATATTCACTTTAAGAAAATGGAATTCACCTGTGATGAGGTGATACTTTTTTAAAAATTTATTTTTTATTTATATTTTTTGTAAATTATTATATTATAGTGTGTATGAATGTACTGTTTTGCGTTTAGGTCTGTTCACGCCAACCGTTTGTGCAATGCCGCGGAGGTCAAGAGAGGGTCTTCGAATCCACTGGAACTGGAGTTCTCCTAGAATTGGAGTTAACATGAAACGGTTCTCAGCCCGCATGTGGGTGCTGGGGATCGATGACCCGGTCCTCATGCACAGAGTGGTCGGGTGCACTTAACTGCTAGGACAATCTCTCCAGCCCCTATTTATTAGTTTTTATGTTGTATGATGTCTGTCGGCAATATAGGTTGGCGCACTCGCGTCGTGCAATGCTCGAGGAAAGCCAGAAGGGTGTTTGGGTTCCCCTGGAACTGTAGTTAAACAAGACGGTTTTTATGCGCCATGTGGGTGCTGGGAATCGAACCCACCGGGTTCCTGCAAGAGCGCAAAGGGTGAAGGCTAAAAAAAAAAAAAAAAAAAAAAAAAAACAAAAAAAAACAAAAAAAAAAAAAAAAAAAAAAAATGTGCTTAACCCTGCAGCCTATCTCTCCAGCCCTGAGGGATACTTTTTTTTTTTTTAATGAATGTTGTATTTCAATAAATTACACTCTAAAAAAGTCCAGAGGAATGAGATGACAGCAATGAGATTTTTTTTTCAAAGTCAACGGATTCTTACTGTCTCGTTGCAACTCTCATTATTATTGACTAAAATTATATCAATTTTTCTCTGTTTCAAATAAACAGTAAGTTCTATAAATTAATTTTATTTATATAAAAATAGAAAAGCAAAAACAAATCAACAAATTACCAAAAAATTTTTATAAATTATTTACTTATTGTTATTTTTGTTGTTTAAGTGTATTGCCGAGAATGTATGTAGTGCACCCATAGTCTAAGTGCCACAGAAGTCAGAAGAGGGCAGTTGAATCCCTGGGTCCCTGGAATATATGGGGGGTTTGTTAGCCATCTATGTGGGTTGCTGGGAACATGAACCCAGGTCTCTGCAAGAGAAGCCAGTGCTCTTAACGGGCTAAACTTCCTTCCATGCCCTAGATTTACTATTTTTATTTTTCTTTTTCATTTTTTTTTTTTGGTCTTGTGTCGAGACAAGGGGCTGCCCTGTAGCCCCAGCTTCCTGGAACTCACTTGTTAGACCAGGCTGGCTTGAACTCACAAAAGCATCCGCCGCCTCGCCTCCAACTTGGCTAGATTAAAGGGCATGTGTCACCATGCTAGCTGATTTCTTAATTTTTAAAGCATTACATAAACCTGTATACAAAGATGATGTAATTATCCAGGGAAATTAACAACTTGGTTCATGAGGTAAGAAGGGAATAGAACTTCTTTTGCCTTGTGTTAATGTAAATTAAGTGCCAGAAAGAATGCATATGAGTTGAAGCAGGTTCTGTTTTCTTCAGCTATGGAAAGGAGGGTTCCAACTTAAAACAGATGCAGATAGAAAACTCTAGGGGAATAGGAACAACCATGACAGCCACAAAAGTGTAGAGATTATATTCAACGGAAATTTGGAAATGCACGTTTGGCTTAACAATATTGATTTATAAAATGTTAAGAAGAGACAGATAGTAAACAGCATAATGTGGAAACATTTTGACAGATCCCTAGAAGTTTAAGACGTTAGGCGGCTGGAGAGATGGTTAACGAGTGCCGACCACGTCTTGCATAGAAGACCCGTTCTATCCCCAGCACCAACATGGGGCTTGGAACTCTGTAACTCCAATTCCAGAGAACTCATTCCAGGGGAATCCACAACCATCTTCTGACACGTTGGCATTGAACGGCACGGATGCACAGACTACATGCAGACAGTACATTCATACACATAAAATTAAAAAAGATGATGATTTTGGCTGGGTGTGGTGGCCGTCGCTGCCTTTTAAACCTCAGCACTGTGGGAGGCAAAAGAAGGCAGGTGGAATTCTTGTATTCAAGGCCAGCCGTCTATCCAAGTGAGTGAGCTCTGGGTCAAGCTTATGTAGGCCTGTCCTCAAAAAAAGGAAAAAAGATTTGCGATGCCATTTGGTGGTCTTTTTTTGTCTCCCCCCCATCATTTTTCTTGAGAACAGGGTCTTCCTGCTGACACCAGCTGTCCTGAACTCTCTGTAAACGCACGGCTGGGCCTTGAACTCCCAGAGATCCGCCGCCTCTGACTCCAGAGTGCTGGGTTAAAGGCATGAATGTGCCACACACCCAAGTGCTCAGTCGCTCTCTCTCTCTCTCCTCTACTCTCTGCTCTACTATCTATCTCTATCTCTAGCTCTATCTCTATCTCTATTTTCTCTCTTTTCGTTCTCTTTTTTCCTTTCTTCCTTTCTTCTCTTTTCTTTTCTTTTTTTTGGTTTTTTTATTTTTTTTTTCTTTTCTTTCTTCTCCCTCTCTTGTCCTATCATTTTTTTTTGAGACTCAGGTGCCTGACACTTACAAGAGATCAGCCTGCCGTCTGCCTCCCGAGTGCTGGAATTAAAGCATGAAGGCACTATCCCAGCTCATGGTATTTTTCTTATGCAATGCATCGCAGTAATGTAATGTACCTATCTTTTTTAAAAGATAAGCTTCTTTTTGGGGGTGGTGTAACGTAGTCAGGGTTTCTTAAAGAAACAGAAAGCAACAGGAGAATAGTATAATATATACCAATTCATCTGATTGTGCTCCACATGACAGAGCTCAACAGTAGCGCCGAACTGGAGAGGCCGGGAATCCAGGGAATGCTCAGATCCGCAAGGCTGATGTCTCAGTAGTCCTAGTCTAGTGCTGAAGGCCCAGATACTAGATCTCAGTCAGTGAGATCTGCCAGTGCTCAGTACACGCTGGGATCAAAAGTTGATCACAGCAGCAAGACAAACTCACCAGATGAGAGACAAGCCCGCAGGAGGAAAAAGGAAAGGAGACGGTCCCGCTGCGTGTGGCCTTTAAAATACTGACCTGCCGGCAGAAGGTAACACCCACATTTGGGGTGGGCCATCCGGGTTGAGGCGGTCCAATCAGAAACCCTTTTTCCTCTTATTTGTTCCTTAGTCCAGGTAAAGTTGACACCCAGGATTAACCATCACAGGGTGTAACTCACATACCATATAATTGACTTAGGCAAAACTTTTAATTCAGTTGTTCTTAGTTACAGAGTTTTACAGTAAATACCATAATTTCAGAATAGTTCTGTTACCTAAAAAAGCCTATATATAGCTGTAACTTCCAATTATCTTGCTCTCTACCACCTTAAGAGTGCTTCTCTCTGCGGGCGTGATGGCTCACGCCGTTAATCTAGCACTTGGGAGGCAGAGGCAGGCGGATCTTTGTGAGTTCAGGCCAGCCTGGTCTAACAGAGTTGAGTTCCAGGCAGCTGGGACACAGGGGACCCTGTTCTCGAAACACAAAAAAAAAAAAGAAAAAAAAAAAAAAAAAGTGCTTCTCAACTATTAAGAGAAATCAAATAAAAATATTTTATTATTTATTTGTTTATTTATTTATTTATTTTATCTATTTATTTTATTTTTTGTCTTTTCAGACAGGGTCCTCCTGTAGCCCAGCTGGCCTGGAACTTACTCTGTAGACCAGGCTGGCCTATTAGCTCAATAGATCCTCCTGCCTCTGCTTCCCCAAGTGCTAGGAATTAAAGGCATGACACACACGCCTGGCCAAGTAATATAACTTTTTTATTTTATTTATTTTATCTATTTTTGTAGTGTGTTGAGTGTACTGTCGTGCCATGCGTTTGTGCACGTATGTGTCATGCAGTGCGTGGGGTCAGAAGAGGGGTCGCAGATTCCCCTGGAACTGGAGTTCTCCTGGAATTGGAGTTTCTTTTTATGTCTTATGCATATATTGGGTCTGGCGATCGAACCCGGGGCCCCTGCAAGAGCAGTCAGTGCTCTTAACCACTAGGCTATCTCTCCAGCCCCAAAGTAATATACTTTTTATCTCTATAGGTTTGCCTATTCTGGATGTTGCTTGTAAATGGAATCATATACTATGTAGCCTGTTATGACCAACTTCTTTTACTTAGCATGTTTTTTCTTTTTTTTTTTTTTTTAATTTCATTTATTTCTGTATGTGTATAAATGTACTGTCTGTGCACCCGTGTCGTGCAACGCCGCAGTGTTCAGAAGAGGGTCTCGGATTCCCCTGGAACTGGAGTTCTCCTGGAATTGGAGCTTCAGACGGTTCTCAGCCGCCATATGGGTGCTGGGGATTGAACCCGGGTCCTCTGTAAGAGCGGTCGGCGCCCTTAACTGCTAGGCCATCTCTCCAGCCCATGTTTTCTTTAAAAAAATTTTTTTTGTATTATTTTCATGGTGGATATGTACTGTCTGCATGTAGGGTGGTGCACCGTGTCGTGCCAATGCTGCGGAGTCAGAAGAGGGCGTTGGGTTCCCATGGAACTGGAGTTAAGAGATCCGCCGCCCTTTACCTTCCCCAGTGCTGGGAATTTAAAGGTGTGCACCACCACACCTGGCTCAAGACAGTTTTAGCCGCTGTGGGTGCTGGGAATCAACCCAGTTCTCGCAAGGAGCATATGCTCGTTAATCACTGAGGGCCACTCTCTCTCAGTCCCATACCAAACTATTTTCTAAAGAATCCATTGATGGGCTGGAAAGATGGCTGAGGGGTTAACAGCACTGGCTGCTCTTGCAGAGGACCTGGGTTCAATTTCTAGAATTCATGCAGCTAGCAACTGCTGTAACTCCAATACCAGGGAATCCAGCAACCTCTTCTGACTTATGCAGGCATTGCATAACAAGGATGCAGCTACCCACATGCAGGCAATACACTTATACACATAAATTAAATGAATAAAAAATACAAAAAAAGAACCATTGATATATATTTGTGGTGCTTGGAAAAAGCTATCAACTGCCAAGTTGGTTTTAAATATATTAAACTATTTTCCAGGACCAAAATAATCAGTATGTGTGTATAATACAATATATTTTAACGACAAGAATTTGGGTGAATTTTCATTACCGATAAAAAAATTTGTGCTTCGGATGTGGTTGTACACACTGTTTAATCCCAGCACTTTGGAGCAGAGGGTCAGGTGGAAGTCTCTGTAGACAGTAGATTCAGGCAGCCTAGGTCTACACAGTGGAGTCAGGCCAGCTGGGGCTATAGGAGCCCCCGGTCTCAAAAGAGACAAATAGATAAATATAATAAATAAATAAATAAATAAGTTATTATTAATTAAAATAAAAAAGCTTGTGCTCTAAGAAGAAATGAATGTTATAGTGTATGAGCTGGAGATGCAGCTCAGCAGTTAAGTCAGCTTGCTATGCCATCCTGAAACTGGAGTTTGGGTCCCAGCACCCATGTAACAAACCTGGTATTCCACAAATGCCTGTAACTCCTGTNAAAAAAAAAAAAAATGCCGGGCGTGGTGGTGCACGTCTTTAATCCCAGGGCTAGGAAGCAGAGGCAGGTGGATCTCTTGTGAGTTCAAGGCCAGCCTGGTCTACATAGTGAGCTCCAGACCATCTGGGACTAAAGGGAGACCCTGTCTCAACAAAAAAATTTGTGTTCTCTGTGTGTGTCTGCACACACACACATGCCGCATGTTCACACACGTGTGTTGGGCAGAGGTAGATAGATGTCTGGTGTCTGACTCAGTTACTTCTGTACCTTATTTTTTGAGACACAGTATCTGCCTGAACCTGAAGCTCATCAACTCAGCTTGACTGGCTAGCCAGTGAGGGATTTTCCTGTCTCCAGTTTGTCTCCCCAGTGCTGAAGGCACAAGTGCACACTGCTGCATCCAGCTTTTTACCTGGGTGGCAGAGATTGAATACAGATTCTGGGATTAAAGGCGTGCACCACCACATCCGACTTCAATTCAGATTCTTAGACCTGGCATCACAGGCACTTTACCAGCTGAGCTATCTCCTTAGCTCCCTTTTTTTCTTTAATGCTTCAATGCTTCTTTAATGCAGGGTACAGTGGTCCACATCTATAATATCATCACTGCAAATTCCAGGCCAGCATGATCTACATAGTGAGTTCTTGGCCAAACAGGGCTACCTGACAAGATCCTATTTCAAAATACTTAACAAAAAGGGGGAGTAGGCAAATGCTGTACCACTGTGACTTTCTTGTGATGTATTTGCATTTACCTTATTAGATTTTGTTCTATAAAGGCATGGAGTAGCCTCTAACTGGTTTACTGCTATACTTCTGTTGCCTGGCTCAGCAAGACATTCAATAACTGTTTAGTGAATGAAAAAGTGCATCACTGGATTGAAGCACATTATATGCATATATGACTTTCTTTTAAACAATGAAACTTTTTTAAGAATGAAGAAAAATTTAAGTCACTAAATTGAAAAGGTTGTAATTGAGTAAACAAAGTTCTTGTTTTGAGTTATTTGCCTGAAATACTAAATAATTTAAGCAGTACTCACTAATAATTATTAACAATAATTTAATAAGTTTGACATTGTTTGCAAATTTAAAAGGAAAACTTCATTAGTTTTAAGATTTCAAGGATGACTTCATTTCCCAGAATAGATTGTCTTCTACTTCTACCCTTTAATGCTTAGAACAGCTTATGTTGTCCCTGGAATTGTGTATCTGCTGAGTAGTGAACAGATAAGATGCTGAAAGAATGAATTGATGATCTCTTTTTTGTAATGGAGAGTTTGGGAATACAAGAGATTTTTATTTTCCATGTATGAGTTCTGCCTGCATGCATGTAAGTGTACCCATGTGTATGCAATGCTTATTGAGGTCATCAGATTCCCTAGAACTGGAGTTACAGAGAGTTAGCCACCATGTGGGTTCTGGAAACCAAACTTTGGTCCTCTCTTAGAGCAGCCAGTGCTCTTAGCCACTGAGCCATCTCTCTAGTCCCATAGAGTACAAGAGGTTTTGAGGTACCATTTTTTTCTCCCCATTTGACATTCTGGGTCCTGTATGATTGCCAAGTGGACCTTTTGGAGGAACTGAAGCAACAGTTTAACCCAGGTCTTTGGGAATTGCTGGAGTTCTAAGATCTATTTCCATGTACACACACTGCTGAATACAGAGTATCTCTTGACACAGTAGCATTCAAGTCAAGTCATTTCAAATGTGGTTGGCCACTTCATATACTTCACTTCTCTCTAATGACTTAGTTGGAGTGGCAGAGTTGGGATAAAAAAACTTGTAGGTGGGATAATGAATTTTCTCGCTTTACAATTGATGACTGTTTGGAGGGTGGGACTTTGAGGTATGTTGGCCTGTTTTCCAATATTCTTATGGTCTGTGTATAAGTTTAACTCATTTCCATTTATATCAGGGAAATTCAGATCATAAAGTTAATGAGAAGGTGAATCTGATGCAGCTCATTTACACAACGCCATCATATGGATTTTGTATTAGTTTTTATATTTTTGATTAATTGCTTATCTAAATACAAACCATAAACTTCATACCTATAATAATCCAGAAATAAAAGAGAAATTATTTGAATAATTTAAGTATTTAACAAATTATCAAACATAAGATTTTGCAAATCTAAAAATGAATTCTCCTTTCATGCTTACATGATAGTCTGTCTAGTACTTTTAGAATTCTAGCTTGAAGGGTTAGGGAGATGGCTCAGTTGGTTAAGTGTTTGCCACATAAGTGTGAGGACCTGAATTCATAGATCCCCAACATCCATGTAAAAACCTAGGCTCAGTGGCACTGCGTCAACTCTGGGGAGGTGGTGATAGGAAGGTCCCTAGGGCTTGCTGGTGAGCTATTCTAGCAGAATCATTGTGCTCTAGGATCATGAGAAACCTTATCTCAAAAATTAAGGTGGAGAATTATTGAGGAAAACATGCAGTGCCAACCGCTGTTCTCTATACAAACATGTACACACATGAACACATACATACATATATAACACGACACATAAACAAGAATTCTAGTTTGGAATGATTTTTAACTTACAAATTTGGAGATATGACTCCACTTTTGGCTTTTAGTGCTGTAGCTGAAAAATCACCAAGATAGAGGTTTTTCTGAGTTTTCCTTTTATTTTCATCCTGAAATTTCAGAATAATCAACCTTGGGTTTTGATTTCTTATTTGTTTGATGTTTAAAAAAATTCACTTGCTGATACTGCTCCTTTCAATCCAGAGACATTTTAGTTTTAGGGAATTTTCTTACATTAGTTTTTCAGTTTTGTCACTCTGTGGACTTTATTAAGATCTCCAAGGGAAGCCTCCTTTACTGAGCCTTTGGTTTTCTTTCTATTCTCCCTAGTTTCTGTAGTCTCAGCTTTCTATTATATTTCTAGACTATTTCATATATATTATTTTGCAGTAAATTATGCAAGTATATTTTATTTAAGCTATTAGAATTTTAATTTCTGAGTACATTCTTTTTTGGGGGGGGTCTTTTCGAGACAGGGTCTCCCTGTAGTCCCAGCTGTCCTGGAAGTCACTCTGTAGACCAGGCTGGCCTTGAACTCACAAAGATCCGCCTGCCTCTGCCTCCCGAGTGCTAGGATTAAAGGCGTGCGCCACCTTGCCCAGCTAATTCTTATAGTTTCTCATAGGTATGTTTTTAGATTCGTGTCCCAGATTTTTTTCTCTGAAATCTTTAATGGCCTTGAGTATGACATTTGTTATTTCTGAGGCAAATGCTTCTCTATTCTCTGTGAAGGCTGGGGCTAAAACAGGATGGAGAAGACAAAGTTGACAGTAGACAGACCCCCCACCCCATATAACATTTTCTTTTTATTATTTGTTAATGTTAGAGTTCTTGCATTGACAAACCATGCTTGAAAACCCAAAGAAAGAAGTGGTAGAATGGAGAGACTTATCCACTCCTTAAATACTAAATATAGTATTTTTAAACTTGATTTATTTGCACTTCTTTGTCTATTTTGCAGTGCTGGAGATTGAACTTGGGACATAGTAGGCAGGTACTGAACCATTGAGCTGCATTGTACCCTGCCCAGTTCATGAACATTTTGATAATACCATAATCTTTTTTTTTTGAGACAGGATCTCCCTATAGCCCTAGCTGGCCTGGAAGTCATTATGTAGACCAGGCTGGCTTTGAACTCATAGAGATCCTCCTGCCTCTGCCTCCCAAGTACTGGGATTAAAGGCATGTGCCACAGTGCCTGGCTATAATACCACAATCTTACAATCTTTTTTTCTTTTAATGTGTATGAGCATATTGCCTGCATATGTGTAAATACGCCCTTGTGAAATGTCCACAGAGAACAGAGGAGGGTGTCAGATCCCCTGGAACTGGAGTTAATGGGCGGTTGTTAGCTGCCAAGTGGGTGCTGGGGACTGAACCTGGGTCCTGCAAGAGCAGTTAGTGCTTTTAACCACTGAGCTGTCTCTAGTCCTGTCCACAATCTTAAATTACACTGGAGTACCTATAATCTCAGCACTTAGAAATACTAATTCAAGTCCTGGTTGGGCTACATATGGTGAGTTCAGGGCCAGCCTGGGTTTCATTGGAGACCCTGACTCCAAAAAAAAAAAAAAAAAAACCCACACACAACAACAAAAAAAAAAAAGAGAAAGTTGTGGTGAGAGTTGGAATTTTAGTCTACTGTAGGTCTTTAGATTTATAGTATTGTATACTATGAAGTAATATTTTCACATATTCATCTCAGTTAATTCCTCAATAACATAATTCTCTTTTTGACCAAATTTTGTTCAACAAAATATGTACTTGGGGAAAATATGTAGCTCAATATTTGAGGGATTGCTTACTAAGATTTTCAGTTCCCCAAAGATGACTTCAGATTAATCAAAAATCTTTTGTTTTCTTGTTTAACCATACAATCTTTCTTTAGTTAGCTCGGCCTACTCAGCTAAGTACATCAGAAGGCAAGCAGCAAACAATGCCAATATCATTGCATAAAAAGGTTGACAAGTCCTGTCAAAGGATACTTAACCTTCCCAGGAGTCTTAATTCTTTATTATTATTATTTTTTTTAATTTTTAAATTTTTTTTAAAATTTATTTTTCTCTGGTAAAGATACTTGCCACCAACCCTGATGCCCTCAGTTTGATCCGTAGAACTCACCTGGTTGAAGGAGAGAACAAACAGACTCTCACAAGGAGTAAGTTTGCCATCCCCTACAAAAAAATTGTTAGCTCCCACACCAGATAGTTTTACCTTTTGTTTTAGCCTTGCCAATAGTGAAATTTGAATCTCTTGCATTTGGCCGAGGGATTGTTGATTTAATATTTATTTACATAGTTTAGACAGGATCTTTGCTATGTTGCCCAGATTGACCTTCATCTCTCAATCTTCCTGCCTTAGCCTCTGGAGTAACAGAGAAACCAGACTCTGCATCAAATTGGTCATATCCTATTTTGAAATACTTCCATTACACCAAAGATATAACACTGGAAAATTGGCAGACCCTTATTGGTCCAGAAGAAACTTTCCAGTAATGCTGGGATAGTTTCCTTGGGTTCCTTTTAAGGACTAGATGCTTTGGAAGAGCTTAACAGTACACAGACTTTTGTTGTGCCTCTATTTCACATTCCAAAGTACCTATGTTTCCAATGCCTTTGCTTCTCCCATATATTGACATTTAGTTTGTAGCTTTGTTTTTTAAGTTAGTTGCTAATTTTCACCTCAAAATTTATTGAAATCTCTACATCTTATTCATTTTGTTTTAAAGTTTTATGCATGTATTTCACATAGTGTCATTTTAGCAGGATTTGAATGTATTTGTTTTACTTTGCCTAATGTTGATATCCTCAATCTTTTTTTTTTTTTTAATGTGTATGAATGTACTGTCTGCATGTAGGTTTGTGCACCCATGTCATGCAGTGCTGCAGAGGTCAGAAGAGGGTGTCAGATTCCCCTGGAACTGGAGTTAAAGATGGTTCTTAGCCTCCATGTGGGTGCTGGAAATCGAACCCCATCTTGCAGTGGGTCCTCTGCAAGAGGAGTCAGTGCTCTCAACCTCTGAGCCACCTTTCCAGCCCCTCGTCAATCTATTTTTAAAATTATGTATGTGTGTGTGTGTGTGTGTGTGTGTGTGTGTGTGTGTGTGTATACACACATGAGTATAGGTGCTCTTGGAGGCCAACCTGGAGCTCAAGTTGTAAATGGTTGTAAGCCACCTGACATGGGTGCTAGGAACCAAATTCGGATCTTCTTCAAGAATGGCAAGTGCTCTTATCTGCTGAGCTATTTTCTTCCTGAAAATCTTTAAAGCTTTTTATTATAAATGGCTGGAGAGATGGATCAGTAGTTAAGAGCACTTGGTGTTGGAGCTGGAGATGGTTCAGTGGTAAAGAGCACTTGGTGCTCTTGCAGAGGACCCAGCTTCAATTCTGAGCACCCATATGGTGCTTAACTCAAGTTCAAGATCTGATGCTCTCTCTGGCCTTCATGAGCCCTGTGTAGACATGTTGCACATACATACATGCAAGCAAACACTTATATACATAAAATAGAAACAAGTCTTTTTTAAAAAGCCTTTTATTATAGAAAAATCAAACAAAAGTGAAGGGTATACTATAACATATACCATTACCTGTATTTCATAATTAACCTTTTTGGGGTTCCCCACTTTATTTTAAATATTAGTAGTATTTCCATTTCCTCACTGTTATTGGGATAGTATTTTATTTTATTTTATTTAAACAAGCACTGTCTTTTTTTAAATTTTATTTATTTTTTGTGTGTATGAATGTACTGTCTGCATGTAGGTCTGTGCACCCGTGTCGTGCAATGCCGCGGAGGTCAGAAGAGGCAGGCGGTTCTTTGTGAGTTCAAGGCCAGCCTGGTCTATAGAGTGAGTTCCAGGCCAGCTGGGGCTACAGGGAGACCCTGTCTCGAAACGACCAAAAAAAAATTATTATCATTATCATTAGGAATTAGACCTAAAGCCTTGATTAGGCCCAGGGTTTTTTGTTGCCCTTTCCTAAGATGCTTCATTGGTGGTGCTGCATAGCAGGGTTCACATTTAACTACTGAGCACGTGATATCTGTTGTCTACCTTTGGAGAGGAAAAGGCTGGTCAGTGGGAGGTTCAGCTGGTGCCATCCTGGTCCCTTCATTGTTAGCTTGCTCAAACACCTTTCAATGAATGCTTTTAGCATCTACTGATGATCATTCCTAGATTTCATCAGTGATTTTTAAACTTTAGTATACATCAGAATCACCTAGAGGACAGGTAAAAACTCAGAATATTGAGGTCTCCCCTCATGAATTTGTATTTCTGCCAGGTTTTTAGTTAGTGCTAATGTTGCTGGCATGGGATGTGACTCTTTGAGATCCACATAGTTTTTCATTTGATCATGTTCATAGACCATCATTTCTTCTGGAAGGTGGTATAATATCTTGTCAGTTAAAAAAAAAAATCATTTGTATCCCAGCAACTTTCAGAGATGAACAATGAGTCTTTTTTGGTTGTTTTTGTTGGTTTTTTTTTTTCTAAGAGACCCGCCACACATGCATACTGGGAGTTGAATTCCAGTGCTCTGATCTGTTGAGCCATCTTCTCACCCTTTGTTTGTCTTCATTTTGCTTCAGTCCATTGTAGTCACTGTATTTTTTTGGTTATTGGGAGTCCATTGCAGTTGATTCTTTTTTTTTTTTAATTTTCATTTTTTATTGATGCTTTGTGTATTTCATACATCATTTTCCAATTCAGGCATATTTCCCTTTCCCTTCACCCCACCCCATCCCAGATCATGCATTCTGCCATAACTTTCCTGCATCTTTCTCTGTTTTTTTTTCCTCTCTTTTTTTTTTTTTCTGGTCTTTTCGAGACAGGGTCTCCCTGGAGCTCCAGGCTGTCCTGAAACTCACTATGAAGACCAGGCTGGCCTTGAACTCACAAAGATCCGCCTGCATCTGCCTCCCAAGTGCTAGGATTAAAGGCGTGTGCCACCACGCCGGCTTTTTTCTCATTTTTTAACAATAAGTGATAATTTATGAGTATAAGCGTCCTTCATGTAAAACCAGTTTGCAAGCAGTTGTGTCCAAACCCACACAGCTCATGGGTCCCCCCATCCAGCAGGGGGGACTTGTATGTTCAATCAAGTTGATCAAATGAGTGCCCAGACTATATTGTAGTTTCATCATTCACCCCAATCACAGCCCTTACATTCTACCACGCCCCCTCTTGCGCAGATTGTTCCCTGGGCTTAGAAAAGGGGCACAGGTGGATGAGAAGCAAAACAGTCTACTTTCTCTGGAGCTGTTGTCTTGGTCTCTGGTCAGTTCTGGCTGTTTCCTTTCATGGGCTGACAGTTTGTCCAGGAATAACCTTTCGATCCTACTAATGAAGCATAAGCAATTAGATATATGGGTATTTAAACAGTACTCATTGTTATGGTAGGTTACTTTGGTATAGACACAGATGTTTGGATGCTATGTTAATCCATGAATTACATTTTTTTCTGTTAAATATGACAGGGTCTTACTGTGGCTTATAACATCTCCTAACCATTAGAGGATGTAAGCTTGTGGCATCAACTGCGGGTTATTCTTCCAAGGAGAGAGCTAATAGCCAATTAGATTTGGGATATACAGGCATATGGCTGCCACTGCTGCACAGTATTTCCAGGCAGGTGAGGTGTAGCTGGTGCTGCCGGAGGAGTCTTGCTTGACTCAAGGAAATCTCTGTTTGCTTTATTGGTTTAGTGGCCTTTGGTAACACTCTCTGGTATTCCAGAGACCATCTGTACACTTGCAAGTGTGGTCTCCATACATCTTTCCCATGTTTACATCAGGTCTTTGACAGCAGGGCCTTATCACCTCTCTTCTTGCAGGTATCCCAGTTTGGAGACAAGGAGCCTTTACCTTTTGTGGGGGCTTGGATCCCCTGGCCAACATCTCCTTGGTAGAATAATCCATTGTTGATATCAGAGCGCCTATATTAATATATTTCGCTGCAGTTGATTCTTAGACCTTTTTTAAAAACTATATTTGTGGTCTTTTAGGCATCAGCATACTTTTGCTCCAGGGTAATTTCTCCCAGGGATCCCAGTTCCTTTGCTATGAATAATGCCAGTGCCATGACCACTCTGCCTTCTAGAGGTCTTCATTGCCACAAGTCATTGTGTCTAAGTTCTTTCAGGGGACAAAACCAAGTCATGGAACATGTTTCTCATTCTAAAAAGCAGGCTGATACTGATATTTCTAATTCAGACTAAAGTTTTTAGTATTTTAGCTCATTAACTTTTATATTCTATTTCCTATGCTGAAAATCTTGTTTCCCCAGGCTGGAGAGATGGCTCAGTGGTTAAGAGCACTGACTGCTCTTGAAGAGGACCTGGGTTCAGTTCCCAGCACACACATGGTGGCTAACAACCCTCAGTAACTCCAGTTCTAGTGGATCTGACACCCCCTTTGGGCCTTGACAGGCATTGCACACATAGGTACACTTACCTACATGCAGACAAAATAATCATGCACATAAAATAAAAATAAAGAAAAATTAAAAAAATCTTGTTTCTTAATATTAGTACTGTGATTAGTTGATTGATTTTTTTTTATCAACTTTATTTATTTCTGTATGTGTATGAATGTACTGTCTGCATGCAAGTCTGTGCACCCGTGTCGTGCAACGCCACAGAGGTCAGAAGAGGGTATCGGATTCCCCTGGAACTGGAGTTCACCTGGAATTGGAGTTTCAGACTCTCTCGGCCGCCATGTGGGTGCTGGGGATCGAACCCGGGTCCTCTGCAAGAGCGGTCGGCGCTCTTAACCGCTAGGCCATCTCTCCAGCCCCTAGTTGATTGATTTTTATAGCATGTGTAATCATTTCAGAATATCATTAGCAGTATTACTGGCTATAAACAATTAAATGAATGTTTGAGGTACTTTTTGTATTCAGTTAATGGCCTGTGTTTAAAAGCCTCTTGAAATAATTCTTCCCTATGTGCTTAAATCATCAACTGGACACATACTTTTTCTTTTAAAAAATGATCTCTCTGGGCTAGAGAGATGGCTCAGCCCTCAGTGGTTAAAAGCACTGGTTCCTCTTGCAGAGGACCCAGGTTTGGTTCTTATCACCCATATAGTGGCTAACTACCATCTGTAACTCAAGTTCCAGGAGATCTGACACCCTCTTCTAACCTCTGAAGGCATTGTACGTCATGGGCGCACTTACATACATGTAGGTAATACACCACTCATACACATAAAATAAAATAATAAAAAAGTGTTTTAAGAAATGGTCTTTGAGGGCTGGAGAGATGACTCAGTGGGTAAAGGTGCTTGCCACTAATTCTAACGACCTAAATTCAATATCTGGGAATCACTGGGTAGAAGGAGAGAAATCAATGCCAAGCTGTCCTTTGACCTCCATACTGGTGCTATGGCATATTCATACATGCATACACATATGCACAGACACAACATAAATAAGTGTAATGAAGATTAATGGCTCTTAAAAATATCTAATATGTTGTTTAACACATCGTCATGGTTTCTTCAGTTGTTTACACATCTGCAGAGAGAGAGCCTCAATTGAAGAATTTCTGCCTTTGGATTGGCCTGTGGGCATATCTGTGAGGCATTTTCTTCATTGTTGAGTGATATGGGAGGGCCCAGCCCACTGTGAGTGGTGCTACCCCTGGGCAGGTGGTCCTGGGTTGTATAAGAAAGCAGGCTGAGCACAGGCCAGAGTGAATAAGTCAGCAGCGTTCCTCCATAGTCTGTGCTTTAGTTCTTACCTCCAGGTTCCTCCTTGAGCTCCTGCCTTGACTTCCCTCAGTGATGGACTGTGACATGGAAGACAAAGCAATGTATAAACCCTTTCCTCTCCCAAGTTGTTCTTGGTCAGTGTTTATCACATCAACACAAAAGTAACTAAAACACTAAATCATATATATGATTCCCAACTCAGACCTGTGAAGCAAAATAATTCATATAATTCTACTTCTGTGCTGTTTTCTCCTATTTTCTTCTCATTTTTATTTAGTTTTAATTTTCATTGCATTCTCTTTTTAAAAAATGTTAGCAAGCTGGGCGTGGTGGCACACACCTTTAATCCTAGCTCTTGGGAGGCAGAGGCAGGTGGATCTCTGTGAGTTCAAAGCCAGCCTGGTCTACAGAGTGAGTTCCAGGACAGCCAGAGCTACAGGGAAACCCTGTCTCAAAAAGACCAAAAAAACAAAAAAAAGTTAGCAAATACACACATACACACAAACGTGCGTGCAATCACCTATCTTCCCCCATTCATATGAAAAAGGTCACTGTTTAGTATCCATTATTTTGTACTTTATATTCTAACTTTTCAGTGATTTAATGTTTTCTGGGGAACACTTGAAATCAGTATATAGAGATTATCATACTTTTTTTGGAGTCAGGGCTTCATTAGTTTAGATTGGCCTTAGCCTCAGCCTCTTCAATGCTGAGATTTCAGGTAATCAGTCACCCCTAGTCTGGCTTGTGTGCATGTCTCTGTTACTAAGGATTAGTCAGGACAGTGGTAACTCTAGGCAGACGTGAGGGAGGGTGGCTAAAAAGGGAAATGAGGTAGGCTTCTAGGATGCTGGTGCTGTTTCTACATTGGGTGCTGATTACATAAGTATATTCACTTTAAGAAAATGAATTCAACTGTGAATGAGGGATACTTTTTAAAAATTTATTTATTTATTTATATTTTTTAAATTTTATTTTATTTATTTATGTGTATGAATGTACTGTTTTGCGTGTAGGTCTGTTCACCCGTGTCGTGCAATGCCGCGGAGGTCAGAAGAGGGTCTCGGAAAGCCCTGGAACTGGAGTTCTCCTAGAATTGGAGTTACAGACGGTTCTCAGCCGCCATGTGGGTGCTGGGGATCGAACCCGGGTCCTCTGCAAGAGCGGTCGGTGCTCTTAACTGCTAGGCCACCTCTCCAGCCCCTATTTATTATTTTTTATGTGTATGAGTGTACTGTCTGCAATATAGGTTGGCGCACCCGTCGTGCAATGCTGAGGAAGCCAGAAGAGGGTGTTGGGTTCCCCTGGAACTGTAGTTAAAGACGGTTTTAATCGCCATGTGGGTGCTGGGAATCGAACCCGGGTTCTCTGCAAGAGCAGATGGTGCTCTTAACCGCTGAGCCATCTCTCCAGCCCTGAGGGATACTTTTTTTTTTTTTAATGAATGTTGTATTTCAATAAATTACACTCTAAAAAGTAGAGGAATGAGATGACAGCAATGAGATTTTTTTTTTCAAAGTCAACTGATTCTTACTGTCTCTTGCAACTCTCAGTTGATTTTGCTAATTATATCAATTTTTCTCTGATTTCAATAAACAGTACAGTTCTATAAATTTAAATTTTATTTATATAAAAAAGAAAAGCAAAAACAAATCAAAAATACCAAAAAAATTTATTTATAAATATTTTAGTTATTTTTATTTTATGTGTTTAAGTGTATTGCCAGAATGTATGTAAGTGCACCCATATCGTACAGTGCCCACAGAGGTCAGAAGTGGGCATTGAATCCCCTGGCCCTGGAATTATGGGTGGTTGTTAGCCATCATGTGGGTGCTGAGAACTGAACCCAGGTCCTCTGCAAGAGAAGCCAGTGCTCTTAACGGCTAAACCTTCTTTCCAGCCCTAGATTTACTATTTTATTTTTCTTTCTTTCTTTTTTTTTTTTTGGTCTTTTCGAGACAGGGTCTCCCTGTAGCCCCAGCTGTCCTGGAACTCACTTTGTAGACCAGGCTGGCCTTGAACTCACAAAGATCCGCCTGCCTCTGCCTCCCAACTGCTAGGATTAAAGGCATGTGTCACCATGCCTAGCTGATTTACTATTTTTAAAGCATTACATTAAACCTGTATACAAAGATGAATGTAATTATCCAGGGAACTTAACAACTTGGTTCATGAGGTAAGAAGGGAATAGAACTTCTTTTGCCTTGTGTTAATGTAAATTAAGTGCCAGAAAGAATGCATATGAGTTGAAGCAGGTTCTGTTTTCTTCAGCTATGGAAAGGAGGGTTCCAACTTAAAACAGATGCAGATAGAAAACTCTAGGGAATAGGAACAACATGAACAGCCACAAAAGTGTAAGATTATATTCAAGGAAATTTGGGAAATGCAGTTTGCTTACAATATATGATTTATAAAATGTTAAGAAGAGACAGATAGTAAACAGCATAATGTGGAAACATTTTGACAGATCCCTAGAAGTTTAAGACGTAGGGGCTGGAGAGATGGTTAAGAGTGCCGACCACTCTTGCAGAGGACCCCGGTTCTATCCCCAGCACCCACATGGTGGCTGAGAACNCGGCTATGCATCGGTGCTGCCTCCGTTTTGCTTTATAGCAGTTTTCTCTCTGTATTCGGGAGCCTCCTATGCACTTCTCTGATGCATGTGCTAAGAGGTGGAACAACTTAAAGGCTCTTGGATTTGAGCAACAACATAAAGTGGAACAACTTTGCCAGGCTCTTGGATTTGAGCTTGGTAGCCATATGGAGTTAGTGCCAGGACTACAGAGAGGAGCAGAGACAAAATTGTTCCTGGATTCAGAAAATGCCAAGTGTTCTCTGGCATGGTGGGAGGCAGCAAGAGCCCCACAGCCTGGTATCGTGCACTCCAGGTCCCTGAGGAGGGCAGCATCCATGGGTCCTTGGCAATCTTGCCTTCCACAGTCACTGTGACAAGTCATAGGGCCAAGGGCCATTGACCAGGAAACGAATATATGGACTTACAATGGGAAACTATGTGGAAAGGATTGTCCCTGAGAATATGGTGCTTGGATGAAGGACATCTCAGTATGCTATGAGACAATATTGTTCATTCATTCCTACAGTATCTTTGTGGGCTCAGCATCCCCAAACCCAAGTATCTTATTTTCTGTGGCTGTGACAAAATATACTTACATATCAACTCAAAGAAGAAATGTTTTATTGTAGGTCAATTGTAGGTTGTAGTCTTTTACAGAGTCCATCACAGAGGCAGAGGCAGAGGCTTAAAGGAGCCAGTCACATCCCATAATTGGGAAAAGGGAACAGTGAGTGTATGGCTGCCTGCTAACACTCAGCTTACTTTCTCCAGTTCTTTTGGAGACAAAGTCTCACTGTGTATCTATGACTGCCCTGGAACTCTTATATAGACATCTAGATCAGGCTAGCCTTGAACTTACAGAGCTCTACCTGGTTCTGCATTTGAGTGCTGGGATTAAAGGCACACACAACCACACCTGGTACTTTCTCCATTCTCAAATTCAGAAGCTCCTTCCTAAGCAATGGAGCCACTTAGAATGGGCAGGTCTTCCCAACTCAATTCACATCATCGAGATCGTTCCCCACAGCCAACCTGATCTAGCCTGTCCCTCATTGAGATTCTCTTCCCAGGTGATTCTACATTATGTCAAGTCAACAATAAAAACAAACATTACACAAGTCCATCAGAGTACAGGGAAAAGTGGTATCCCCACCTGCAGCCCATCATTTGGATAGACACTCTAGAAGTCTTCATATCGTAGCCTCCAAATCAATAATACCCAACTGGAGGCCTCCCTGGAAATCAGGCTCCATTCCAGCTTCCACAGAAACTGTGGTCTTTACTGTTCCTTGTGGGAATGGACTTTAGAGAAGGATCATGTGTTAAGAGCATCAAAGGGGGAACAGCATCTGAGAATGGTTGAGTGTAAATCCAGGCTCAGATCTGGTTTTGAAACTGTACAACTCTTGGAATAACTGCTTGTCATTGTCCCCAGGTGTCTGCAAGGTGTCGATATGCTAAATATAGAGGGTCTGGAAGAGATGAATCTGATTCCGTCTCACATCTCTATGTCTGAGGATTGCCTGTATCTCAACATCTACACACCAGCTTATGCCCATGAGGGCTCTAACCTGCCTGTGAGTGTCAGGGCACGATCAGCTGGGAGCGAGGTATTTCTTCTGCAGCATTACTAGGGATAAAATCAATCTGAGCCCCACTGCAGTGTGAACCCTGAGGAGTGGCCTTACCCTGTGGTGTTAAAGGAGTTTTAGCCATGAACCCTGTGGTTTGGTCATAGAGGACTGGAGTTTTGAGACGTCAGATGCTGTGGCTCTCTGATCAAATCAGGATTCAGCTCTACCAACTTGGACCCTACAAACCCACCCATGTGTTCACATGCTGAACATTAACTCCTTAAAATTTCTAGCTAAGGATTATCTGTTGTGCCAATGGGATGGGATGACCCTTCTGATTAATAATCAGGAGGGAAACTCATGGAAATACCATTTTCATTCCCCTTTGAGGGGTGTGAGAGTAATGGACATTAATTTAGACATTACCTAGAATCCCCAATCCATGATAAGATTCCAGGGGTGGGGAGGAAATTAGGATGGAAAATAACTGATTGGGCTACAGTATCCCATCTGTGGCCCAGATCATGATTAAGTTCTGTTCTATGTCTCCCTAAGAGAAACAAGGCAGTTGATAACCTAGTAAACAGTCCAGCTGGATCTTGGGCTGGGTGGGAGTCTCCTAGTATCTGTCTTGATTTCTCCAGGTGATGGTATGGATCCATGGTGGTGGACTGGTTATAGGCTCAGCTTCTATGTATGATGGATCCTTACTGGCAGCCACTGAGGACACGGTGTTGATCATTATCCAGTACCGCCTGGGTGTTCTGGGCTTCTTCAGGTGAGCCTGAGCCTGGCTGGGTAACGGAGGCTGCGTAGAACCAGGTCAGCCCTGTGACCACTGTCTCTGTTACTTTTTAGCACTGGAGACCAGCACGCCAGAGGCAACTGGGGCTACCTGGACCAGGTGGCCGCCCTTCGCTGGGTGCAGCAGAATATCGCCCACTTTGGAGGCAACCCTGATCATGTCACCATTTCTGTCAAGTCAGCAAGTGGCACAAGTGTGTCTTCACATGTGGTGTCCCCCATGTCCCAAGGACTCTTCCAAGGTGCCATCATGGAGAGTGGGGTGGCCCTGCTGCCTGACCTTATCTCTGATACCTGTGAGGTGGTCTACAGGGTAAGTACCCTCAACAACCCCAGCCCTGACCCTGCAGCTTCAACCTCCACCTCTGGTACTCTGGTATTCTGTTCAGTAGGATAAAGCAAGACTCATGAGAAATGTCTTCTTAACAGTAATTTCTGAGCAACACAATGGTTAGAATCTAGTTTCCTCTGCTTTAAACAAACGGGGTATGTTATATGACCAGCAATGTATACCCAGTAGCTTCTATCAGTGCATTGGGGAGATGGCTTGGTAGGTAAGAATGCTTGCTCTGCAAGTGTGACAACTTGAGTTCAAATCCCCATCAGTGATAAGGTAACTGTGACTCCTGTGCTCCTTACAGAGGTAGGAGGCAGAGGCAGAAAAATCCCTGGAAAGGTGCAGGGTAGTGGTGTAGGGAGCAGGAAACCTGAGACCTTGTCTCACAAAGGACTGTGATAAAGGACACCTTAGGTTATCCACTGACCTTTACAGGCAAAATTTGTATGCTAACACGTCACACATGATGTCATGTGCATGTGCACTGCAAATGCACACACACCCACACCCATACACACAAACCAATAACAAAAACAAGTATGTAGGTAGAATAGTCTGTTTTGATTGTTATGCTGAGCAACTGGACAGCGTAAGCAATTTTACACTTATTCCTTCCACACACAGCACACATCAGTATGTGATATTTATGAGCAATGTTTTGGGGTTGGGGAAAACTATCCTCTGTTGGGAAGGATGAGCAGACCCTGTCTGGTCTCTTACAGACAGTGGACAAACTCTCCGGATGTGAGGCTGTGGACTCCAAAGGCCTTGTGCATTGCCTGCGAGGCAAGAGTGAAGAGGAGATTCTGGCTATTAACAAGGTTGGGAGGACAGTGTGGCTGGGATCTCTGGTCAACAGGATGTGGGAGAGCCAGTCCTTACTACTCTGAACCAATTATTTCATCTCCAGGGGTGATACCCTGTTAGTCCTGGTTGCAAATTGAACTCCAATATACATGAATTTACATGTGAGGTCTCTTCTGGAAGGGGGGGGGGGCTTCCTGAGATGAATAAGGGAATGTGTAAGCAATGGCAGGTGTAACCTTGTGTGCATCTGTATATGTTTGTGATTGACCTTCAGCACTGACTTCTAATGCCCTCCCCCAGGTTTTCAAGATAATTCCCGGTGTGGTGGATGGGGAGTTCCTACCCAGGCACCCCCAGGAGCTGTTGGCCTCTGTGGACTTTCACCCTGTCCCCAGCATCATTGGTGTCAACAATGACGAGTATGGTTGGTCCCTCCCCATGGTGAGGCCCAGTTCTGATCTCCTGGGGACCTGGGGACTGCTACTGGGTGGAGGGAACTCAGATCTCGGTCCATCCCATCCCACACTTAAGACTTGTCCCCTGCTTCTCAGTTCCTGGGCCTGGCTCCTACAATAAAGAACATAACCAGAGC
>VZQC01002574.1:1358582-1435759 GCA_009823505.1 Rhizomys pruinosus | reverse complement strand
AAAAAGACAAGAGGCCAGGTAAATTGGTGCATGTCTTTAATCCCAGAACTTGGGAGGCTGAGGCAGAAAGATCTCTATGGGTCCAAGGCCAGCCTCATCTACAAAGGGAGTTCCAGATCAGGCAGGGCTATCCAAGGAGACCCTGTTTCAATAAAGAAAAGAAAGGCAGAAATAAAAAGAAAGAAAAGAAATGAAGGAAGGAAGGAAGGAAGAAGGAAGGAAGGGAGGGAGGGAGGGAGGGAGGGGGGGGGAGGGAGGAAGGAAGAAAGAAAGATGCAAGGAAAAAGAAAGACCTTACAGAGAACATCAGACCAGGGCAATAGCCAGAGAAAGAAAACTGAGTCAAGGGCAGACACCATGTGAAACATCTCCAAACACTACCGAGGCTGTAAGGGAAGGGAAAACACACAGTACCTCTGAATTTGATTACTGCCCCTGGGAGGAACCATCTGAAACTGTTAATATTCAGTTATTACAAAATGGTTATTTCAACTTAACATTTTACATCATCTCACTTGGAGACAGGGAGTCTCTACACTTCAGACAATTACCCATTAGCTGCTTTTCATGGAAAATAATGGTGATATTACCCAGTTAACTAGTAAAACTACTATTACATGGTCCCTACTATCTATTAGTGTGGTTAGATTAATTCCTTTAAGAATATAGAGGGAAGGGGGCAGGAGGGGATGTGGCTGAGTGCTAGAATGCTTGATTAGCATATATAAGCCGTTAGAATCATAAATAGGAAAAGACTATAGGAGGAGGTAGGTAGAAAATAAGACATTGTGGGGCTTAAGGACACAGTTTAGTGGCAGAGCATCAGCCCAGCATGTTCAAGGCCCAGGGTTTGATCCCAGCACTGCAAAAGGAAAAGAAGACCTGGCATGATGGCTCAGAGGGGAAAGACACTTGCCACCAAGCACTTACCACCATGATGACCTGAGTTCAAGCCAAGGGACTGACATGGTGGAAGGAGAGAACCAACTCCCATTAGATCTCAACATGGGCACATGGCACACACACATACACACACACTACACACACACAACACTCGAATAAGTATATGAAATATAAATATATACTTTTGGGCTGGAGAAATGGCCTAGCGGTTAAGAGCACCGACTGCTCTTGCAGAGGACCCAGGTTCGATCCCCAGTACCCACATGGCGGCTGAGAACCGTCTGTAAGGCCAATTCCAGGAGAACTCCATTTCTAGGGGAATCCGACACCCTCTTCTGACCTCTGTGGCATTGCACGACACGGGTGCACAAACCTACATGCAGACAATACATTCATACACATAAATAAATAAAATAAAAAGTTAAAATACATATATATACTTTGTTTTGGTTTTTTTTCCTATGTAACACCGAGAAGTTTTTATTTTTTATGTGTATGACTGTACTGTCTGCATGTAGGTTGGTGCACTCATGTCAAGCAATGCCGAGGAAGTCAGAAGAGGGTGTCAGATTCCCCTGGAACTGGAGTTAAAGATGGTTCTTAGCCGCCATGTGGGTGCTGGGAATTGAACCTGGGTCCTCTGCAAGAGCGGTAGGCACTCTTAACTGCTGACCCATCTCTCCAGCCCGTTTTGGTTTTTTTGTTTGTTTGTTTGTTTTGTTTTGTTTTTCCGTTTTGTTTTTTATGAGGTCAGGGTCCCACTATGTAGCTCATTACGTAGACCAGGCTATCCTTGAACTCAACGAGATCCACCTGCTTCTTGCTCCTGAGTTCTGGGATTAAAGACATGTGCTACCATGCCTGCCTTAATTATTATCATTATCATTATTACTTTTTTTTTTTGGTCTTTTCGAGACAGGGTCTCCCTGTAGCCCCAGCTGTCCTGGAACTCTCTCTGTAGACCAGGCTGGCCTCGAACTCACAAAGATCCACCTGCCTCTGCCTCCCAAGTGCTAGGATTAAAGGCGTGCGCCACCACGCCTGGCTTATTACTTCTTTTTTTTGTGTGCTTTTGAGACAGGTCTCCCTATAGCCACAGCTAGCCTGGAACTCTTGCTCTTGAGACCAGGCTGGCCTTGTTCCCACAGAGATCCACCTACCTCTGCCTCCCAAGTGCTAGTATTAAAAATGCATGCCACCTTGCCCAGCTTAATTATTGTTATCATTATCATTTTTATTTTTGTTTGGTTTTTTGAGACAGGGTTGCCCTATAGCTCCAGCTGTCCTAAAGCTCACTATGTAGACCAGGTTGGCCTTGAACTCAGAGATCCACCTACCTCTGCCTTCCAAGTGCTGGGATTAAAGATGTACGCCACCATACACCTGGCCTCATTATGTTTTTTTGTTTTTGTTTTTTCATATTTTTGAGACAGGGTCTCCCTTGTAGTCCCAGATGGCCTGAAACTTGCTATGTAGACCAGGTCTGGCCTTGAACTCACAGAGATCTGCCTACCTCTGCCTCTCAAATGCTGGAATTAAAGGTGTGCTCTACCACGCCAGACTCTTTTTGTTTTTAATTGACAGGGTCTTTTTTTTTTTAATTTTATTTATTTCTGTATGTGTATGACTGTACTGTCTGCATGCAAGTCTGTGCACCCATATCATGCAATGCCACGGAGGTCAGAAGAGGGTGTCGGATTCCCCTGGAACTGGAGTTCTCCTGGAATTGGAGTTTCAGACGGTTCTTGGCCGCCATGTGGGTGCTGGGGATCGAATCCGGGTCCTCTGCAAGAGTGGTCGACGCTCTTAACCGCTACGCCATCTCTCCAGCCCGACAGGGTCTTTTTTTTTTTTTTTATTAATTTTAATTTTATTTATTTCCGTATGTGTATGAATGTACTGTCTGCATGCAAGTTTGTGCACCCGTGTCGTGCAATGCCTCGGAGGTCAGAAGAGGGTGTCAGATTCCCCTGGAACTGGAGTTCTCCTGGAATTGGAGTTTCAGACGGTTCTTGGCTGCCATGTGGGTGCTGGGGATCGAACCCGGGTCCTCTGCAAGAGTGGTCGGCGCTCTTAACCGCTACGCCATCTCTCTAGCCCGACAGGGTCTTTTTAAATAGCTCTGCCGGCCTGAAAATGTGCTCTGTAGACCAAGCAGGCTTCAAATTCACAGAGATCTGCCAGCCTCTGCCTCCAGAGTGCAAGAATTAACGGTGTACACCATTATGCCTGGCTACAATTCTGTGATGCTTTATTGTCCTTTTATTCTTTTTTTTTTTTAATTTTATTTCTTGTGTGTATGAGTGTATTGTCTGCATGTAGGTTTGTGCACCCGTGTCGTGCAATGCTGCGGAGATCAGAAAAGGGTGTCAGATTCCCCTGGAACTGAAGTTAAAGGTGGTTCTCAGCCGCCATGTGGGTGCTGGGGGAGAAGGGCACACACGTGCCACAATATAGCAGGACAGAGGACAGTTGTCCTTTCTCTCCTTCCACCATGGGGCTCTAGGGTCATCATGGTGGTAAGCGCCTTTACCCACTGAGCCCTCCCACCAACCTCTTTGTGTGTGTGTGTATAAAGGCAGGGGCAAGGGGAGGAGACCACTGAGTGTCTTCCTTCATTAACTTCTGCCTTAAGAGAGGTTCTCGCTGGGCGTGGTGGCATATGCCTTTAATCCTAGCACTTGGGAGGCAGGGGCAGGCAGATCTCTGTGAGTTTAAGGCCAGCCTGGTCTACAGAGCGAGCTCCAGGCCAGCTTTGACTAAAAGGAGACCCTGTCTCAACAATACAAAAAAAAAAAAAATTTCTCTCACTCTGCCTGGAGCAGTGGTTGGCCAGGCGTCCTCTGTCCTATGCCCTCATGGATCCCCAGCATTAAGGTTACAAGCCACACCCAGCTTCTTTTATTCAATATATGATTCTTTAACTTTTCATTAATTAAGGAAACTGACCCATAGAATAACAGAAATGAAATCATACAATTGTCTTTAGAGTTATCTTTAGGGTAAATGAAACTGAGTTCTCTATAATTCCAGCATGTAGGGGCCAGAGACAGGAGGATCAGTAGTTCAATGCCAGTTTGAGCTACAGAGTGAGACCTTGTCAAAAAAAAAAAAAAAAACAGCAAACCTGGGTATGGTGGCACATACTTTTAATACCAGGACTCTGGAAGCAGAGGCAGGCAGATCTCTGTGAGTTAAAGGCCAGCTTCATCTGCATAGTGAGTTCCATGCCAGCTGGGGCTACAAGGAAACAAACAAAAAAAGAACAACAGTCAGGGCCATCATGATGGTTCAGTGGCTAAACAAGCTGTTTGATTCACAGGTCTCATATGGTAGAAGAGAGCCAATGCCCACAGGCTGTCCTCTGACTTGCACACACCATGACATGCACACCCGGAAAGACAGACAGACAGACAGACAGACACACACACACACACACAGAGTAAATAAATAAAATTTTAGGGCTGGGGAGATGGCCTAGCGGTTAAGAGTGCCGACTGCTCTTGCAGAGGACCCGGGTTTGATCCCCAGCACCCACATGGCGGGCAAGAACCGTCTGAAACTCCAATTCCAGGAGAACTCCAGTTCCAGGGGAATCCGACACCCTCTTATGACCTCCGAGGCATTGCACGACACGGGTACACAGACCTGCATGCAGACAGCACATTCATACACATACAGAAAAAAAAAAAAATAAATAAATAAAAATTTTAGGAATTAGGCCAGGCATGGTTGTGCACGCCTTTAATTCCAGCACTTGGGAGGCAGGGGCAGGCAGATCCTTGTGAGTTCAAGGCCAGCCTGGTCTACATAGCGAGCTCCAGGCCAGCTGGGACTAAAGGGAGACCCTGTCTCAAAAAATTTTTTTAGGAATTAAACAAAAAGAAATGGAATAGCCTATAAAAAAAGCTTAAAGAGCAGTGCACCACTCTGTAGAGGAGGAAAACAAATGACACTGTAAAAGCAGCAAGGAAAGGCTGGTCCTAAGAAAGACCAGTGTTGAAGGGCCAGGACAAAAAGGGCGGCCCAGCTGGATAGCTCAGAAACTTCAAACCCATCTTTGCCTCACCATGAAGGAACTGAAAGAAGCATTTAGTTACATTACTCTGGGTTTCTGGTAGAAGGAACTACCCTAAGGAACTAAAAAACTGAAAAACAGAAGTAAAAGGGGTGACTCAACCTTTGTCATCTAAACGCAAACACCAAAGGATTCAGTTGGTTGTTGCTGAAAAGAGGACTGAAGCCAGGCATGGTGGCACACACCTTTAGTCCCATCCCTGGGGAGGCAGAGGCAGGCAGATTTCTGTGAGATCCAGGTCAGCCTGGTCTACATAGCAAGCTCCAGACTGTATAAATAAATAAATAAATAAATAAATAAATAAATAAATAAATAAACTTCCACTGTGTTCTTTGATCTTGAGCAAGTCTTCAAAATCTGAACTTTTTTTGTGTGTGAGGCTATAGGATTCTCAAATCCCCAGCACTGAGAGAAAGAGAGACAGGCAGAGAAAGAGAAAGCAACTGAAGTTTTATGCCTTTAGAATGAGAGACCTAGCAGGGCATCCAACCTCTTGACATGTGCTGGGCCATTCTCCTCACTATCTGGGAAGCATAGATCACACAGGTCTCAGGTGGACATGCCTGAAAACAATGTGATTTCTTTGATTGTTTTGAGACAGGATCTTACTCTGTAGCATAAGCTGACCTAGAATTTGGTATAT
Organism: Rhizomys pruinosus; assembly: GCA_009823505.1. NCBI lineage: Eukaryota > Metazoa > Chordata > Mammalia > Rodentia > Spalacidae > Rhizomys > Rhizomys pruinosus. Next base: position 1,430,135 of record VZQC01002574.1, on the reverse strand, counting down.
AGTCAGGCTGGCCTGAAAGTCATAGAGTTCTCTTACCAGAGCCTACCAAATCCTGGCATTATAGGCATAAATCAGCAAACCAGCCTTATAATTTCAAAAATAACTTTCAATAACCGTGTAAGGAACTTTCACAAATTCCTTATTCAATTCATAAAATAAGCTGGGTCTGGTAGTGTACATTTACAATCCCAGCACTTGAGGGCCAGGAGTATCAAGAATTCAAGGCCAGGCTGGGCTATATAAGCCTATCTCCAGGGGCTGGAGAGATAGCCTAGCGGTTAAGAGCACTGACTGCTCTTGCAGAGGACGTAGGTTCCATCCCTAGCACCCACATGGCGGCTGAGCACCGTCTGTAACTCCAATTCCAGAAGAACTCCAGTACCAGGGGAATCCGAGATCCTCTTCTGACCTCCGTGGCATTGCATGACACAACACGGGTGCACAAACCTACATGCAGACAGTACATTCATACACATAAAAAATAAATTAATTAATTAAAAAAAAAGACTATCTCCAAAGATAATGAGAATAATAAAAAAATGAAGAAAGATTGAAGTCATAAGCTATTTCCATTCTATCCTCATTTGTTTTATTACTCTCCTTAAAATATTTTTGTAGGGGCTGGAGAGATGGCCTAGCAGTTAAGAGCGCCAACTGCTCTTGCAGAGGACCCGGGTTTGATTCCCACATGGTGGCTGAGAACCGTCTCTCAGTTACAAACATTTTTAAATAAAGCTAACTCAAGTTCTTTTAGTGTTGTGAAATTGTACTTAATCATTTGCACGTACATACCCACACAGATACACACACAAATACATATAATTTAACAATTACAAGTCCAGGAACTAGATCCAACACCCTCTTCTGATTTCTAAGAGCATTATACAACATGAGTGTACACACACACATGCAGATAATACACTAGTGCACATAAAATAAAAAATAAAAAGGAAACAAAAATAAATTTTAAAAATTAGAAGTTTATTGTGATGCATGCCTTCAATCCTAGCACTTAGGAAGCAGAGGCAGGAGGATCTCTGTGAGTTTGAAGCTAGCTGGGACTGTGTAGTAAGACTGTCTCAAGACAAAACAAAACAAAAAATTTATGATAATTAAGTGTGTATTTTCTTTTTAGTTTTTTCAAGACAAGGCCCCCTGCAGAGCCTAGGCTAGCCTTACTGTACTACATAGTGTAAACTGACCTTAATTTTCTGATCCTCTCTTACTTCCAAGGACTGGAATTATGGGCATGTGCCACCACACCCAACAACTACAATGTGATATCAAACCATCATTTTTTTATTCCTCTTTTAAAAAATGTTATTTTTATTTATTTATTTATGTGTATGAATGTCTGCATGTAGGTTTGGGCACCCGTGTCGTGCAATGCTGCGGAGGTCAGAAGAGGGCGTCGGATTCCCCTGGAACTGGAGTTCTCCTGGAATTGGAGTTACAGAAGGTTCTCAGCCACCATGTGGGTGCTGGGGATCGAACCCGGGTCCTCTGCAAGAGCAGTCGGCACTCTTTTTTTAAAATTTTTTTTTTTTTATTAATTTTATTTATTTCTGTATGTGTATGAATGTACTGTCTGCATGCAGGTTTGTGCACCCGTGTCGTGCAATGCCGCGGAGGTCAGAAGAGGGTATCGGATTCCCCTGGAACTGGAGTTCTCCTGGAATTGGAGTTTCAGACGGTTCTCGGCCGCCATGTGGGTGCTGGGGATCGAACCCGGGTCCTCTGCAAGAGCGTCGGCGCTCCTAACCGCTAGGCCATCTCTCCAGTCGGCACTCTTAACCGCTAGGCCATCTCTCCAGCCCCTTTTATTCCTCTTTATAGCCCCAGCTGGCCTAGAACTTGTTATGTAGACCAGGCTGGCCTTGAACTCACAGAGATCTACTTGTCTCAGCCTGGGGAGTGCTGGGATTAAAGGCAAGGCCCACTATGCCTGGCCTAATTCTTTTTAACATGTATTAGTTTATTTAATGTGTCAGTTGTGCACACAGGCATGTAGGTGTGCATGTATATGAAGGTTGGAGGAAAACTTAAGGGAGCCAGTTCCCTCCTTCCACCCTGGGGTACCTGGGGATTGAACTCAGATCCTGAGGCTCGGCAGCAATCCCGAGACATCTCACCAGCCCTATCTGCAATTTCTTATGGTGATAAGATCCTAAGTGCTGTACTACCAGTACTGTGGTTTTGCTGCCTACATTCATATTAATGGTTGATGCTAAATTTCAACTACAAATTAGTGACAATATAGTTGTACTTTTTTTTTCTTCCATCCATGTGCATGGATCAAATGATTGTTTTTCTGGACACCAAGAACTCCTGACAGAGTCTCTTCTGCTTTTCTCTAAGCCCACACCCCCCAACTTTAAGATCACATTATCTTTCTTTTAAGTCCCAAATTTCAGTTCTCTAGTACAAAAGATCAAAGTAGAAAAACTAAATTAAAAAAAAAAAAACTAAATAAGATACAAACCTGAGATAAAGAAAAAAAAACTGCTTTAAGAGTCTTAAGTCAGGGCTGGAGAGATAGCCTAGTGGTTAAGGTGCTGACTGCTCTTGCAGAGGACCTGGGTTCGATCCCCAGCACCCACATGGTGGCGTTGTAACTCTAATTCCAGGAGAACTCAAGTTCCAGGGGAATCCGACACCCTCTTCTGACCTCTGCAGCATTGGACGACATGGGTGCACAAAACCTGCATGCAGATAGTACATTCATACACATAGAAAATAAATAAATAAAATAAAATAAAGAAAGATCATAAAAAAAAAGTCTTAAGTCAAAGCCAGGCATGGTGGCATACACCTTTAATTCCAGCACTCAGGAGGCAGAGGCAGGTGGATCTCTGTGAATTCAAGACTAGTCTGGTCTACATAGTAAGTTACAGGCCAGCTGGCTAGAAAGTCTTTAGAAGGCTTAGGGATGGAATGACCTCTACTTAACTGGGGATCAATGAAACTGTGGCCTCTAAAATAGTTAAACAAGGGGCTGGAGAGATGGCCTAACAGTTAAGAGAACCGACTGCTCTTGCAGAGGACCTGGGTTCGATCCCCAGCACCCACATGGCGGCTGAGAACTGTCTGTAACTCCAATTCCAGGAGAACTCCAGTTCCACGGGAACCCGAGGCCCTCTTCTGACCTCCGACGCATTGCACTGACACAGGTGCACAAACCTACATGCAGACAGTACATTCATACACATAAAAAATAAAAAAATAAAATAAAATAAAATAGTTTAAATGAAATGGAAATCTTAAAAATTCTAGTTTAGGGGCTGGAAAGATGGCCTAGAGGTTAAGAGCGCCAACTGCTCTTGCAGAGGACCTGGGTTCGATCCCTAGCACCCACATGGCGGCTGAGAACTGTCTGTAACTCCAATTCCAGGAGAACTCCAGTTCCACGGGAACCCGAGGCCCTCTTCTGACCTCCGACGCATTGCACTGACACAGGTGCACAAACCTACATGCAGACAGTACATTCATACACATAAAAAATAAAAAAATAAAATAAAATAAAATAGTTTAAATGAAATGGAAATCTTAAAAATTCTAGTTTAGGGGCTGGAAAGATGGCCTAGAGGTTAAGAGCGCCAACTGCTCTTGCAGAGGACCTNAAGAGAGAGAGAGAGAGAGAGAGAGAGAGAGAGAGAGAGAGAGAAAGGAAGGAAGGAAGGAAGGAAGGAAGGAAGGACGGAAGGAGGGAGGCTAGGACTGTAGCTCAGTGGCACAGTAATAGCTTAACACACTTCCTAAATTCAATACTTGGCACTTAAAAGTGACTAAATAAATAAATAAATCCAGTTGGATGCAAAACCAACAGAGATCTGCTGTGAGACACAGGCTGATAAAGCAAAATCTTGAATTTCATTATGATAAAAATTGATGACTTGTGTCACTTTTTCTATAAATTTTGGATTTTATGGGGGCAGGGTGTACATGTGTGTGAGCACACCTTGGAGGCCAAATGTCAGTCTCAGGTATAATTTCTCAGGTGGTGTCTGCCTTGTTTTTGAGTCTTTCACTATGTTCTGTGACTCATTCAATAGGGTCAGCTTGCTGGCCTAAGGACCTGCCAGTCTCTGTCTCCCAATACCAAAATTTCAAGTGTGTGCCACCATGTTTGGCTTATTTTTACATGGGTTCTGGGATGGAACTCAGGTCCCCATGCTTGTGGTTAAGCACTGTACCAACTGAGCCCTATTCTTTTTATTTATTCATTTATTTACTTATTTATTTAGTGTATGTGCATAACTATATACACGTGCCATGACATGTGCGTGAAGGTCAGAGGACAACTTGCAGGAATCAGTTCTCCCTCCACTATGTGCGTTCTGGGGATCCAACTCCAGTAATCAGGCTTAGAGAGGCAAGCCTCCTTAGTCACTGACTCATTCCATTGCTGCCCCCCCTTATTTTTTTTTTTTTGGAGAGAGGGTCTGGCCTGAAGCTTACTGTGTAGCTCAGACTGAGCCTGAACTCACAGCAACACTCCTACCTTAACTTCTGAGTGCTGATTAATCTTTTTTTTAGTATTTTATTATTTTTTTTAATTTTATTTATTTTTGTATATGTATGAATGTACTGTCTGCATGTAAGTCTGTGCACCCGTGTCGTGCAATGCCACGGAGGTCAGAAGAGGGTCTCAGATTCCCCTGGAACTGGAGTTCTCCTGGAATTGGAGTTACAGACGGTTCTTAGCTGCCATGTGGATGCTGGGGATCAAACCCGGGTCCTCTGCAAGAGTAGTCGGTGCTCTTAACCCCTACGCTATCTCTCCAGCCCCTAGTATTTCATTATTTTTATTTTATGTGTATGAGTGTATTGCCTGCATGTGTATAAGTGCACCCATGTCGTGCAATGCCCTCAGAGTCAGAAGAGGGCATTGGATTCCCTGGAAGTGGAATTATGCACAGTTGTTAGCTTCCATGAAGGTGCTGGGAATTGAACCCGGGTCCTCTGCAAGAGCAGCTAGTGCTCTTAACTGCTGAGCTATCTCTCCAAACTACTGCTTAGTGTTGTTATAATTGATTTCTCCTAAAGAAATCTGATAGTGCCACTGTTCCTCCAGTTCAGGGCTACATAAACCACACTACCTGGCTCTAATGTCTCTGGGACACTGTAGCAGATTCTGGAAATCATCCCTAGATTTAACAAGAAGTAATATATTTTCACATGTAATTTTCTCATTTTACTTAAGAATGTTCTTGACATTCTTCCAATTCAACTTCTGAATTTAAACGTTAGAAATAAAATAGGATTGAGCTGAAAACCTAGTTACATTATCTTAAGCACCAACCCTAGTGGCATTTGTTTGGAGACTCAAATACAACAGCAATGTTGAAGTCGCAGTGAACTCTGAAGCCCAAGCATGAGCCCAAGGGAAACCTTTAGGAGCTTGTAAAATCACATTAGAAAGCCAGCATGGTGGCACACCCTTTAATCCCAGCACCCCAGGAGGCAGAGTCAGCGGATCTCTGTGAGTTCAAGGCCAGCCTGGTCTATATAGCAAGCTCCTGGCCAGCTGGGACTAAAGAGAGACTCTGTCTCAAAAAGATTAAAAAAAAAACAAACAGACCCTAAAATAAAACAGAACACTGGTTTAGGGGTGGGGGTATGTAACTCAGTGGTTGAGCAGTTTCCTAGCTTGTTCAAGGCCCTAGGTTTGATCCCCAACAGTACAAAAACAAAGAATAGTTTTGTCCCACCTCTATAGCCCACAAAATACACAGTACAATGCTTTACACACAGAAAACTTTCATGAACTGAATAATGTAAAAAAAAAATATTAGCCAGTGCAGAGATGGCTGAGTGGTTCAGAAGACTGGCTGCTTGCTGGCGTAGTGCCCTGCGCCTTTAATCCTAGCACTTGGGAGGCAGAGCCAGGCAGATCTCTGAGAGTTCAAAGCCAGCCTGGCTACAGGGAGACCTGTCGCAAAAAAAAAAAAAAAAAAAAGAAGACTGACTGCTCTTGAACATTGGCTCTGTAAACTTTTTGTGCAATACAAACTTAAAAACTATAATCAGGAAAAAAAACTATAACTAGGAATTTATTGTTTCTATGTGTCTGTGCAGCTTGAGTGTGTGAGGGTCAGAGGACAACTTGTGGGTGGAGCCAGTTCAAGTCCCAGCACCCACATGGCAGCTAACAATCATACCAACTCCAGTTCCAGGGGAATCCAACACTCTCCTGATCTCCTACAGCATTGTACTACACGAGTGCACTTACATATACGCAGTCAATACAATCATACACATAAAATAAAAATAATAAAATAAGCCAGGGGTGGTGGCTCAGGCCTTTAATCCCAGCACTCTGGGGGCAGAGGCAGGCAGATCTCTGTAAATTCAAGGCCAGTGACCGGAGAGATGGCTCAGCGGTTAAGAGCACTTACTGCTCTTGCAGGGGACCCAGGTTTGATTCCCAGCACCCACATGGTGGCTGGCTGAGAACGTCTTTGGCTCCAGTTCCAGGAGAATCTGACGCCCTCTCCTGACCTCCTCGGCACTGCACAACACGGGTGCACCAACCTGCAAGAAAACAGTACACTCATACACATAAATAATAATAAATAAGCCAGGCGTGGTGGGTGCACCAACCTACATGCAAACAGTACACTCATACACATAAATAATAATAAATAAGCCGGGCATGGTGGCCCACGCCTTTAATCCTAACACTTGGGAGGCAGAAGCAGGCGGATCTTTGTGAGTTCAAGGCCTGCCTGGTCTACAGAGCCAGTTCCAGGCCAGCTAGGTCTACGTGGAGACCCTGTCTTGAAAAGACCAAAATAAATAAATAAATAATTTTTTTAAAGACTCACCATTCATTTAAAAAAATAATTCGGGGGCTGGAAGGATGGCCTAGCGGTTGAGAGTGCCGACCGCTCTTACAGAGGACCCGGGTTCGATCCCCAGCACCCACATGGCGGCCGAGAGCCGTCTGAAACTCCAGTTCCAGGAGAACTCCAGCTCCAGGGGAATCCGAGACCCTCTTCTGACCTCTGCGGCATTGCACGACACAGGTGCACAGACACAGGTGCACAGGTGCACAGACACAGGTGCACAGACCTGCATGCAGACAGTGCATTGATACACATACAGAAATAAATAAAATAAAATTAAAAATTAAAAAAATAATAATTCAAGGCCAGCCTGGTCTACAGAGTGAGCTCCAGGCCAGCTGAAACTAAAGGGAGATCCGGTCTTTTATAATAATAATAATAATAATAATAATAAATAAATAAAAGAATTCAGGTCTCCTGCCAGGCATGGCGGCACACGCCTTTAATCCTAGCTCTTGGGAGGCAGAGGCAGGTGGATCTTTGTGAGTTCAAGGCCAGCCTGGTCTACAGAGGGAGTTCCAGGCCAGCTGGAGCTACAGGGAGACCCTGTCTCGAAAAGACCAAAAAATAAAATAAAATAAGAATTCAGGTCTCCTTAAAAATTGTCTTGTAACAAAACTAGGATTGGTCTTCAGACCATCATTTATGCTTAAAAGATATTAGTACAAAAATAACTTGGGAATCTTCGCAGAGAGAAGAATCACAATAAAGCTGTCATTTAAAAGGAGACAAAACTGAACAGCCAAACCTGGTGGCACACACCTTTAATCCCAGTATTCAGGAGGCAGAGGTAGGGGAAATCTCTGCAAGTTCAAGGCCAGCCTGGTCTACATCTCTGTGAATTCCAGGCCAGCTGGGGCTACAGGGATACCCTGTCTCAAAAAGACAAAAAACAAAAAATAAAACACACACAAAAAAACCTGAACAAAATCAGCTCCGTATTTGCGATGTTTGGAATGAGACCCTCAAAGCAGGTAAATCTGAAATAACTTTTTTTTTAATTTTTATTTTTATATGTGTATGAGTGTACTGTCCGCATGTAGGTTTGTGCACCCGTGTTGTGCAATGCCGTGGAGGTCAGAAGAGGGTCTCGAATTCCCCTGAAACTGGAGTTCTCCTGGAATTGGAGTTACACCGCCATCGTGGGTGATGGGTTGCGGGGATCGAACCCAGTCCTTCTGCAGAGAGTCAGATCGCTTCTTAACCGCTAGGCATCTCTCCATCCCCAACTTTTTTTTTTTTTTTTTGAGACAGGGTCTCCCTATAGCCCCAGCTGGCCTGGAGCTCTCACTCTGTAGACCAGGCTGGCCTTGAACTCACAGATATCCACCTGCCTTTGCCTCCCGAGTGCTAGTATTAAAGGCATGTGCCACCACACCGGGCTTAAAGAGGGTTCTTAGCTGCCATGTGGGTGCTGGGAATCAAAGATTCTAAGCAGTGAGTGCTCTTAACAGCTGAGCCATCTCTACAGCCCCCTGAAATAACTCATTTCCAAATATACATAAAATGACACGTCTGTCTGCTTAAAAGCCTGGTTATGGGGCCCAAGAGATAGCTCAACAGGTAATGGTGTTTGCCACCAGGCCTGTGCACCTCAGTTCAGTTCCCAGAATCCACATGGTAGCAGTAGAGAACTGGCTTTCACATGACAGTCACACATGCAAGGGACTCAAACACACAAACAATGAATTCCTTGTTATAGATTTCAAGTGTGTGTTGCACAAGAAGTTTACAGCGATGTTTGGAAAGTCTCTTGGAGCCATCATTCCTCTCACCTCTCATGGAGTTGAGCTAACTATACAATTAGATCTTGAAGCCCAAGGAAGACCTGACATTGAGAGAGGGGAGTGGTCCAGGAGCATACTACTAACTGGATTAACAGAAAGGAAAAGTTACATTTGAAGATAACACGGAGCCAGTTGCGGTGGTGCATTTGAAGCTGAGGCAGTAGGATCATGAGTTCAAGGCCAGCCTGAGCTACATAGACTGCCCCCCCAAAATGTGGGGTTCATGTCTGATGGGGGATAGTCTGAGATGATATCAAGACAAAAATGGCACCCAGTGGGAGGAGGGATTAACATAATTACAAAATCAAAGGAAAATATTAAGCATTATGTTTAAAAATGATTTTTTTTAATGTATAAGTTTATTGCCTGCGTGTAAATGCTGACTGTTGTTAGCCACCACGTGAGTGCTGGGATTCCAAGCCTGGTCCTCGGAAAGAGCAGCCAGTGTTCCTAACCGCAGAGCCATCTCTTCAGTTCCATAAAGATTTTAAACTAAGGATGTAACTCAGCTGATAGAAAGCTTGCACTAGGCTTTGCATACTAGGCTTTGCATGGGTGGAAGCAGGGTTAGGAAATAAGGTCAGCCTATGGTACAAAGAACAGAGTTGGAGGCCAGCCTGGGCTACGCAAGACGGTTTAACAAACAAATACGTTTAACAAATAACTTGCTTCCGCTCTGAAATACTGTGAGCCAGGGAAAACCTCTAATTGGCTCTTCTCGATGATTTGGGTCAACTGTTGACATGGCGTTTGCTCAGTGGGCCGCTGTAGAAAGGGATGGTGGGGGTCTCACGAGGATTAGGATCCACAGTCAATTGCAGAAAGTGGGGGTGCGGACGCCGGGGGCGCAGTTGGGCAGTTTGCAGGAAGTGCTGTGGGGCTGGGGAGGGGAGCGCAGGGCGGAGGCGGGAATGTGAAAGCCGAGCCCTAGCTGTGGAGTTGGTACCGGAGCTCCGGGGAGGCGGGGCGAAACTGGGGTGATGGGGTTAGGCAGTAGCTAGGCAAGCCGGGCCACCTCCCCCGCAAGCGGGGGCGGCTCGGAGGTGGCGGCCGAGGAACGTGGGGGGAGGGGAGGGACGAACTCGCAGAGGAAAGGGGCAGGAAGCGCGCTCCCTCCGCACGCATGCGCGCGCCCAGCTCCCGCGGCCGGGGCTGTTGAGGCGGCTCCAGCACCGACGGAGCGCACGCCGGAGGCGGTGGCGGAGGATTCGGCGCGCCCTGCCCGCGACACGCGGCCCTCGGGGGGCCCCGCGAAGGGGCGGGCGGACACCTGCGTACTCGCTGGGGGCCTGGGGGCCATGGGAGAGGCCTCTTTTCCGCCCTTCGTTCCCCTCCCCCACCAAGAGCGGAGCGGGAGGTCCTGGGCGTGTCCCGGAGAGTCCGCTCCGGGTTTTCCCGCCCACTTTAACTCTGTGAGCGCTTCGACCGCGCGGCGTTGCACTCCACCGGGCGCGCTCCAGCCTTCCGCCGGAACTCGTACCGCCTCCCCCACACATCCTTCTTTAGGAATGGAAAGTGGGCTTTCGGATGTCTTCCCCCTCACCTCCCTCAGGCTCGGCCGCGACTCCCTTTTCCCTCAGGTTTTCCTACTCCGGCGGAACCTACTGTTCGAAGCGGAACCTTCTAGTGCGGGCGCGCGGGGGACTATTTAACGTGTCCCTGCGCTCGGAGCTCTTCCTGGAAACTCCCGCCTCAGAACGCCAGGAGAGTCCGCGGGGGAGGGGGGGAGGGGCGGGCGCGCGTCCCGGGGAAGGGCTCGCTCGCCTCCGCGCTGTGGGGAGGGCTGCACGGACTGGGGAGAGGAGGGCGCGGAGGCCGGGTGTGCGTGAGTGTGGAGGGGGTGCTTCCCGCCTCCGGAACAACGGGTTCCCGCTGCTGCCCCCTGCCGCCCTCGCCTCGCCCACCTCCGACGGGGCCGTGGGAAGCGGATCCGGGACGTTCTAGAAGTGACCGACTTCCTGTTGGGAAACTTGCAGCTACTTGGTCCGCGGCAGCCGGAGTTGGCTGCGTTTCGGACGACCTCTTCCCCGCCTCGGTTCACCTCACTGGGGGAGACTCCCGCGCCGAGCGGAGAGCTCGCCCACGCTGTTCTGCACCGACCGTGGGAGTTGGTAAAGGACTCCCTACCGCAGGAACGCTAGTCGTCCACTTGATGCATTTGCTCCCCTCGTGGGTACACGAGATTGAAGTCATGAGGGTGGGTTACGGTTGTGCACATGCGTGTGCGCTTCCTGGAGTTTGTGCTTTGGAGGGAAAAAAACCTCGTGGGCATTTTTCAAGAGGCGCTGATTTCTGAATCCAATAGGAAAAAAAATGCGAATGATCCTGAAAAAGTTCAGTGAGCAGCCACATTTCGACATTTCCATGATTTCGCAATACTTGACTGGGTTTGTGCCAACTTACTGCCAAAGTACAAATTTCTCAAGATGAAGAGTTTTCAACCAAATTGCTGCCCGACCCGGTAAACAGGCACTAACAGCGCTGGGTTAATTACACTATTCTTTGTCTCGCAGACTTATTTCACTGGTGCCTCAAATCCTCATCCCGGGTGTCACTAACTGGCCCTTTTCTGAGGTTGAACCACCACACGCCTCCCCAGGTTCAGCCCGTCCAAGAATGTATGACCCCTCAGTAGTCCATTCTCGATCAAAAGTGCAACTCAATCAGATAAATTCAGATAAAATGAAGTCTTAAACACCAGAATTGCACGCAAATGTTGTTCTTTTAAGAAAAAAAGATTTAGGCCAAGACACCAAATTTGTTGTTTAACGTGAACCTCTAAAGGGGATTAAGCGTCGCGGGCTTGAATGCAGTTAAACCAGCTTAATCACTTTCTTTGTTCTGGCTTCCCATTTACTTAATGTGTCTTAACGTGATTTGACAGAACCTAAACTAATTTCTTCTGTGTTAGAGTATTCTACCCGTGAACCATACAATATAACAACGTTTAAATTTCTGTGGAACTCTTGACATTTTCCAGAATTCTGTGCTAAACAGTTGTATGACCAAGAATTAAAAAAAAAAAAAAAACTGGGAGGGGAAAGTAGAGAAGGAATCATGTTTCCATAGTTTTTTAATCTAGAGAGTTTAATCACACCACTTTCGATAAAACCTGTTAGCAGCCACATTTACCTACTTTGCCGGACAGGCTTTTTGTTATTTAGTTTATTTTCCAGTGGGCGGAAAAGGAAGCGCTCTCTCTGGAGCTCAGCTCTGGCAGATTCTAGTTTTTCTAGCCCTTATTCTTCCTCTTCAATAACAATTGGTCCCAGTTTCTTGCAAGCCCCAGGCTGAGGAGCATTCATTCACAAATGACTCTTGGGTTTTCTCCTGAATGTCTGTTTCCTTATAAAGCCAAAACCTCCATACCAACGCTTAATGAACCCTGGCTTGTAAAGATGCAGGCAGAAAAACCCCTGCGCCCAGGAGGAATAATCTCGTTTCTGTAGTACCTTTAAATTCTTTTACAACATGCAAGAATAATAATAGCTGTTCTTTACTATGTGGGAGCTACACTTTGTTCTAATCCTTTGTATGAATTAACTCTTCACAATAGGTTAAGAGGTGGGCACAGTTGTTGCCACCGTTCTACAGATGAAGCAATTAAGAGAGAACTCTGTAGCTTACCCAGGATTACCCAGCCTGAAAACAACTAATCTAGAGTTTGAACCCTGGCTAATCCTCTATCTGTTCATAAGACAGTCACTATTGGGCTGGAGAGATGGCCTAGCGGTTAAGAGTGCCGACCGCTCTTACAGAGGACCCGGGTTCGATCCCCAGCACCCACATGGCGGCCAAGAACCATCTGAAACTCCAACTCTAGGAGAACTCCAGTTCCCGGGGAATCCGACGCCCTTTTCTGACCTCCGTGGCATTGCACGACACGAGTGCATAAACCTGCATGCAGACAGTACATACATACAAAAATAAAATTAAAAAAAAAAAAGTCACTATTAGCTCACTTTTTGCTGGGATGATATCACCTGCACATGACCAACTCCTTGGCTATGACCAACTCCTTGGCTAGATCCCACCCCCACCCCCGGAACTCCAAGAAAGTGAAATTTGAGATCTGCTTAGGGAAAGCATTCCCAAATCAGATTACTGTCTTGGAAACCAGCCTCGGACTGTCAGCATATGCCTTATAAGTACTAACCAGGATAGACACATTCACGTTTAGATAGTAATGCTTCAGAACATGCCTCCTTCACATTTAAGCAAGGTGGTTAGAAAGCAGCTTGAGTTTTCTTCTGCCAGACGAGGTAGAAATCAGGAAGTGAAAGTGGGAAGAGAGGAGGTGATGGAAGTTGAGAGAAATATAAATGTAACCCTGCGCATTTCAGATCAGTACTGCACTGTGCAGAGAGGATCAAGGTCATGCCGGAGGAAGCATGTGGGCGTGTTATGACAGAACCAGAAAAGGAGCACAAACATGAAAACTTGAGCACCTGGCAGGGAAGGCACCGGGGAGCCAGGTTGGTTTTTTTCTCCAAGTGGAGCTTTGGAACAAGAACACTTTTAGGTTGGATGAATGGAAATACAGCATTTGGAACAAGGAAAAAGAGCTCCACTCCTCTATATTGGGCGGTATCTAAGAAAGGATTTTCCTTTAGAGGGGTATAATGAGAACAATCAACCTAAGTGGTGAGGAGGGCTTGAAGCCCTGGCTTATCAAGGGGAGCTGAATTCATGAGTGATGGAAAAGGAATTAGATTTGCAAATGGGGCATGGTAGTGCATGCCTGTAATTATAGCACTATGAAGGCTAAGGTCTAGGAGCATTACAAGTTTGAGGCCAGCCTGATGTACATAGCAATTCCAGGCTAGCCAGAGCATAGACCCTGTCTACACACAGACACGCACACACACAGACACACACACACACACACACACAGCTGGGCATGGTAGCCCATGCCTTTAGTCACAGCACCAAGGAGGCAGAGGCAGTGGGATCTCTTGAGTTCAAGGCCAGCCTAGTTTACATAGCAAGTTCCAGGCCAGCTGGGAATACAGGGAGACCCTGTCTCAAAAAGAGCAAAAAATGAGAGAAAAGAAATACTGAACCTTAGAGGTGGTCCTGGCAACATGACAGTACCCCCAGCACTGGGGAAAACATGCAGAGGAGTTGTGAGTTCAAATCCACCCTGAGATATACAGTGAGACCTTGCAAGATGCCAAGGACGGGGGATGTAGCTCAGTGGTAGAGTGATTGCCTAGCAAGTGCAAGGTTCTGGGTCTGATCTCCAGCATAAGCACAACACCAACAAAACCAAATTGAAGACAGGCACAGTGGCCTACATGGTTAATCCCAGCACTTGGAAGGCAGAGGTAGGCAGAGCTCTGTGGGATTAAAGCTAGCCTGGTATAATACTGAGTTTCAGGCCAGGTGGGGCTACAGAGTAACCCTCTCTCAAAAGCCAAACCAAAACAACAAAGGCCCCCAACAGTCTACCACCATAACACCCTGAACGCGCCCGATCTCTGATTTCCGAAGCTAAGCAGGGTCAGGCCTGGTTAGTACTTGGATGGGAGACCACTTGGGAATACCGGGTGCTGTAGGCTTAAAAACAAACAAACAAAAAAAACCCAACAAACCGAACCTCAAATCTCAGTAAGGTATTATTTACTAGTTTTTTTCCAACAACCAACCTAATGAGGTGGGTTATATTGTTTCCTACTATTTACTGTATTCAAGAGAACGACAGAGTAAAACACCTTAATATAAATCAATGACAATGGACATTCTGAATGCCACGTCTCACACAGACCTGCCCAATCGAAGGCATCGTAGTTTATATTTTCTTGACTTCCATATTCCAAACTAAAATGTGTGTCTGAAATTCCCACCCATCAGATTTAGAGCCCTGATACTTCTCAGGACATGTCCAATTCCTTCTCTTCTCTCTCTCTCTCTCTCTCTCTCTCTCTGTAGATCATGCTGACCTTGAACTCATAGAAATTCACCTGCCTCTGCCTCCCAAGAATGCTGAGATTAAAGGCGTGCATGCACTACCACACCCAGCATAAGGTTCAGTATTTCTTAATTTATCAGAGCAATTATTTGGCTTTGTGTTTATAGAATTTTTTATCGGTGTGTTGCCTGCATGTATGTAAATTCACCTTGCATGAAATGCCCGCAGAGGGCATAAGAGGGTGTCAGATCAACTATAATTGAAGTTATGGGTGGTTGTTAGCTGCTAGTGAGTGCTGGGAACCAAACCCAGGTCCTCAGCAAAGCAACCAGCATTCATTTTTTTTTAATTTATTATTTATTTATTTATTTATTTATTTATTTATTTATTTATTTATTTTTTGGTCTTTTCGAGACAGGGTCTCCCTGTAGCCCCAGCTCTCCTGGAACTCACTCTGTAGACCAGGCTGGCTTTGAACTCACAAAGATCCGCCTGCCTCTGCCTCCCAAGTGCTAGGATTAAAGGCGTGCGCCACCACGCCCGGCACTTAATTTTTTTTTAAATGTATGAGTGTACTGTCTCCCTGTAGGTTTGTGCACCTGTGTCATGCAATGCCATGGAGGTCAGAAGAGGGCGTCGGATTCCCCTGGAACTGGAGTTAAAGACAGTTCTCAGCCGCCATGTTGGTGCTGAGAATCAAGCCTGGGTCCTCTGCAAGAGCAGTTGGCGTTCTTAACCGCTAGACCATCTCTCCAGCCCTTTTTTATTTTTTTGTGTGTATGAATGTACTGTCTGCATGTAGGTTGGTGTACCCGTGTGGTGCAATGCAGTGGAGGTCAGAAGAGGGTGTCAGATACCCCTGGAACTGGAGTCAAAGATGGTTCTTAGCCGCCATGTGGGTGCTGGGAATTGAACCTGGGTCCTGTGCAAGAGCAGTCAGTGATCTTAACCACTGAGCTATTTCTCCAGTCCCTATAATTATTTTTGAAGGCAAAAATTTATTTTTTTGTACTCCATGCTGGCCTGGAATGTGAGATCATCTTGTCTCAATCTCCTAGGATTAGTATTAAAGGCTTGCACCACCACACCTAGTTTTCTTTTGTTTTATTTTTCCCAAACGTTAAAGAAATTTGGGGGGGGCAAGGATGTGCCTGAGCCTACCTAGCATACACGAAGTCCTGGCTTCAACTCCTAGCATCACGTAAATTGAGCATGGTAGCACAAATATATTTAATCCCAGCATTCAGAAGTGGAGACAGAATGATCAGAAGTTCAAGGTCTTCCTCTGCCACACGGCAAGGCCAGCCTAGGATACCTTATCTCAAAAAAAAAAAAAAGTGGCCAGGCATGGTGACACACAACTTTAATCCTTAATCCCAGCATTTGGGAGGCAGAGGCAGGCGGATCTCTGTGAGTTCAGGGTCAGCCTGGTCTACATAGTGAGCTCTAGGCCAGCTGGGACTAAAGGTCTCAAAAGACCAAAGAGGGAAAAAGAGTGAAAGAACTATATTCAGAAAATTCTGCTCATTTACTGACATCAGCAGTATTACCCTGAATGGTGGCCTTGGTGTCTCTGGATATCCTTAGGCTAGCCTTGCACACCTAAATGTGTACAGTAGGGTTAGGGACATGGTTCCGTCAGTAAAGTGCTTGCCTTTCAAGTTTGATCCCTGAAACCTACCTAAAATCTCAGGTGTGGTGCCACCTACTTTCCTGGTACCAGGGAAGTGGAGAAAGGTGATTTACTCAGGCTCACTGGTCAGCCAGCCTAGCCTGCTCAGAGCTCCAAGCCAGTTAGAGATCCTGTCTCAGAACACGAGATGGACAGCTCCTGGGGAATCTCACACACACACACACACACACGCACGCACGCACGCACGCACGCACACGCACATGCACGCACGCATGCTCGTGCTTGATTCATTTAGCAGCATCCAGGGAACAGTGGTGTGATTTTCTACCACCAGGATTTTTAAATTGAATTGTAACCTAGCACTGCAGTTCCAGAGGCCAGCAACAAAACTGATGTAGGGTAACTAAGGGAAGGCCAGGGAAAACAGTCTAGCTGACTGAAGAACCCAAACAGTGCAGCTAGGCATTCATGGTTGAAGAGCAAGCCTCTGAAGTCAGCCTTTTATTATGCATACAAGAATCAAGTGAAGACAAGTTTGCTGGTGCACTAATCCCAGCACTTTAGAGGTAGATGCAAGCACATCTCTGTGAGTTTGAGTCTAGCCTGGTCTACATACTGAGACCTTATCTTTAAAAAGAGAGAGGGGGGCTGAAGAGATGGCTCAGCAGTTAAGAGCACCGACTGCTCTTGCAGAGGACCCGGATTTGATTCCCAGCACCCACATGGCGGCTAAGAACCATCTTTAACTCCAGTTCCAGGGGAATCTGATGCCCTATTCTGACCTCCACGGCATTGCATGACACGGGTGTACCAACCTACATGCAGACAGTATATTCATACACATAAAAAATTATAAAAAAATAAAAAGAGAGAGAGAGAGAGAAAGAGAGAGACCTGGTGGTGCACACCTTTAATCCCAGCACTTGGGAGGCAAAGGCAGGTGGATCTCTGGGAATTCAAGGCCAGCCTGGTCTACAAAGTGAGTTCCAGGACATCTGGGGTAATAGGGAGACCTGTCTCAAAAAGACAAAAACAACAACAAAAAAAAGAGAATTAGATGATATGGTTAATTTTGAGCAAAAAGTGTCATGAAATCCATTAAACAAGGTAGTGGAGGCAGGAAGACAAGCCAGTCAGTGAGATGCTTGCTTGCTTGCTACCCTGGGAAACTAATTCATAAAAACTGCTATTTGTAAATAGTAAGGCCAGTGTTCATAACATCTTCAAGAAAAAAGAATTCATAACTTTTAAAATCAGCTTGTCTTAGCCATCAGAATTATTTATATTATTGATTCCTCTAAAAGGAAAACTGGACAGAATCAGTAGGATTTTGTCAGACACTACAGGGACTAGAATTCCAGTTCTGCCTTTTCTCCTCCTCCTCCTCTTCCTCTTCCTCTTCCTCTTCCTCCTCCTCCTCCTCCTCCTCCTTGACTTTCTCCTCCTCCTCCTCCTCTTCCTTCTCTTCTTCCTCCTCCTCCTTTTAAAGATTTGTGTGTGTGTGTGTGTGTGTGTGTGTGTGTGATTGTCTACGTATCTTGCTCATACATACAGAAGTCCCTGGAGACCAGAAGAGGGCAGAGGGCTTTGGATCCCCTGGAGCTGGGTTTCCAGACAGTTGTAAGCCACTTGATGTGGTGGTCCTTCGAACTCCGGCCCCACTTCTTTTCAAGACAGGGTCCCTTGTAGCCCAGGCTGGCCTCAAACTTGCTATGTAGGTGAAGCTAGCCTTGAACTCCTGATCCTCCTACTACCGCCTCCCAAGTGCTAGGATTATAGGCATGAACTTCGATATCCAGAGCTGACTTTACCTGCTGAAGCCTCAGTTCTCTCATGTATAAATGGGAATATAGCACCACTCATTTATACCATTTTTGTGGAGATTATTTGAAATATTATGGGATTCCCCCCCCCCCCAGTGCTGAAAGATAAAAATTCAAAGCTAGGGACCTGGAGAGAGGGCTCAGCAGTTAAGAGAGCCGACTGTTCTTGCAGAGGACCCAGGTTCGATTCCCAGCACCAACGTGGCAGCTAAGAACTGTCTTTATCAAAGCAAAGCTGCAAGGAAAAAAAAAAAAAAAAGAACTGTCTTTAACTCCAGTTCCAAGGGAATCCGACACCCTCTCCTGACCTCTGTGGCATTGCACTACATAGGTGCACCAACCTACATGCAGACACACTCAATACATACAAAAATAACAAATAAATAAAATTTAAAGAAAATTCAAAGCTAGGTAAGTAAAGTTACACCCTGGCTCTATTTGACATTTTAATAAAGTATACTTAGCATAGTGCCAGACATACAGTGCCAGTATATGATCAGAATAAAATGATACTGGGGATGGAGGAAGATAGTATGTTCATATTAGTGTTTTCTCCCTGTAGCCCCAGCTGTCCTGGAACTCACTCTGTAGACCAGGCTGGCCTTGAACTTACAAAGATCCGCCTGCCTCTGCCTCTCAAGTGCTAGGATTAAAGGCATGCGCCACCACGCCCGGCTCATATTAGTGTTTTTGATATAGACTGCTGTTTAAGAGATAGTGACAATAGGGCTGGAGAAATGGCTCAGTGGTTAAAAGCACCAACTGCTCTTGCAGAGGACCCAGGTTCAATCCCCAGCACCCACATGGCGGCTGAGAACCTTCTTTAACTCCAGTCCCAACGGAATCCGACACCCTCTTCTGACCTCCGAGGCATTGCACGACACAGGTGCACCAACCTACATGAAGACGATACATTTATGCACATAAAAAAATAATCAGTAGTCTACGGCCATACCACCCTGAACGCGCCCTATCTCGTCTGATCTCGGAAGCTAAGCAGGGTCAGGCCGGGTTAGTACTTGGATGGGAGATCGCCTGGGAATACCGGGTGCTGTAGGCTTAAAAAAAAAAAATAATAATAATAAATAAAAAGAGATAGTGAAAAAAATTTTAAATTAAAAAAAATAAATAAAAGAGATAGTGACATTATACAAATGGAAGGGAGAGCCAAGAGCAGCATACAGTTTCCTGTCCCCGTTCTAGGGGGTCACTAAAGCTCCTAAACTTAGATCTGCTGTATCTCCCAGGAAGAAGCCAGCCAAAATGGAGCTGGAATGTCGTTGCTCCAAATGCAAGGTAAATCATTTCACTTCTCTCTTCTTGGGTTCTGTTTTTCTCTTCATGCCTTAATTATTTTGACACCAGGCTGTACAAAAGTAATTTAAAATTAACATGTCTGACACTTGGTCTCTGGCACCGCCTGACTCTGAACCCTGCCCCCTCTCCAGGGCAGCGAAAAGTCATCTTTCATTGGCTACTGATCCTGCAGCAGCTGATGGAAGGCCCAGGAAAACACAGCTGACAATTAATTTGTTAATTTAGTTTTCTGTTTAATTTGAAAGCAGAAAATCCTCCATCACGCAGGAGCCTGGCTTTCTGGCTCCGGCACTGGCTTCTGAAAATTCCTGTTCAGTAGCTAGTAAAGAAACAGAAAAGAAGGGGGAATTTACCTGGTGAGAGGTACACAGCATTCCCGGGCTTCTCTCCTCCAAGTGGCTCTCCGTCGGGTCACGGTTCACAACTCACATTACCAAGAGAACTGAGAACAATACATTCATAAATTATCCTATGTAGACAAACTGCTTCCTGAGTTATGGGGGATTCCCAGACCAATCGATGTTCAAGATTTAGAACACTACCTTACTTTAGAGTTTCAGGCAGATGGGTTTCTAGCATCAAAGCATTGCTCTGAATTGTGAAGCAGACTGCAACCCATTTGAGAACTTTTCTGCTGATTTCAGTAGGAAGAGGCAAAGAGAATTTGTATGAGATTGAAGAAATTCACGTTGGCATTGCATGCGCAGCTAGCCGTGTGCATCTATCTAGATGTGCGTCCATCCAGAATCCTCTGATGGTGTTATCTTTCTAGAGAGCTATGGAAGAGGAAAAGGGGTATATTTCACTCAGATGTGCACAGAAATCTGCCCTTTCTGCCACTTGGAGAGTTTTTTGCTCATGTAGTGGTTTGGTTTTACTTACTATTCTTTTTCCTCAATCAGGTTGAATACTTCTGCTCAACTTCTAAGACCTTACGTAATCTGACTCTCCCCATCACATTCTTTTTTCTTTTTCTTTTTTTTTTTTTTTTTGTCTTTCTGAGACAGGGTCTCCCTGTAGTCCCAGTTGTCCTGGAACTTGCTATGTAGACCAGGCTGGCCTTGAACTCACAGAGATCTACCTGCCTCAGCCTCCCAAGTGCTAGGACTAAAGGTGTGTGCCAACACACTCAGTTTCCCATCTGGGCTATACCATTCCAGGATATTTTGGGCTACAGACAAAAAAAAAAAAATTGAGGCTGGGGAGATGGCTTATAGGTTCAGGATGCTCACTGCTCCTCCACGGAAGCTGGGTTTACCTCTCAACACCCACATCAGGGGGCTCACAACTGCCTGTAACTCCAGCTCCAGATGTGACACCCTCTTCTGACCTCTGTGGGCACCTGCATAGACATGGCATACACACACACACACACACACACACACGCACATAAATAAAAATAAATCTTTAAAAAAAATGAAAGAAAACTGGGTGTGTGGCGAACGCCTTTAATCCTGAACTTGGGAGGCAGAGGCAGGTGGATCTTGTGAGTTCAAGGCAGCCTGGTCTACAGAGCGAATTCCAGGACGGCTGGGGCTACAGGGAGACCCTGTCTAGAAAAGACCAAAAAAGAAAAAAAAATGAAATGAGAGTCAGGCATGGTGGTGCACACCTTTGATCCCAGCACTCATGAAGTAGAGGCAAGTGGATCTCTGTGAGTTCAAGGCCAACCTGGTCTACATATTGAATTCCAGGCCAGATGGGGCTACAAGGACCCTGTCTCAAAAAAAAAAAAAAAAAAAGACATAGGTCTGGGCTAGAAAGATGGCTCAGTGGTTAAGAGCACTGGCTGCTCTTGCAGAAGACTCAGGTTCAGCTCCCAGCACCCACGGGGGGCTAACAACTGTCTATAACTCCAGTTTCAGGGGATCCGATGCCCTTTTCTTGCTCCAAGGGCATTGCACAACACAGGTGCATTTATATACATGTGGGCAAAGGACTCACACCCGTAAAATGGTAAAATGAAAATATTTTTTAAAGCATGAAACTGGGGGCTGGAGAGATGGTTCATCAGGTAAAAGGATCTGCTGCCTTTTTTTTTTTTTTTTTTTTTTTTTTTTTTGTCTTTTTGAGACAGGGTCTACCGTTTAGTCCCAGCTGGCCTGGAGATCCCTATGTAGACCAGGCTGGCCTTGAATTCACAGAGATCCACCTGCCTCTGCCTCCCGAGTGCTGGGATTAAAGTAGACTTGGGTTCAGTTTCCAGCACCCACAGGGCAGCTAACTGTTGGGCCTGCTTTGTCTTGGCCCATGAGGCCATCGGCAACTTCTTGAGCCTGCTCTAAAGTTTGCAACAACACCTTAAAGGAAGTAGGCAGCCAGGCCAGGTTTGTTTACAACTGGAGGGGCCCTTATCAGCTGGCCTTAAGGAAACAAGACCTCAGTTCAAGGAAGTAAGGTAGGGCCAGCTGGTCCTAAGTAAACAAGAGGGGACTAAAGGAAGTAAGGCAGGCACAGCCAGGGTTGTTTTGAAACTTTTCATTGGCTCTAGCAATTTGACCTTTAAGATGATTGGCTGTTCCCTAGTGGTCTTTGCCTTTATAAGCCACTGCCTGAGGCAATAAAGTCAATCCTTTCTTTGAGGAGACTCCGTCCCCCCGTGTGGTTCTTGGTTCTTTTCTGGTCGTTGACACTCGCCATCCTGCTCAGCCCCAGGCTCTCCTCTGCCCTACCTGCGGGAGGACCCGGCAGACTGGCGCCCAATATGGGGCACTTTCCTTCGAGAAGTTCACTTATGGGCCAATCGGTCTGCTGCAGGTGAGTGTACCTCCATAAATTATGGAGAAGTCTCCTTCCAAACCTAACCCAGCCCTAGAATCCCTCTGAGTTTAAGAGTAGCGATTAAAAAGGAGCACCCACATGGTGGCTAAGAACTGTCTGTAACTCCAGTTCCAGAACTCCAGTTCCAGGGGAATCTGAGACCCTCTTCTGACCTCCGTGGCATTGCATGACACGGGTGCACAGACCTACATGCAGACATTACATTCATACACATACAAAAATAAATAAAATTAAAAAAAAAAAGGAGAGATCCTAGCTGGGCATGGTGGTGCACGCCTTTAATCCTAGCATTCGGGAGGCAGAGGCAGGCGGTTCTTTGTGAGTTCAAGGCCAACCTGGTCTACAGAGTGAGTTCCAGGACAGCCTGAGACTCCAGGAAGAGCCTGTCTCAAAAAGACAATAAAATAAAATAAAATAAAATAAAAAGGAGAGATCCTTCCTCTGGGGGAATTCCCTGTCAGTGGGAAACGGGATGGGAGCAGCGGCCCCTCGGGCATGCCCTGACCCTGCAGATGCTACGCTGTGCCCCCCTCGGCCTCCAAAACAGGCCTTGGAAGGTCCGCCTCCAAGGGAGCTGGATATATTGGGCCTCCTCTGGGGGTACTCTCAGCCCTGAAGGGTTGCTTCCCCCCTCAGCCTCCAAAAAAGGCCTCGGAAGTAACTCCAGACAGGGTGCCTGAGCCCTTGGCAACCCCAACCCCTTTATCCTCCCCTCTAGCATCTCCAAATCAGTGAAGGCACGGACTAAGGATGGATATTCAGAGAAATTGTGAGAGGAGAGCTTCCTCTCCTGTGCATTTGCCCTCTAGAGGTCTTGAAATGGGCTCAGAGCCTGCCCTGCAGCCTGGGCTCTGGCCCCTAAGAGAAGCCCCTGCTTCTGCCTTCTGGCCACAGTCCAGGTGGCGAAGGTCACAGAGGCTGGATGGACGGGCTTGGCCATGGAGCAAGCAAGCTCAAGCTCTTTTTGCTGCAAACCTTCCACAGAGGCGCTCATTTGCACCTTTGCATAGGCAGGCTTGGGTTGTAGAGACAACTACCCAGAAATTAATCTACCAACATTGGCTTGCATGGAGGCTTGTGAAAAGCCAGCCACAGTGTAATGTGCTTTTAAAAAGTCCTCCTTCAAAATTTTTTTTGTAAATAGTGTTAAATAGTGTAACATAGTGCTTAATTCTGCCGAAGTTTCCTTTTGTCTGCTAAACTTCCTCCAAGATCTTTTCTAGAGACCAGTCTTCTTGTAAATTCCAGGCTTGTAGAGCCTGGCTTGGTGGCCCAGGCCTTTGATCCAAGTGGATGCCTGTGAGTTCAAGGCCAGCCTAGTCTACCAGGCTGGCTCCAACTGTGGGCAGGCTCTGCCTTAAAAAGACCAAAGGCAAAATATGAAGCTTTTCAGTGTGTAGCTGTTTGTAAATACTCTGGTTAATCTAGTCTGATGTTTGTTCTGTGCCCCTCTCCTACTAAACAGCGGATGGCTGGTAGGGGAAGGGCTGGCTTAAACATAAAGTCTCGGACAGTGCTTCATCTTTCATTGTATTTTAAAGGTGCAGCTTTGATTCTAATACTCAGGAGACAGACTGTGAAAATGACCTTTTCTCATTGAGTATATGACAATAATGTGACTTTCTTCCCACAGATCTCACGACTTTTTTTTCCTTTGTACATATGTTTGTGTATGCTTGTATGTATGTGTGTGTGCGCACATATGTGTATGGATGTATTAGTATTTTGTTTTAACCCCTGTAACTTTCTAAACTTCTGTGTTTTAAAAAGGTCAACTGCCAGGCGTGGTGGCGCACGCCTTTAATCCTAGCACTTGGGAGGCAGAGCCAGCAGATCTTTGTGAGTTCAAGGCCAGCCTGGTCTACAGAGTGAGTTCCAGGACAGCTAGGACTTCAGGGAGACCTTGTCTCGAAAAGACCAAAAAACAAAAAAAATAAAAATAAAAAATAAAAAGGTCAACTATAATTCACTTTACAGATTCAACCTATACAAAACTTGGTTTATACCTTTTGGTGTTTACAATCTTTAATTGGATTTATGTAAATGTTAATATGCTTTTGTACAATTCTAAGAAGCCTCTGAGCTGGAACTGGCTCCTCCAACTCGGATGCAGCTCTATTAATTAGTTAAACTTCTATAGTCATTTGTGTAATTTACTTGTCTTGGTTAAAAAATTACTGATTGTACAAATGCTGTTACAGTTAGCTACTTTATGGGTGTTTGGTACTACTATCAACTACACTCCCTCAACACCTGAGACTAAAACTAACATTCGTTCTAAGCAATAATCTTATTTTAATTTAGATATAATTTAAAGTATGGTTAAATGTGTATTGTAAAACATTTAACAACTAAATAAAGCATCTTTAAAACAGGGTTTTGTGCCAGGCCTGAAAAAACCACCTCCAAGGACTGAAAGGAAAATGCTTGTTATAAACCCACTGTATAAGATTTATAGTGATATGTTTGAAATAAGTATTATACATTTATATAGAGGTATTTCAGTAGAGATTTATACAGAAATAAAAATAAATAGATATAAGTTAATGGACTTGATTTCTCTGAAGTCACAGTCTAGTAAAAGAAGTTTAAGGAACTTCTTGCTGTTGTCCTAACACTAGACTCTATACCCGGGCCCCTTAACCTGTTCTCAGATAGCCTTTATGTGGTCAACTTGCTGCCTAACTTGGTAGAAGCTCATATTAGGTTGGATTAACAACCAGCCCTATTTTCCTTCAACACCTTAGAGGGCATCAAAATCTACCAGGATTCCTTTCAAAAGGCAATAAACTGGCTGATCAACACAATGTAATATACTTACGGAGGCAACACAATTCCACCAACTCACACATGCTAACTTGAGGGGCCTCAAAAACAAGTTTCCCCATGTGCCCCTTCAAGATCTAAAAAAAATTATTCACACTTGTGGATCCTGTCAACATTTTATGCAGATTCCTCCACTTCAGGGCCCTGGGAGTAACCCTCGAGGCCTTTGGCCTAATCACCTTTGGCAAGTAGATGTCACACACTATGCTTCGTTTGAAAAACTTAAGTCTATCTTTGTGTCTGTGGACACCTTTTCTCGTGCCTGCTGGGCATCTGCACACATGGGTGAAAAGACTAAACATGCTATTAGCCATATGCTCCAATGCTTTGCTACCATCAGGTTACCTGATCAAATTAAAACAGACAATGGCCCATGCTTCATAAGTAAATCTTTTATAGAATTCCTCCAAACATGGAAGATCTCACATTCTACTGGTATCCCCTATAACCCTCCAGGACAGGCTATTGTTGAAAGGTTCAATCAGACCCTCAAGGCTCAGTTACAAAAACAAAAGGGGGAAATCCCTGCCCCCTTATGATCAATTAAAGAAGGCCCTTTTTACACTAAATATTTTATTTTATTTTTTTATGAATTTTATTTATTTCTGTATGTGTATGAATGTACTGTCTGCATGCAAGTTTGTGCACCCGTGTCGTGCAATGCCGCGGAGGTCAGAAGAGGGTGTCGGATTCCCCTGGAACTGGAGTTCTCCTGGAATTGGAGTTTCAGACTGTTCTCGGCCGCCATGTTGGTGCTGGGGATCGAACCCGGATACTCTGCAAGAGCGGTCTGCGCTCTTAACCGCTAGGCCATCTTTCCAGCCCCTACACTAAATATTTTTAATTTTTCAAAAGAAGAACCACACATATCTCCCTGCCCCCTGTGTGGTTCTTGGTTCTTTTCTGGTCGTCACTCGCCATCCCACTCAGCCCCGGAGGAGAGACAGGCTGGCCTGGCTCTCCTCTGCCCTACCTGCCAGAGGACCCAGCACCTAACAACCATCCAGAGTACCAGTTCCAAGGGATCCATCTCCCTTCTGGTCTATGTAAACAATGCATGCATGAGTATGCTTATATAAATAAATAAACAAACATTGAACTGAATGAGCAGAGATCTCACTGAGAAGGTGACACAAGTAGATTTCTGAAGGAGGTGAGGAAGGGAGCAAGCTGTGCTGTGAACTTATCTGGGATAAGAGAATTCTAGATAACAGCCCTAGTGTCTCTCAGAGCCTGGTCTATGAGATAGGATTTGTAAATAAAGTGTCTAAATCTATTTGTAAATAGAGTTATAGCTGTAACTCTAGAGCCATAGCTAAATATACACTGTGTGCCTATTGACAGTCACTAAAACTATAAAACCTTCAAGTCTTAGTTGAAATTTTCATGTCAAAAGGCAGTGCTCCCTCAGCCTGGGTCTCCTAGCTGTGATGCTAGCTCTTGGGAGGCAGGAACAGGAGGATTTGAAGGCCCTACTCAGCTACATGACAAGGCCAGTCTCCAAAAAAGAAAATATTTTTTAAGCAGGAAATGTAGCAAATACATTAAACCAAACACTCGGAGGGAGAGGCAGGAGGACTGCCAGTGTCAGGCCCGCGTGAGGAGACATGGAAGGAAGGAAAAGAGGGAGGGA
Organism: Rhizomys pruinosus; assembly: GCA_009823505.1. Taxonomy (NCBI): domain Eukaryota; kingdom Metazoa; phylum Chordata; class Mammalia; order Rodentia; family Spalacidae; genus Rhizomys; species Rhizomys pruinosus. The sequence continues at coordinate 1,403,576 of VZQC01002574.1, read as the reverse complement.
GGAAAATCAGGCACTGGATATGCGGCAGGGTGCTTGGCTAGCGTGTGTGACGCTGTGGGTTCCTTCCCCAGCATTAAAAAGTACACTTTGTGGGGGGGGGGCTGGAGAGATGGCCTAGCGGTTAAGAGCACCAACTGCTCTTGCAGAGGACCTGGGTTCGATCCCCAGCACCACATGGTGGCTGAGAACCGTCTTTAACTCGGGAATCCGACGCCCTCTTCTGACCTCCGCAGCATTGCACGACACGGGTGCACAAACCTACATGCAGACAGTACATTAATACACATACAAAAATAAATTAACTAATTAAAAAAAGAAGTATGAAGGTCTACTGAAAAAAAAAGGGAGCTGGAGAGCACTGGCTGTTCTTAGAGAGGACTGTGTTAGGTTCCCAGCACCTGCAGGGCAGCTCACAACCTATAAGTCCAGTTCAAAGGGATTTGACATGGGTCAACTTACATACAGGCAGGCAATAACCCATACACATAAAATAAAAATAATAAATAAAAATTTTAAAAACTTCTTGGGGCTGGAGAGGTGGCTCAGTGGTTAAGAACGCTGGCTGTTCTTGCAGAGGACCTGGGTTTGATTCCCAGCACTCATGTGATGGCTAACAAACATCCATAACTCCAGTTCCAGGGGATCTGATGGCCTCTTTTGACCTCTACTGGCACAGCAGGATATGGGTGCACTTACACACATCCAGGCAAATGCACACATACACATAAAATAAAAATAATAAAAAAGACTTTAAAAACATCTTCTAAGCTGGGCGTGGTGGCGCATGCCTTTAATCCTAGCACTTGGGAGGCAGAGGCAGGCAGATCTTTGTGAGTTCAAAGCCAGCCTGCAGAGTGAGTTCCAGGACAGCTGGGGCTACAGGGAGACCCTGTCTCGAAAAGACAAAAAAAAAAAATCTTCTAATATGATCCCAGCACTCTGTTGGGAAATATGGGTTTCTAACTACTGTTCTGCTCAGCATACACAGGAGAATGCTAATTCTCAGAGATATTAAGTATCTTTCCTTGGGTCACACAGCTAAAAAGTTGTGGAGCCAAGTGTTAAAACTGAGGTCTTTTGACTCCAAATACCATATTTCTTTTTCTATCAGTTTCCTTTTCAGCTCCCAAATTAGGAAAACAGCTCCCCACAGTATTTACTTACAGAATTTAAGCAACCTCTCGATGCCCTGTGAAACCACATCTGTCATATAAAAGAGAGAAATATCAACAGTGTGTTGGAAAAGCTGGTCGTGAAGTTAAACTTAAAACCAAAAGACAGACAGCTGGCACCAGTTCCTGGGCATAGGCCTTAAAGGCTGGAACAAAATCGCAACAGAAATATGATCCCTTTCTACTACTGGGCTCTGGTACAAGGAATGCTTTCCACCTTGGGCAGGGTGGATGCGAAGAAGCAACACAGTGCTCCATTAAGTACCAACATTTATCAATACACGAATTCAAGCGAGAGGAGATAGCGGGAGCTGGTTATGTTTCTTGATTTTGATTCTTTTTTTTTTTTCTTTCCCATTTCCAAAACCGATCTAGTCAAGATTCTTCTCCCTCATTGCTCAATTTCAGTAAGTCTGTGATTGTTTTATTCCTTCCATTTTTCTTTCTCCCTTTGTCCTGATCTCTTCTCCATTTTTTTGTTTTTGTTTTTTGAGACAGTCTTGGTGTATAACCCAGGCTGGCCTTGAACTTTTCATCTTCCTGTCTCTGCCTCCGTAGTGCTGAGATTACCACAGAGTCTGGCATGTCCCAAAACTTCATTGTAGTATTGGTGGCTTATTGGTGAGCAAAGCTGCCTTTCAAACCTTCAGTATATAGTTTATTTATTTATTTATTTATTTATTTTTTTAATTTTATTTTATTTTTGTATGTGTATGAATGTACTGTCTGCATGTAGGTTTGTGCACCCGTGTCGTGCAATGCCGCAGAGGTCAGAAGAGGGTCTCGGATTCCCCTGGAACTGGAGTTCTCCTGGAATTGGAGTTACAGATGGTTCTTAGCCGCCATGTGGGTGCTGGGATCGAACCCGGGTCCTCTGCAAGAGCAGTCGGTGCTCTTAACCGCTAGGCTATCTCTCCAGCCCCAGTGTATAGTTTAAATTCTCAAGAAGTAATTTCACTGTTTTAAGCGAAAACTGTTTTTTATTTATTTATTTATTTATTTATTTATTTATTTATTTATTTATTTATTTATTTAATATATACGATTGTTTCGCCTGTATTCATGTTAAATGCACTCATGTCTGAAGACATTAGAAGCCCTGGAACTGGAGTTATAGGCAGTTGCTAACTGCCATGTGGGTACTGGGAACTGAACCCAGGTCCTCTGCAACAGCAATCAGTGTTCTTAATTGCCGAGCCATATCTCTAGCCCCTTAAATGAAAACTTTTAATAACTCAAAAGTATACTTCATGTCAAGAAAACATAATGCACAGAATGGGGATGTAAATTTGATAGAGTACTTGTCTAACATGTGGAAAGTCCTGGGTTTTGTCCCTTGGACAAAATGTCACACACTGCATAAACCAAGCATGGTGGTACTTACTACCTGTAATTCCAGCACTCAATTGGTCTACATAAGAAGAGGGAGAGGGGCTGGAGCCATGGCCTAGCGGTTAAGAGCACCGACTGCTCTTGCAGAGGACCCGGGTTCAATCCCCAGCACCCACATGGTGGCCGGGAGCCGTCTAAAGCTCCAATTCCAGGAGAACTCCAGTTCCAGGGGAGTCCGACGCCCTCTTTTGACCTCCGAGGCATTGCACATCACGGGTGCACAGACTTGCATGCAGACAATACATTCATACACATACGGAAATAAAATTAAAAAAAAAAAAAGAAAAAAAGAAGAGAGAGAGAGCCGGGCATGGTGGTACACGCCTTTAATCCCAGCACTCGGGAGGCAGAGCTGGTGGATCTCTGTGGGTTCAAGGCCAGCCTGGTCTACAGAGTGAGCTCCAGGACACCTGGTACTAAAAGGGAGACCCTGTCTCAAAAATACCAAAAAAAGGGTAAAACTAAAAAGAAAAGAAGAGAGAGAGAGAAGGAGAGGGGGGGAAGGAGGAAGAGTTGGAAGAAGGAAGAGGAGGAGGAAGAGAGGGAGGAGGAGGAAGAGAGGGAGGAGGAGGAAGAAGAGGAGGAAGAGAGGGAGGAGGAGGAAGAAGAGGAACAGAGGGAGGAAGAGAGGGAGGAGGAGGGAATCATTCATATATAGAAGAGTTCAAAATAAGCTGGGCTTGGTGGTGCATGCCTTTAATCCTAGCACTCGGGAGGCAGAGGCAGGTGGATCTTTGTGAGTTCAAGGCCAGCCTGGTCTACAGAGTGAGTTCCAGGACAGCTGGGCTATCGGGAGACCCTGTCCTGAAAAGACCAAATAATAATAATAATAATTTATATAGCTATTCTGTCTTCAAGGGGGAGAAATATACCTCCTTTTGTTTTGTTTTGTTTTGTCTTTTCGAGACAGGGTCTCCCTGTAGTCCCAGCTGTCCTGGAACTCACTCTGTAGACCAGGCTGGCCTTGAACTCACAAAGATTTGCCTGCCTCTGCCTCCCGAGTGCTAGGATTAAAGGCGTGCACCACTATACCCAGCTCCTCCTGGTCTTTAAGACAGATCAGTATATAGTAGCTTTCTTCCAAGGAGTAGTACAGGAGTGGCAGGAAAAGGGAGTAACTATACAATGAAGAAAATTGGTATCCAAACTACTTCGGCAAGATGATCAAGGTCAATACTAGGGGCCTGGAGAGAAGACTCAGGGTAAGAGCACTTGCTGGCTGCTCTTGTAGAGGCCCTGGGTTCCATTCCATCACCTACACAGCAGCTCACATCCACCTGTGAATCCAATTCCAGAGGATCTGACACCCTCTATGGAGTCTTCAGGTACTGCATGCATGTGATGCACTTACATACATGTAAGCAAACCACTTATACACAAATAAAATTTCATTAATTTTTAATTTATTTTATTTTTTATTTTATTTATTTTTTTATGTGTACAAATGTACTGTCTATATGTAGGTTTGTGCACTTGTGTCGTGCCATGCCTTGGAGGTCAGAAGAGGGTGCTGATTCCCCTGGAACTGGAGTTAAAGATGGTTCTCAACCACCATGTGGGTGCTGGGGATCAAACCCAGGTCCTCCGCAAGAGCAGTCTCTCCAGCCCCTTATTAATTTTTTAAAAACAGCCAGGCGTAGTGCGCAAGCCTTTAATCCTACCACTTGGGAGGCAGAGGCAGGCAGATCTTTGTGAGTTCAAGGCCAGCCTGGTCTACAGAGTGAGTTCCAGGACAGCTGGGGGTACAGAGAGACCCTGTCTCAAAAAGACAAAAAAAATAAATAAATAAAATAAATAAAAAGAAAGCCGGGCTTAGTGGCACATGCCTTTAATCCTAGCACTCGGGAGGCAGAGGCAGGCGGATCTTTGTGAGTTCAAGGCCAGCCTGGTCTACAGAGCAAATTCCAGGACAGCTGGGGCTACAGGGAGACCCTGTCTTGAAAAGATTAAAAAAAAAAGTAGTCATGCGAGAGCACATCCGTCACCAGCAAACTTCTCATCAGTCTTCTGCCACATAAAGCAATCAGTGTTTCCTCCAGCTGGGCTAGTGGGCCTTGAGGCTAATGGGATGGGCTAATTCACTCTTGGGCTAATGAATTGGACTGGGTTATGCAAATAAATTGGGTTAATGGCTGGGCTAGTGGGCTAGCCTAGGCTAAACTAAAAGGCTGAGGTAATGGAGTTAAGCTAATGGGTTAGGGTAAGGAAAAGGGCTTGGCTAAGTTAATGGNAAAAAAAAAAAAAAAAAAAAAAGACCAAGAATGGTGATATACACATTTTAAATATTTATTTATTTATTTATTTATTTATTTATTTATTTATTTATGAGATAGGGGCTCCCTGTAGCCTCAACTCCCTGAACTTGCTATGTAGAGCAGGCTGGCCTTGAACTCACAGATCTGCCTGCCTCTGCCTCCCAGGTGCTGGGATTAAAGATGCGGGCTACCACACTTGGCTGCACTTTTTTTTTAATTTTTTTTTATTTTTTATTATTTATTTCCATATGTGTATGAATGTATTGTCTGCATGTAGGTTGGTGCACCCGTGTCGTGCAGTGCACGTGGAGGTCAGAAGAGGGTGTCAGATTCCCCTGGACTGGAGTTAAAGACGGTTTTCAGCCGCCATGTGGGTGCTGGGGATCGAAGCAGGGTCCTCTGCAAGAGCAATCAGAGCTCCCAACCGCTAGGCCATCTCTCCAGCCCGGCTGCATTTTTTTTAATGTGTTTGAATGTTTTGCCTGAATATATGTAAGTCCACAACATGTGTGCAGTACCCATGGAGGCCAGAAGGGAGTGTTGGATGTCTTGGAACTGGAGTTACAGATGATTGATAGCTACATCTTGCATGTTGGGAACTGAGCCTGGCTCCTGTGCAAGAGCAGCAAGTGCTCTTAACTCCTGAGCCATCTCTACAGTCTCCTAGTATTTTTGTAATACCAACCCCTAAGAGGTGCCATGCCGTGGAGGTCAGAAGAGGGCGTCGGATTCCCCTGGAATTGGAGTTAAAGACAGTTCTCAGCCACCATGTGGGTGCTGGGAATCGAACCCAGGTCTTCTGCAAGAGCAGTCGGTGCTCTTAACCGCTAGGCCATCTCTCCAGCCCCAATAAGATCAATCTTACATAAATCCTTTAAGGAAAAATAAGAGAGCTGGGTAAGGTGGTGCATGCCTTTAATCCCAGCACTTGGTGGTAGAGGCAGGTGGATCCCTGTGAGTTCAAGACCAGTCTGGTCTACATAGCAAGGTCCAGGCCAGCTGGGACTACTGGGGGACCCTGTCTCAAAAAAAAAAAATACTAAAAATAATTAAAAGGTGGAGGGGACTTTTTCAATTCATTAGCCCTTACCTAGACTACGTGATCTTTGTTGACTTTGTTCCAATCACCAGAAACATTGTGCTTGTTTCTTAACCCGCTGCAACATGCTGTGTGCTTGCTTCTTTCTGAAGAATGCCTTTTCCCATTCCCTACACGGGAACAAGTCCTCAGATGGATAAGAGCAGGGATTCTGGGTGATTTGAAGCTTAGGCTCTACTCTTTTGTTTTTGTTTGTTTTTTCAACCTACTAAGAGCTGGGATTAAAAGCATGTACTGACAAGCCTTGCTCTTTTATCACCTGTCTCTATGGACAAGTTCAACTCTGAGAGGTGAACAAGTACAACACAGACACACACACACACTCACACACTCACGATCAGAACAGATACAGGAGAGATGGTTCAGTGGCTTAGAGCACTGGTTGTTCTTGCAGAAGACCCAGCACCCACATAGACGCTCAACACTGCTTGCACCCCAGTTCCAGGAGATCTGATGCCCCCTCTGGCCTTTGTAGGCACCAGGCATGCACATGTTGCATATACACACATGCAGTCGGACACTCACACACATAAAATGAAAACTAATTTTTTAATTGTTTATTTACTTTTATGTGTATGAGTGTATTGCCTGCATGTATGTAAGTGCACCCGTGTCATGCAATGCCCACAGAGGATAGAAGAAAGTGTCAGATCACCTGGAATTGGAGTTAGGATGGTTGTTAGCCACCATGTGGGTACTGGGATTTGAACCCTGGTCTTCTACAAGAACAACCAGTCCCCTTAACCAATGAGTCATCTCTCTTGCCTTCAAAAACTAAATCTTTTTTTTTTTTTCTTTTTGAGACAGGGTCCCCTTGTAGCTCCAGCTGTCCTGGAATTTACTATGTAGACCAGCTTGGCCTCTACCCCCAGAGTGCTGGGATTAAAGGCATGTGCCACCGTGCCAGGCCAAAAACTAAATCTTTTTTTTTTATTTGTTTATTTTTAAGGGATTCTACAATATAATAACACAGTTGTTTGCAGATAACATTGATGTTACTCAGTTTGCCATACAATTAGGTAATTGGTGCATTTTGCATGTATCTATGTCCAAATTTTGAACAACCCAAGGTTCCCATAGTCCAGTTGGAGAAGCTTGTATGCACAGGCATGTTGATCAATTAGGAGTCCAGACTATATTACTGTAGTCTCATGATTCACCCCATCTCTCTGCAGCCCTTACATTCTACCACACCTCCTCTTCTGCAATTTGTTCCCTGGGCTTTGGGAAAGGGGCACAAGTGGGTGAGAAGAAAACAGTCTACTTTCTTTTTCTTTTTTTTTTTTATTTTTGTATGTGTATGAATGTATTGTCTGCATGCAGGTCTGTGCACCCGTGTCGTGCAATGCCACGGAGGTCAGAAGAGGGTCTCGGATTCCCCTGGAACTGGAGTTCTCCTGGAATTGGAGTTACAGATGGTTCTTAGCCGCCATGTGGGTGCTGGGGATCGAACCCGGGTCCTCTGCAAGAGCGTCGGTGCTCTTAACCGCTAGGCTATCTCTCCAGCCCCACAGTCTTTCTTTGGAGTTGTCATTTTGGACTCTAGTCTATTCAGGTTGTTTCCCTTCATGGGTTGACAGCTTATCCAGTGATACCTTTTTAGTCAAAGCACAAGCAATTGGATGTACAGGCATTTAAGCAGTACTAATTATTATGGCAAGCTAAGCTGTGAGCATAGACACAGATGCTTAGGTGGTATGCTAATCCACAAACTGTGGTTTCTCTATAAAGGGTGACAAGTTCTTATTGTGGCTTATAACATCTCCTAACCACTAGAGGACATAAGGTTGTGACATCCACTGTGAGTTATTCCTCCAAGGAGAGAGCTAATAGCCAATTAGATTTGGGATGTATATATAGACACTTGGCTGCAACTGTTGCACAGTATCTCCAGGCAGTTGAGGTATAGCTGATTAGGATTAGAAGCCTTGCTTGTCTCAGGGAGAAATATTTCCTGTATTTGCTTTAGTGGCTTTGGTAACGCTCTCTGCAATTTCAGAGGCCAGCTTGTATGTTAGACACAGTGCGTTTCTAACATTTTTTTTCATGCTCATACCATGTCTTCTGACAACAGGGACTTACTGCTTTCTCCTTGCATATATCCCACTTAGTAGGCAAAAGGCCTTATAATTTTGGGGGCTGGGTGATCCCTAGCCAATCATCTCCTAGGCAGAATAATATTCATTGCTGATGTCAGGAGTTTCCTGTACTAATAGTATTTTGCTTAATTACACAGCTTATAAAAGACTTTATACTAATTTGAATTTGGCTCTAGATAATTAATCCTTTTCACAGTTAGTTCTATGCCTATCAGTCATTAAACAGGGTAGTTATCCTGCCAAAAACTAAATCTTAAAAAAAGCAGAACAGGGCTGGAGAGTAATGGCTGCGTGTTAGAGTGCGGCCACCTCTTACAGAGGACCATGGGTTCCATCCCAGCACCCACATGGCGGCCAAACCGTCTGAACACCAATTCCAGCAGAACTCCAGTTCCAGGGAATCTGACACCCTCTTCTGATCTCCGCTACATGCACAACACGGGTGCACCAAACTTGCATGCAGACAGTACATTCGTAACACTACAGACATATAATAAAATTAAATTAAAAAAAAAAAACCGACAGCACGGGCTTGGTGGTGCATTGCCTTTAATCCTACGCATTGGGAGGCAGAGGCAGCAGATCTCTTGTGAGTCAAGGCCAGCTGGTCTACAGAATGAGTTCCAGGACAGCTGGGGCTACAAGGACCCTGTCTCCAAAAGACCAAAAAAAAAAAAAAAAAAAAAGCCAGAACAAATTGGTGTTGGACCTGTTCATGGACATTATGTCCACAAGAGAAGCATCAAGGGCTTTTCTTTTTTTCTTTTTTTTTTTTCTTTTATTTTTGGTCTTTTTGAGACAGGATCTCCCTGTAGCCCCAGCTGACCTGGAACTCACTCTGTAGACCAGGCTGGCCTTGAACTCACAAAGATCTGCCTGCCTCTGCCTCTGCCTCTGCCTCTGCCTCCTGAGTGCGAGGATTAAAGGCGTGTGCCACCACACCCGGCCCAAGTGCTTTTCTGACTCAACACAGAAATATTTCTATTCTTTTTTTATTTTTTAGACAAGGTCTCCCTATAGCCCCAGCTGGCCTGGAACTCACTCTGTAGAGCAGGCTGGCCTTGAACCCATAGAGGTCCTGGGGAATCAAACTTGGGTCATCAGGCTTGGCTTTACCCTGGCCCCACATTATTTTTTAAAAAAGTATCTTGAAGGGCTGGAGAGATAGCCTAGCGGTTAAGAGCACCGACGCTCTTGCAGAGGACCCGGGTTCGATCCCCAGCACCCACATGGCGGCTAAGAACCGTCTGTAACTCCAATTCCAGGAGATTGAAAAGACCAAAAAAAAAAAAAAAAGTAACTGGGGGTGGGAGAGCTCACTCAATGGTTAAGAGCACTGTTCTTGCAGAGGACCTGGTTTTGGTTTCCAGAACCCACATGGCAGCTAACTCCAGTTTCTGGAGATCTAGGCCTCTGTGGGCATTGCATTGCACATGGTACACATACATGCAGGAAAAACACTTATATACATAAAGTAAAAATAAGTAAAGGAAACAAGTGGCTACGCTAGGCTAGAAGCCAGCAAAACCCAGTGATCTCCTGTCTCTGCCCCCTTCAGAGCTGACCTCACAGGCGTACATAGGACTGGTTTCATGGGTTCTGGGGTTTGAACTCTGCTCATCAAGATTTCACAGCAATCCTAACTTGTGTGTCGTCTCTCCAGTCCCAGGAACCTATTTCAACATTGGTGGAGGCTGTGGCTATAACTCAGAATGCTTGGCCTGCCTGCTGCCAGTATCTCTGCAAAAATAAATAATAAAATTGATGATCAGGAAAGGCTACGGGCCAGGCGTGGTGGCACATGCCTTTAATCCCAGCACTCGGGAGGCAGAGGCAGGTAGATCTCTGTGAGTTCAAGTCCAGCCTGGTCTACAGAGTGAGTTCCAGGGGAGCTACAGGGAGACCCTTTCTCGAAAATACCAAAAAAAAAAAAAGGAAAGGCTACTCTGCAGAAAGAAAATTCCTTGCAGGATGAGAAGACGCCAGACGTTTAGATGAGGAACATTCCAGGTTGAGAGAGGGTGTGCTGATTCTGAAATGGAGTTACCAGCTTTTATTAGTTACCAGCTAGAAGGTCCCAGTGGCTGGTGGGTTGGAGAGGTAGGAGAGGCTAGCCCACAGAGGGCCTTCTTGGACTCAGAAGTTTGTACTTCATTCTAAATACAGTGGGGCCCATTAGAGGATGATAAATTAACAGGGCAAGAGGACTGAGAAGATTCTAGAGCCATAATACTTCATAAAGCATAATTTGTTCCCAGATTCAAATGGTATTGAGCATATCTGTGCTAGGTTCTTGTCTGAGCATTTTCCCATCCCAGTCAATTCTTTTTTTTTTTTTTTAATTTTTTTTTTAATTTTTTTTTTTTTATTTATTTCTGTATGTGTATGAATGTACTGTCTGCATACAGGTCTGTGCACCCGTGTCGTGCAATGCCAGCGGAGGTCAGAGAGGGTCTCAATTCCCCTGGAGCTGGAGTTCCCCGGAATTGGAGTTTCAGATGCTCTCGGCCGCCATGTGGGTGCTGGGGATCGAACCCGGGTCCTCTGCAAGAGCGGTTGGTGCTCTTAACCGCTAGGCCATCTCTCCCGCCCCCCCAGTCAATCCTTTTTAAAAAAGATTTTTTTGGTCTTTTTTTAAAATTTTATTTATTTATGTGTATGAATGTACTGTCTGCATGTAGGTTGTTGTTTACCCATGTCGTGCAATGCCGCAGAGGTCAGAAGAGGGTGTCGATCCCCTGGAACTGGAGTTCTCCTGGAATTGGAGTTATCGATGGTTCTCAAGCGCCATGTGGTCTGGGATCGAACCTGGGTCCCCTGCAAGAGCAGTAGGTACTCTTAACCGCTTGGCTATCTCTCCAGCCCCTTTTTTGTTTTTTTTTTGAGACAGGGTCTTCCCATAGCTCCAGATGGTCTGGAACTCACTATGTAGACCAGGCTGGACTTGAACTCACAGAATTCAAGGTTGCCTCTACCTCCAGAGTGCTGGGATCAAAGGTGTGCACCGCCATACGCTGCCGCCCCCATTCGATTCTTACAGCTCTACAATGGACAAATACCTCTCTGTGTCTCTATGTAAATCTAGCTGGCGTGGAACTTGCGATATGTTGACCAGGCTGGCCTGGAACTCATACTTACTCCTGCCTCTCTGGAACTCATACTTACTCCTGCCTCTTAAGTGCTGGAATTAAAACATTAAAACATGCATCTCCATGCCTAGCCTTTTGGATTTATCTTTATTTGTGTGTGTCTGTGTCTGTGTCTGTGTCTGCATCTGTGTGTATGTCTGTGTATTTATGCCACATGTGTGCAGGTACCTGTGGAAGGCCAGAAGAGGGCATCAGATCCCCTGGGATTAGAGTTGTAGGTGGTTGTGAGCTGGTCTATGTGGGAGATAAGAATTGAAGTCTGGTTCTCGGAAATTGCAGCAAGTACTCTTCACCACTAAGACACATCTCTAGCCCTTCATTTTCCTTTAATTTTAATTTTGAGATAAGGTCTCACACTGTAGCTGAAGCTCTGACTTCTGTGATGACAGGCATCAGCTATTGTGCACCGAGTCATGATCTCGTCTTCCCTTCCTTCTTCCTTCCTTCTTCCCTTCCTACTTCTTCACTTCTTCCTCTTCTTCCTTTCCGTCCTCTTCCCCTCTCACTCTCGCTCTCTCGCTTCTTCCTTGTTTCTTTCTCCACCTCTCCTGCCCCTCTTCCTCTCTTCCTTCCATTTGCCTCCAATTCCTTTTCATCTCTCCTACCCTCCTGCCCATCTTCCTTCTTCTCTCCCCATATCCTCCTCCTCCTCCTCCTCCTCCTCCTCCTCCTCTCTCTCCTCTCCTTCTTCTTCTTCCATGTAGCCCAGGGCTGTCCTCCAAATTGGTATTTCCTCAAGGCTAATCTTGAGCTTCTCTCATCCTCTTGCCTCTAACTTCTCAAGCACTTGGATTACAGGAGTGCTCTACCACACCCAGGTTTACTTGGTGTTGGGGACTGGACTTCATCTTGGGCACACTGGGTAGGCACTCAACCAACTGAGCTATAACCCCAGCTCTATTCCCACTTTCTACTCATGAAGAAACTGGTAGTCAGAGGGGTTCAGTGAACACTTTTGGTTATGTAAATCCGGAAGGGATTGGATTTGGGGGTAACTTATAGATCTTTTATGTTCCTTTTTCGTTTTTTTTTTTTATTTTGTTGTTTTTCTCTTTTTTTTCCTTTTTTTTCCTTGTTTTTTTTTTTTTTTTGGGTGGTAGAGAGACAGGGATAAAGAGAGAGAAAAAGAGAAAAAAAAAAAAAAAAAAAAAAAAGAGAAAAAAAGAAAAGGAAAAAAAAAGGAATGTTTACATATATATAGAGATATATATATATAGAGAGATAGATAAATATAGAGTTTCAGGNTATATAATATATATATGTATGTATATATATGTATATATATGTATGTATATATGTATATGTATATATATGTATATATATATGAATGTATATGAATGTGTATATATGAATGTATGTATATATATGAATGTATATATATGAATGTAAGGAAAACCAAAGACCCTCCAGTGCTTTATGAAGCCTTACAGTTGGCCCCCTCCAGTCCCACTTTCTTACCTGCCTCCTACATCTCTCCTGACTCATTTCTTTAGTCCACCAGGTTTTTTCAACAAGCAAACCCCTGTCTTGGACCCTGCATTTGTGGTCCACTCTCCAGAATGTTCCTCCCCTCATACATATGTGGTTTCTCCCTCCCTTGTACATCTCAGATCAAATGCCCTTCGAAGTTGGGCTGGAGAGAAGGCTCAGAGGTTAAGACCACCGACTGCTCTCGAAGAGGACCTGGGTTCGATTTCCATCACCCACATGGCGGCTAAGAACCATCTTTAACTCCAGTTCCAGGGGAATACAATGCCCTCTTTTGACCTCCGCGCCATTGCATGACACGGGTGCACCAACCTACATGCAGATAGTACACTCATACACATAAAAAAATAATAAGGGGGGCTGGAGAGATGGCCTAGCGGTTAAGAGCACCGACTGCTCTTGCAGAGGACCCAGGTTTGATCCCCAGCACCCACATGGTGGCTAAAAACCATCTGAAACTCCAATTCCAGGAGAACTCCAGTTCCAGGGGAATCCGATACCTTCTTCTGACCTCCACGGCATTGTACAACACGGGTGCACAGACCTACATGCAGACAGTACATTCATACACATACAGAAATAAATAAAAATAATAATAAAAAAATAAATAAGGGGCTGGAGAGATGGCTCAGCAGTTAAGAGCACCGACTGCACTTGCAGAGGACCCGGGTTCGATTCCCAGCACCCACATGGAGACTAAGAACCATCTTTAACTCCAGTACCAGGGAAATCCGACACCCTCTCCTGACCTCCATGGCATTGCATGACACGGTGCACCAACCTACATGCAGACAGTTCACTCATACACACACAAAAATAATAAATAATAATTAAAAAATAAATAATTTAAAAATATTCCCTTCTTACCATGTGTTCTAAACTCAAGAACTCTGCTCCAAGTGTAACTTGCATCTCCCTCAACGCTGGTCTATGGACTGTGTTATTTCCACTCACTCCACTGTGATGTCTCCTTTTATTCCCCCCCCCCCCAGTAGAAGGCAAGTCCTATGATAGTGTGGTTTGGATGAAAATCACCCCATAGGCTCCTCTGTTTGAACACTTGGTTCTCAGCTGGTGCTTTTGCTTTGGAAAGCTGAGGCACTTTATGAAGTGAAGCGTCACCTGAGGAAGTGGCTCACCTGGGGAAGGGCTCATAGCTGTGGCTTCACCAGGTTCTGTCCACATTTCTCAGCTCCTTACTCACCAAGATGGAAGCAAGCAGGCTCAAGCTCCGGCTGCTGAGCTGCAAACTGCCTTGAGCTCTGCTGTAACGTCCTAGCCAAGATGGACTGTCTCCCCCTCATCTCCCCAGGCTGTGAGCCCAAACCAGCCCTTTCTCTCTCTAGTTGCTTCTTTTGGGCATTTTATCACAGCGATGAGAAAACAAACTAATGGACCTGAGGGTAGAAACTTCTTTTCTGTTTTTACAGAACTGTTTTATTTATTTACTTATTTACTATACATGTGCATGTGTGTGTGTGTATATATATATATATATATATATATATATATATATATATATATTGCGTATGTGCGTGCCCAGAGGTTGAGAGGACAACTTTTTGGAGTTAGTNGCTAGGTTCTTGTCTGAGCATTTTCCCATCCCAGTCAATTTCTTTTTTTTTTTTTTCATTTTTTTTTTTAATTTTTTTTTTTTTTTTATTTATTTCTTGTATGGTATGAATGTACCGTCTGCATACAGGTCTGTGCACCCGTGTCGTGCAATGCCGCGGAGGTCAGACGAGGGTCTCATGTCCCCTGGAGCTGGAGCTCTCCCGGAATTGGAGTTTCAGCTGCTTCTCGGCCGCCCATTGTGGGTGCTGGGGATCGAACCCGGGTCCTCTGAAGACGCGGTTTTGTGCTCTTAACGCTAGGAATTCTCCCCGCCCTCCCCCCCCCAAAAAAAAAATCTTTTAAAAAAGATTTTTTTGGTCTTTTTTTAAAATTTTATTTATTTATGTGTATGAATGTACCGTTGCATTATGTTGTGTACCCCTGTCGGGCATGCCGCAGGAGGTCAGAAGAAGGGGTGAGATTCCCTGGAACTGGAGTTCTCCTGGAATTGGAGTTATCGATGGTTCTTCAAGCAGCCATGTGGTTACTGGGATCGAACCTGGGTCCCCTGAAAGAGCGATGTATACTCTTAACCGTTAGGTTATCTCTCCAGCCCCTTTTTTTTTGTTTTTTTTGTGAGGACAGGGTTCTTTCCCATTAGCTCAGATGGTTCTGGAAACTCAATATGTAGACCAGGCTGGACTTAACTCACAATTTCAATGTTGCATCACTCCAGAGTGCTGGTATCAAAGTCTGTGCACCGCCATACGCTGCCGCCCCCATTCGATTCTTACAGCTCTACAATGGACAAATACCTCTCTGTGTCTCTATGTAAATCTAGCTGGCGTGGAACTTGCGATATATATGTGACCAGGGGGGGGGGGGGCTGGCTGGAGGAATCATACTTACTCCTGCCTCTCTGGAACTCATACTTACTCCTGCCTCTTAAGTGCTGAATTTACAACATTATAAAACACTGCATCTCCATGCCTCGGGCTTTTGGATTATCTTTATTGTGTGCTGTCCTGTGTCTGTGTTTGTGTTGATTCTGTGGTTATGTCTGTGTATTTAGCCACATTTGTGCCAGGTTGTAACCTGCTGGAAGGGCCAGAAGAGGGCATCAGATCCCTGGGATTAGAGTTGTAGTGGTTGTGAGCTGGTCTATGTGGGAGATAAGAATTGAAGTCTGGTTCTCGGAAATTGCAGCAAGTACTCTTCACCACTAAGACACATCTCTGCCCTTATTTTCCGTTAACTTTTTAATTTTGAGATAGCTCTCACCACTTCGGATGATAGCTCTGACTTTTCTGTGATGACAGGAATAAGAATGATTGTGAACAGTTCCGGGATCTCTATCGATTACAAATTCCGTCTGATCTTCAAGACCTTTCCTATCCTTCTTCACTTACTTACTTCATTACCGTCATTACTCCTTTCCTCCGTCATGCGCTCTCGCTCGTTCTCACTCTATCTCTTCCTTCCTTTGTTTTTTTCATCCACCTCTCCTGCCCCTCTTCCTTCTTCTCCTTCCCCATATCCTCCTCCTCCTCCTCCTTCCTCCTCCTACTCTCCCTCTCTCTCCTCATCCTTCTTCTTCTCTCTCATGTAGCCCAGGTTGTCCTCCAAATTGGTATTTCCTCAAGGCTAATCTTGAGCTTCTCTACCTTGCCTCTAACTTCTCAAGCACTTGGATTACAGGAGTGCTCTACCACACCAGGTTTACTTGTGTGTGTGTGTTGGGGGACTGGATTCATCTTGGGCACACTGTGTAGGCACTCAACCATGAGCTTCTATAACCCCAGCTCTATTCCCACTTTCTACTCATGAAGAAACTGGTAGTCAGAGGGGTTCAGTGACACTTTTGGTTATGTATAATCCGGAAGGGATGGATTTGGTACTTATCCTTTCCTGTTTTTTCTCTTTCTTTTCGAGACCGGGGGTCTAAAGAGTAAGTTTCCTGGCCAGCTGGGACTAACGGGCGACCCTGTCTCAAAAAAGACCAGGAAAAAAAAAAAAAAAAAAAAAAAAAAAAAAAAATATATATATAATAAAATTATATTATATATATATATAATATATATAGTATTGTATATCTATATGTTCTCTATTATGTATGTTATCTTGTCTTCGTATATTATATGCTATATATATATTGAATTATATGACTGATGTATATATGAATGTACTGTATATATATGAATGTATATCTATAAATGTAAGGAAAACCAAAGACCCTCCAGTGCTTTATGAAGCCTTACAGTTGGCCCCCTCCAGTCCCACTTTCTTACCTGCCTCCTACATCTCTCCTGACTCATTTCTTTAGTCCACCAGGTTTTTTCAACAAGCAAACCCCTGTCTTGGACCCTGCATTTGTGGTCCACTCTCCAGAATGTTCCTCCCCTCATACATATGTGGTTTCTCCCTCCCTTGTACATCTCAGATCAAATGCCCTTCGAAAGTTGGGCTTGGAGAGAAGGTCAGAGCGTTAAGAGCTACGACTGCTCTCGAAGAGGACCTGGGTTCATTTTCCATCACTCACATGGGTCGGCTCTAAGAACCATCTTTCAACTTCCCTTTCAGGGGAATACAATGCCCTTTTTGACCTCCGCGCCATGCAGACACTGGGAGGGTGCACCAACCTACATGCAGATCGTACACTCATACACCTAAAAACAAAAATAAGGGGGCTGGAGAGAAATGCTCCTAGCGGTTAAGAGCCAAGCACCGACTGCCTCTTGCGAGGGACCCAGGTTGATCCCAAGCACCCACATGTGGGAAAAACCATCTCGAAACTCCAATCCAGGAGGAACTCCAGCTTCCAGGGAAATCCGATACCTTCTTCTGGACCTCCCACGGCATTGTCAACACGGTGCCCAGACCACAGCAGGAAAGTACAATTCATACACATACAAGAAATAAATAAAAAATACTAATTAAAAAAATAAATAAGGGGCTGAGGAGATTGGCTCAGCAGTTAAGAGCACCCACTTGCTACTTCAAGGCCCTGTCGAGTTCGGATTCGGCACCTACATGGGACTAAGAACCATCTTTCAACTCCAGTTCCCGGGGAATCCGAACACCCTCTCTGACCCCCAGGCATTGACAGACACGGTGCTGCCACCAAACCTACATTGCAGACAGTTCACTCATACACACACAAAAATAATAAAAATAATTAAAAATTAAATAATTTAAAAAAATCCCTTCTTACCATGTGTTCTAAACTCAAGAACTCTGCTCCAAGTGTAACTTGCATCTCCCTCAACGCTGGTCTATGGACTGTGTTATTTCCACCATCATCCACTGTGAGTCTCCTTTCATTCCCCCCCCCCCAGTAGAAGGAAAAGTCCTATGATAGTGTGGGTTTGGATGAAAATTCACCCCATTAGGCTCCCTGTTTGAACAACTTGGTTTTCAGTGTGCTTTTCTTGCTTTGGAACAAGGCTGAGGCACTTTATGAGTGGAAGCGTCACCTGAGGAAGGTGACTCACCTGGGGAGGGGGGGAAGGGCTCATAGCTGTTGGTTTCACCAGCGTTCTGTCAACCACCCCCCCCCCCGCCTCCCCCCCCCCCCCCCCCCCCTCAGCTCTTTACATCACACAAGTTGGAAGCAAGCAGGCTCAAGCTCCGGCTGCTGAGCTGCAAACTGCCTTGAGCTCTGCTGTAACGTCCTAGCCAAGATGGACTGTCTCCCCTCATCTCCCCAGGCTGTGAGCCCAAACCAGCCCTGTTCTCTTTAGTTGCTTCTTTTGGGCATTTATCACAGCGATGAGAAAACACCAAAACTGGACCGCGGGAAGTAGGAGAGAAGAGGTAGAAGTAACGCTTCTTTGTTTTTTACAGAACGGTTTTGATTTAGTTACTTAGTTTATATACATGTTGATGTGTGTGTGTGTGTATATATATATATATTATATATATATATATCTATATATTATAATGCGTATGTGCATGCCCAGCGGTTAGAGGACAATTTTTGGAGTAGTTCTCTCCTTCTACCTTAAAAAATAATAATACTCGGGAGGTCTGGAGACAGGCGAGATTGGCCTAGCGGTTAAGAGCACCGACCGCTCTGCAGAGGACCGGGTTCGATCCCCCACCCACATGGCGGCGGCACCTGGTTCTGTGACTCCAGTCCCCGGAGAACTCCAGTTCCAGGGGAATTCGACACCTCTTCTGACCTCCGAGGGTTGCACGTACCACGGGTGTGCACAGACTTGCATGCGACAGTACATTCATACACATACAGAAATAAATAAAATTAATAAAAAAAAATTAAAAAAAAAAATAGGCCAGGCTTGGTGGTGCATGCCTTTAATTCCAGTACTCAGGAGGCAGAGGCAAGCAGATCTCTTTTAAGTTCAAGTTCCCCGGATCTACATTGTGAATTCCAGGACAACTGGGGCTACAGGAAGACCCTGTCTCAAAAAGACCCCCCAAAAATAAATGAGTTCTTGTGAATTTCATATAATAGATCTTAATCGGGTTGGAGAGATGGCCTAGCGGTTAAGAGAGCTGACCGCTCTTGCAGAGGACCTGGGTTCAATCCCCAGCTCCCACATGGTGGCTAAGAGCTGTCTTTAACTCCAGTTCCAGGGGAATCTGAGACCCTCTTCTGACCTCTGTGGCATTGCACGACATGGGTGCACAGACCTACATGCAGACAGTACATTCATACACATACAAAAATAAATAAAAAATATTTAAAAAATAGATCTTAATCAAATTTAGATCCTCATCCCCCCCACACTCTCCAATGTCCGCCCCCCCACACACACACTGGATTGCTTCTATTCTGTCATATCTTTTTTAAAATTTAATTTAATTTAATTTAATTTTGAGACAGGGTCTCCCTATAGCCCCAGCTGGCCTGGAACTCACTGTGTAGACCAGCCTGGCCCTGAGCTCACAGAGTTCCACCTGCCTCTGCCTCCCAAGTGCTAGGATCAAAGGCATGTCTCACCACACCCAGCTTAAAGAGTTCTTAGCTGCCATGTGGGTGCTGGGAATCAAACCCGGGTCCTCTGCTAGAGCAGTCGGTGCTCTTAACCACTGAGTCATCTTTCCAGCCCTGACTCTGTCATATCTTTTAAGTCCTATCACGTCAAGCATTTGTTGTTTTTTTTTTTTTTGTCTTTTCGAGACAGGGTCCCCCTGTAGCCCCAGCTGTACTCACAAAGATCCACCTGCCTCTGCCTCCCAAGTGCTAGGATTAAAGGCATGCGCCACCACACCCGGCCACGTCAAGCATTTGTACCCAGAAGTCCCCTCGTGCAAGTTCATCCACTGGAGTCCAGTCAGCCTATCTAGAGTCACTCCCTTAAGGAAGATCTACTCTCCTTCACCCAGCAGTAGTAATCAATTCGCAGAGGCCCGAAAGCCTCTTTCCTTGCCTTCATGCACCAACTCTGTCTCTTACAATCTTTCTTCCCCCTCTTCTGCAATGGTCCTTGAGCTGTGAGTGGGTGAGGTTTAATGCATCGTAGTCCTATCCAGGGACACACACTTCACACTCTCTTGTTCCCTAAAACCATGGCCTTCTGTGTGCATCACACTTTGTTGTACAAGGAAGCTTCTCTGGTGAAAGCTGAGGAATATATTAGTTTTTTATTTTTCATGCGGTGTCCCACTGTGGGCATACCACTATGCCCAGCCTCTCCTTCCATGTTTACCTGGGTCATAGAGATCAAATGGGTTCTCCAGCTTGTGTAGGAAGTGCTTTTACTTGCCGAGCCATCTGATAGTCCAGAAAACTGCTTTGTAAAGGTAGGTGTGGTTGTGTGTACCTGTTATCCCAGCACCTGGGGGAACGAGGCAGGAGTATTAGGAGTTCCAAGTCGTGACTACAGAAGTAGGAGCTAGGGCTGAGGATGTAGCTCGGTTGGGAGAGCACCTTCCTAGCAGGCACAGAGCTTTGGATGGATCCCTAGCAGTGTGGAAACTAGTGATTCATTCCTGTAGTCTCAACACTCTGGAGGGAGACAGAGCTGGAAGAATCAGGAATTCAAGGCGACCTTCAGCTACGTAGGGACTCTGAGGCCAGCCTGAGTTATATGAGACCCTGTCTTTGGCTATTTGATTTTGTTGTTATTGTTGTTTGTGAGCAGGGTCTCACTATGTAGCCCTGGCTAGCCTCACATTCAATATGTCAACCAGGCTGGCCTTGAACTTGCAGAGATCAACTTGAGTGCCCCTACCTCTTGAGTGCAGGGATTAAAGATATGGCAGTTGTTAGCTGCCATCTGAGTGCTGGGAACTGAACCTGGGTCCTCTGCAAGAGTAGCCAGTGGCTTGGCACTTACGGGGCAGAGGCAGGTAGATCTCTCTGTGAGTTCAAGGCCAGCCTGGTCTACATAGTAAGTTCCAAGCCAGCTGGGAGACCTGTCTCAAAAAGACAAAAAAAAAAAAAAAAATGCTGGGCGTGGTGGCACACGCCTTTAATCCTAGATCCTAGTACGTATTGAGAGGCAGAGGCAAGCCTGATCTCTGAGTTCAAAGCCAGCCTGGTCTACCAGAGTGAGTTCCCAGGCCACTGAGCTAAACTGAGACCCTGTCTCAACCCACCAAAAAAACAAAAGAGGAAGCTATTGCCTTTAATACTGAAGCCATTCTCTGCGTATGAGGGACAGTGTCTTTTTTTTTTTTTTTTTTTTGGTCTCTTTGAGGACCGGGTCTCCCTGTCCCCCTAGCTGTTCTAACCTCACTCTGTAGCCAGGCGGCCTGAAAAAAAAACTCACAAAGATCTGCCTGTCTCTGCCTTCCCAAGTGCTAGAATAAAGGCGTCGCCACCAGCCCGCTCATGTCTTCTTTTTTTTGGTTTTTGTTCTTGGTCTTTTATAGCTATATAGGCCCATTTTATTCGTATTATTACTGTTGCATGTAGGTTTTGTATTGTTAAAATTTTTATTCTGTTATAGTTGGTACTTTGCGGCAGCCACTGAGTTCAGAAGCGGTGTCAGATTCCCTGGAAATGGACTCAAAGTGGGTTCTCAGCCGCCATTGTGGTGCTCGGGGATTGAACCCAGGTCCTCTGCAAGAGGAGTCAGCTCTCTTAACCGCTAGGCCATCTCTCTAGCCCCTCAGTGTCTTTCTTTATAGCATATATTACTTTGAGCTTAAGATCATTCTGTGTCAGCCTCTTCAGGTTGATTTTAAAGGTGTTGTATCACTGTGTCAGCGATATGTTGCCATGGCTATCTTTACAGGGAACAGAAAGAAAGGACCCATTGGGGTCTTTGCCAAAGAAAAGGTCAAAAAATCCACCACCAAACTGAGTTTCTTTTTTTTCTTTTTTTTTTGGTCTTTTTCGAGACAGGGTCTCACCTGTAGTCCCAGCTGCCCTGGAACTTACTCTGTAGTAGACCAGGTGGCCTTGAACTCACAAAAGATCACTGCCTCTGCCTCCCAAGTGGCATAGGACAACTGAGTTTTGTACATAGATATAATAATAATTCGCTCTTAAAGAGCGAAAAAAAAAAGAAATAAGAACTTTACCAGAGCGACCGAATCATTGACACTCTTACCTTTTCCACTTGGCAATGCAAGCCACAAGACATTGGCTCCTCAGTGACAGCAGATGTCATCATATCTGTCGTTGCCATTGGTTCTGATGGCATCCACTGGCTTAACCAGCGCTCCTTTGTCTTCTGAATTAATCTGTGTGAAGGCCAAAGTAAGGCATGTCTTCCTGTGGTCAGGCACCCAAGCCGGCCTCTGCTTGGCGATGCATAAGTCTCTCCCTTCTTGTGACATGGGGTGGGCAGGGGGGCCACCAGCTTGATGAGATCTACATGTGAGATTGTCACCACCTGAGCGTCCTTGTTCTCCACTAAGGTTGTGACAGTAATGACCTCTGCTCAAAGGACAGGTGGAGTTCCTTGGTGGGGACGTCCCCTTCACCAGTAGCCTTCTTGGCACTGGTCAACAGCCACAGCTTCTTCTCTTTTTCTCTGGCTCGTACTTGAAGGCAGGTTTCAGCACTGGGCAGCCGTTTGATGGTCTGGGGCTTGGGTGAACTGGGTATTCACAGGTGGCACCTTCAGCCATTTATGGCGGAAGGACCTTTGCCGGTGCAGTGGGTGTCGCCAGGCCATCTGAGGAAGCAGGTTTGCTCTCTTTGGTGCTGGATGTCTTGTCCAGGGCCACAGTTCGTTGAGGCCTTTGCTCAGGCGGAATACATCACCTTTTGGTCTCCTGCTCTTCAGGACCCAGGACTACCATCTTCACCTTGGCCTTCTTGCACAGGTGGAGGAGAGAGCCTTACTCTGAGTTTTTACAGATAAACTTTGAGATATGTTTGAATTAAAAACAAATTTTTTTGCAAGCCGGGCGCGCGTGTGGCACCCCTTTAATCTAGCATTGGGAGGCAGAGGAGGGGATCTTTGTGAGTTCAAGGCCCAGCCTGGTCTACAGAGTCGGTTCTCTAGGACAGTGGGCTACAGGGACACCCTTGTCTCGAAAAAGACAAAAAAAAAAAAAAATTTTGCCCAGGCAAGTTTTTGGTTTTGTGCTTCTTTTAATCCCCAGCACTTCTGAGAAGCAGAGGCAGGTATCTCTGTGATGTTTATGGCCAGCCTGCGTCTACATAGTTGAGGGGTGTTCCGGGCCAACTGGGGATATAGGGAAACTCTGACTCCAAAAGACAAAAAAAAAAAATTTTATTAATTTTTTTTACTTTTTTTTTTTTATTTCAACCTCGTTCTTTTTTTCAAATTTTCTTAATTTTTTTTTTTCTTTTTTTTTGTCTTTTCCAGACAGTGTCTCCCTTGTAGCCCAGCTGTCCTGGAATCACCTTAACCAGCTCGCCTAGACATTCCTATGAGACTCACAAAGTCCTCCTGCCTCTCCTCACAGTGCTCAGGATTAAAGACGTGCACCACCATGCCTGGCTGTATTTTTTCATATTTTATTTTTATTTATGTGTATGTATGTAAGTGTGACCTGTGTCATGCAAACCCATGAAAGTCATAAAAGAAAAGGCATTGGATATCCCTGAGACTGGAGTTATGGCATATGAGCGCAGCTGCATTGTGGGCTGCTGGGATCATGAATTGGGACCTCTGCAGAGCAAGTCAATGCTCTGAACTCTACGCAACTCTCTCCACCTCGTTTAATATTTTTTTTGTATTTTTTTAATTTTATTTATTTGGTATGGATGATGTACTGTCCTGCATTGTAGGGTTTTGTTGCACCGTTGATTAGAGAGGTTGTTTGTGGTGGCGAGAACGAGTTGGTTGAGGGTGTTGGATTCCCCTGGAAGTGGAGTTCTCCTGGAACTCGGAGTTACAGATGTTCTCAGCCGCCATGTGTGTGTATGGATCGAACCCAGGTCCTCTGCAAGAACAGCTTGGTGTCTTCTTAACCCACTAGGCACATCTCTCCAGTCACCAAATTTTTATTTTTTTATGTTTTTTTGCCGTATGTGTTGTATGTACCATGTCATTCGAAATTGCTGGCAAGCCAGAAGAGGCGCTGAAGCTGAGCCCTTGCACCTGGACGGGATGAAATTGTAGCCCACTATGCTGGGTGCCAGGAACTAACTGAAACCAGGTCCTCTCCAAGAGCACCAAGGTCCCCCCCTTTTTTTTATGCTTATAGTGTTCTGGCTACATCATATGTAGTGCGACTGGTGTGAATGCCTGTGAAGGTCAGAATGGTCAGATCTCCTGGAGTGGACGTTTGGATGGTTGTTAGTTGCCATGTGGGTGCTGTGCTGGGACATTGAGGCTGGATCCTCCAAAATTAGCCCAGTGCTCTTCACGTGAGCCATCTTCTAGACCCCAACACACAGAATCTTTTCTTTAAGTTTTTTTTATTTTTTATTTATTGTATGTTATGAATGTACTGTCTGCACTTAGGTTGTGCACGTGTATGCAATCTTGAGGATGGTCAGAAAGGGTGTCTTATCCCTGGAACCGAGTAGTGTTAAAGATGGTTCTTCGCCGCCATGTGGTGCTCGGGCAATTGAACCCGGGTCCTCTGCAAGAGCATCGTGCTCTCTTAACCTGCGCGGCATCTTCCCCGCCCATGGAATTCTTAAGACCCGAATTGGGAAGAGGACAGAAAAGATGTTTCCAGATCTTCAAATACCAGGGAGACGCTCTCCCTCCAGGGAAGACTTGCTGTTTTCTGATTCTGAGAGTGTTGGGGGGACATGTTCCCCTCAGCCCCTCTTGATCAGAGCTTTGACTCCCCAGCTCAGAGCATTCTTCTCTGTATCTATGGGCATTGCTCCCATAATTAGCAGTGTCTCCTGCCTGGAACAGACAAGCAAATGTTCAAACCTGGCAACTGAGCCTGGGAAGAGGATCTGATTAGATCTTTCCTGTCGAGAGGCACCTTTCAGATTTGAATGTGGCACCCACATCCCCACCTCCGGTTTATCTAAGGAAAGCAGTTTCACCCAAATCCTCATAACTGAAGATCCTGATGTGTTAAAGACACACTTAATCTTAAAAGGAGCTTATTGGTTTTCTAAGCCAAGCAACTTAGGGGAAAGCACAGGTCCTTTTCTCTCTCCTGGCCCGGTTTCCAGGCAATAGCACCGTGGGTTTGGAATGATGAAAGCGCAGGCTTCCCGGGTATCATCAAATGATCAAATGCCGGAGGTGGGGGGTCTTGCGGAATAAAAGGAGTCGGAACACNTCTTTTCCAGACAGGGTCTCCCTGTAGCCCCAGCTGTCCTGGAACTCACTCTGTAGACCAGGTTGGCCTTGAACTCACAAAGATCCTCCTGCCTCTGCCTCACAAGTGCTAGGATTAAAGACGTGCACCACCATGCCTGGCTGTATTTTTCATATTTTTATTTTTATTTTATGTGTATGTATGTAAGTGTGCCTGTGTCATGCAAAGCCCATGGAGTCAGAAGAAGGCATTGGATTCCCCTGGAACTGGAGTTGTGGATGGCTGTCAGCTGCCATGTGGGTGCTGGGAACTGAACCAGGACCTCTGCAGGAGCAGCAGTGCTCTGAACTGCTGAGCATCTCTCTAGCCCCTAAATATTTATTTTTATTTTTATTTTTTTAATTTTATTTATTTTTGTATGGATACGAATGTACTGTCTGCATGTAGGTTTGTGCACCCGTGGAGGTCAGAAGAGGGTGTTGGATTCCCCTGGAACTGGAGTTCTCCTGGAACTGGAGTTACAGATGGTTCTCAGCCGCCATGTGGGTGCTAGGGATCGAACCCGGGTCCTCTGCAAGAGCAGTTGGTGCTCTTAACCACTAGGCCATCTCTCCAGCCCAAAATTTTTATTTTTTATGTGTTTTGCCTGTATGTATGTACATACACCCATGTCATGAAATGCCCATGGAAGCCAGAAGAGGGCTGAAGCTGAGCCCTTGCACCTGGAGGGATGGACAATTGTTAGCCACTATGTGGGTGCCAGGAACTACTGAACCCAGGTCCTCTCCAAGAGCACCAAGGGTCCCCCCCTTTTTTTTTAATGCTTATGAGTGTATCGGCTACATATATGTAAGTGCGACTGTGTTGTGCAATGCCTGTGAAGGTCAGAATGGTCAGATCTCCTGGAGCTGGAGTTATGGATGGTTGTTAGTTGCCATGTGGGTGCTGTGCTGGGAATTGAGGCTGGATCCTCTGCAAAATTAGCCAGTGCTCTTAACCAGTGAGCCATCTTTCTAGACCCAAACACAAGAATTCTTTTTTTAAGTTTTATTTTTATTTTTTATTTTTGTATGTGTATGAATGTACTGTCTGCATGTAGGTTTGTGCACCTGTGTCATGCAATTCTGAGGAGGTCAGAAGAGGGTGTCTGATTCCCCTGGAACTGGAGTTAAAGATGGTTCTTAGCCGCCATGTGGGTGCTGGGAATTGAACCCGGGTCCTCTGCAAGAGCAGTTGGCTCTCTTAACTGCTAGGCCATCTCTCCAGCCCCATGGAATTCTTAAGACCCGAATTGGGAAGAGGACAGAAAAGATGTTTCCAGATCTTCAAATACCAGGGAGACGCTCTCCCTCCAGGGAAGACTTGCTGTTTTCTGATTCTGAGAGTGTTGGGGGGACATGTTCCCCTCAGCCCCTCTTGATCAGAGCTTTGACTCCCCAGCTCAGAGCATTCTTCTCTGTATCTATGGGCATTGCTCCCATAATTAGCAGTGTCTCCTGCCTGGAACAGACAAGCAAATGTTCAAACCTGGCAACTGAGCCTGGGAAGAGGATCTGATTAGATCTTTCCTGTCGAGAGGCACCTTTCAGATTTGAATGTGGCACCCACATCCCCACCTCCGGTTTATCTAAGGAAAGCAGTTTCACCCAAATCCTCATAACTGAAGATCCTGATGTGTTAAAGACACACTTAATCTTAAAAGGAGCTTATTGGTTTTCTAAGCCAAGCAACTTAGGGGAAAGCACAGGTCCTTTTCTCTCTCCTGGCCCGGTTTCCAGGCAATAGCACCGTGGGTTTGGAATGATGAAAGCGCAGGCTTCCCGGGTATCATCAAATGATCAAATGCCGGAGGTGGGGGGTCTTGCGGAATAAAAGGAGTCGGAACACTACTAAGCACACATAAGTATCAGCTACAAATGGAAGAGTAAAGAGAGGGTGAACTCTATCTAGAAGTTTCAGTAAGACAGATTGGAACCTGCAAGCCCCACAGTGAATTCTCTTGGTGATGTTCCATCACAGAAAAGCTTTCTCTGGGTGGGGGCGCATTCTTATCTGGATACAGCTGGGATTATGTACTACCATTCAAACATGTTGGGGAGAGACAATATCCATTTTCCTACTGACATCAAGGCAGCCTTTTAAGTTTATCCAGACTTATTTTGGTTCTTGCAATAAAGAAAGCGAGGTGGGAGAACTATGTCTGACAAAAATAAAGCCATTGTGTTCTCAGAGTTTCCCAATGAAAGCCGCTTTTAAAGCACTCTGCTGCCCAGCCGCACCAGTCACCTCCGCAATGCTTGCTTTCAGGCAGGTTGGCTGTGAACAAAGCAAATTTGCTTCACACGCACCAAACCCTAAACCTCTCTACTCTCAGGACAAAAGTCTTCCTTAGCAATGTTTTCTACACGGCTCTGGTGAAGGGCCATTCACTTACTTCCAACCCTCTTTCTCTAGGGAGACAAAGGCACCTTTGGGCTGAAGTGACACGGGAGAGTTAGAATCAGATTTGTTATCAACATGGCAGCCTTCAATTTCAGCAAGAGGCTCAATCTGTCTATTTTGACTACAGGAAGGCAGCCTTTATAACCCCCGGAGCACTCGGCCAATTATGCACCTGCAAATATACCATATAAGACATTTCAGGTTCCTAAGCACTTTGAAAACCGATACTTAAACAGTCTCAAGGGATCCGATCCCCCACTTCGGATAATAGCTGCTTTGGAATCTGTTATTGGCACCAGGAAAAGAAAAGTGTCCTCTGGAGTCATTCGAAAGCCACTTTTATTGTGCATTTTCAAACAAAGAACCTCACCAAAAGAACTTCTGTTACAAAATCAGGCTGGAAAGTCAAACTCATCCCATCTGAGAGTAAATTACCCCAGCAATTTTGAGAGGGGACTGGGAAATGAGTGCTGGAGGGAAGACTGGGGGAGGGGGGCAGGCTTTGAAAAAATCCCCGGGTGCGAAGGGTGTTCCCACCGACTCTAAAACCCTAACAATTACGAGAGAAGGGCCTCTGTGACTTTCTGGCTATAAACTTTTTATGATTATTAACTGGGGAAATCTAGATTATGTAGAATTTTAACAATTGGCTTTTAACCTCCACTTATTTCTTTTTGAGGAACTTGTCTGCAAGGAGCTTAATAACCTGGAGCTTAGAATCCATGATGACGACCCTGATTCCCTGAGAACTGGCTTCTTGCTTGTCTTCCTTCCAATTAAGAGGCAGATGCCCCTACGTGCTGTTTATCTCAGGAAAGAAATACATGTGGGAAAAGAAGCAATTTTCTTCTTTGCAATTAAATTAAGTCCTTGGCACCTGTCGTGGGATTTGCCTGCCACCTGCTGTTCAAAAGAAAAACAACAGCAGAAAATTGGGACAGGAGTGTACAAGCAGTCAGGAAAAGGTTTTGATACAGTTAAAACCCTCTCTCCCTCCTTCCCTCCCTTCCCACTTTCCTCCATCCTTCCCACCCTCCTTCTCTTCCTCCATCGATTCCTTCTTTCCTTCTTAAAGTATTTTTTTGTGGGCTGGAGAGATGGCTCAGTGGTTAAGAGCACTGACTGCTCTTGCAGAGGACCGGGGTTTGAATCCCAGCACCCACATGGTGGCTAAGAACTGCCTTTAAGCCAGGCATGGTAGCGCATGCCTTTAATCCCAGCACTAGGGAGGCAGAGGCAGGCGGATCTCTCTGAGTTCAAGGCCAGCCTGGTCTACAGAGTGAGTTCCAGGACAGCTGGGGCTATAGGGAGACCCTGTCTAAAAAAAAAATTGTTTTATTTTATATATATATATATATATTTTAATCAAATATAGACCCATGCCCCCCCATCTCCCCACCCCACCAGAGCTCATGCATTCTGCCAAACATGCTTTTCATCTCTTTCTCAGTCTTTCTCAATATTCTCCAGGTGGAAGTTGACTGTTTTGAGCAGAAGTTCACTGTTTCAGTCAGTTCTTTGATGCAGTCCTTTCTGTTGTTGTTGTTGTTTTTGTTGTTGTTGTTGTTTCCAATATGCATTATGCCCAACTGCTTTGGACAAAAGCTCAGGGGGGCCTACACAAGAAATACTTACAACTAGGTAATTGGCACTAGCATCCACAGATGAGGGATACCATTCGTCGTTTGTTTTTCTGGGACTGTGTTACTTCACTCAGCATGATGTCCTCTAGCTCCAGCCATTTTCCTGCAAAGCTCGTGATGTCGTCTTTCTTTACTGCTGCATAGAACTCCATTGTGTAGATGTACCACATTTTCTCTATCCACTCGTCAGTTGAGGGGCATTTAGGTTGGTTCCAGCTCCTTGCTATTGTGAAGAGAGCTGCAATAAACATGGCCGTGCATGTATCTCTGTGGTGGCGTAAGTCTTGAGGGTACATGCCCAGGAGTGGTATGGCTGGGTCGGGTGGCAAGTTCATTCCAAGTCTTCCAAGGGTTCTCCACACTGCTTTCCATAGTGGCTGTACGAGTTTACATTCCCACCAGCAGTGGATGAGTGTTCCCCTTTCCCCACAACCTCTCCAGCACTTGGTATCATTTGTTTTCTTGATCCTAGCCAGTCTTATTGGAGTAAGATGATATCTTAAAGTGGTTTTCATTTGCATTTCCTTAATGATTAGTGATGTTGAACAGTTCTTGAGGTGTTTCTCAGACATCTCTAATTCCTCGCTTGTGAAGTCTCTGTTCAGTTCTTTGCTCCATCTATTGAGCGGGTCATTTGTTTTCTTTTTTCTTTGTTTTTTGAGTAGTTTATATATTCTGGAAATCAATGCTTTGTCAGATGTATCTGCGGTGAAGGTTTCCTCCCACTCTGTGGGATTTCTCTTCACTTCCTTGATTGTTTCTTTTGATGTACAGAAGCTTTTGAGTTTAATGAGGTCCCATTTGTCAATTGTTGACCTTAATTCTTGCGCAGCTGCTATCTGATTTAGAAAGTCTTTTCCTACACCTATGTCTTGTAGTCTGCTGCCAACTTTTTCTTCTATTGCCTTCAGAGTTTGGGGTTTCACATTGAGGTCTTTGATCCATCTGGAGTTGACTTTTGTATAGGGCGAGAGACAGGGGTTTAATTTCATTCTTCTACAAGTGGTGATCCAGTAAAAAAATTGTTTTATTATTCTTATTTTATGTGTATGAGTGTATTGTGCTCATGTATGTAAGTGTACCTGTATCATGCAATGCCCTAGGAGGTCAGAAGA
This sequence comes from Rhizomys pruinosus, assembly GCA_009823505.1. Taxonomy (NCBI): domain Eukaryota; kingdom Metazoa; phylum Chordata; class Mammalia; order Rodentia; family Spalacidae; genus Rhizomys; species Rhizomys pruinosus. Next base: position 1,373,545 of record VZQC01002574.1, on the reverse strand, counting down.
GGGCATTGGATCCCTTGGAACTGTAGTTATGGATAGTTGTTAGCCACCCATATGGGTTCTTGGAATCAAACCCAGGTCCTTTGCAAGAGCAGCCAGTGCTCTTAACCAGTGAGCCATCGCTGGCCTGGATCTTACTATTTAGATTAATCTGGCCTCAAACTCACTATGTAGACCAGGCTGTCCTCAGGTTCACAGAGATCAGTCTGCCTCTGCCTCCCAAGTGCTGGAATTAAAGATGTTTGCCACCAGGCCTGGCCTGTCTTCTTTCTGTCAACAGTTCACTGGTTTATTATAGGAACAAACAAACTCCTAAAACTATGAACAAACATACTTCTAAAATAGGACCCACCTAGGTCTGGGTGGATGTTTAACCTCAGCACTTAGGAGGCAGAGGCAAGTGGATTTCTGTGAGTTCCAGGCTTGCCAGGGCCAACTGATGTAAGTGCTGGGAATGGAACACCTCTGCAAGCAGCAAGTGCTCTTAGCTGGTGAGCCATCTGTCCAGCCCCATGTTTGGAGGTTTGTTTTTTTTTTTGGTCTTTTTGAGACAGGGTCTCCCTTTAGTCCCAGCTGTCCTGGAGGTCACTATGTAGACCAGGCTGGCATTGAACTCACACAGATACGCCTGCCTCTGCCTCCGAAGTGCCGGGATTAAAGGCATGTGCCACCAAGCCTGGCCTGGAGTTTTTGAGTAAAACAAAGAATTAGAGATGAGGCATCTTTTAGGGGAAATAAGTTTTGCTCCCACTAGACAAGTTAATATGCTCATTAAAGGCAGTCAGCACATCAAGTGGGGGCAGGTAGTTCAAGGGTAGAGTGTGTGCTTAGTAAGTGCAAGTTCTGGGCACATGGATAAAAAGATAGCCAGAAGGTAGACAGTTAAGTTGGTAGGTAGATAGACAATTGATAGATGATAGATAGATTATAGATAGATGACATATAGATAGATAGATAGAGATAGATAGATAGATAGATAGATAGATAGATAGATAGATAGATGGATAGATGATAGATATGGCATTACTCACCTTTAATCCTAGCTACTCAAGATACAGTCTGGGCAACACAGAAGCAAGCCTGGGGTTGGAGCTCAGTTGGTAGAGTGCTTGCCTGGCATCCATGCAGCCCTGTGTCTGACCCCCAGCACATCATATAACCAGATGTGTGGCACATGCCTATAATCTCAGTACTTGGACGTGGGTGGAGGCAGTAGGATCAGATGTTCAAGGGGGGTGAGGAGGGGGGTGGGGCGGGAGTGCTGGGTCAAGGGAGCGCGGGGATAGGGGAGTGCTGAGGTAAGTGGAGACTTTCCAGCCTGCATGAGGGGGAGTCACACCCAACCTAACATCCCAACCTTTCTGGGTAGATGCTCACCAGCCTCCAGCTCAGATCTGCCTACTTCCTGCTGCCGTGGGACAACTTAGGGAGAGGGAGTCAGGAGTTGTTGGGCTTGTGCTCAGAGGAATGTATGATTGTAGGAGCATTTGGTTGACCACCACTCTGGAGACCTCAAGCATCCATTCCTGGAGGAAGCAGGGGGCTAGGAGGAAAAATGGGCCAATGAGGATGAGGAGCCCCATGATAGGAGCCAGGTGAAAAGAGAGGACTGCCACCAGGCTGAAGGGGAGGGAAGGGAGGGTGTGTCGCCTGAGGTCCTCTCCCAGCTTCTGGAGTGACTCGATCTGGCTTCTACCAGCCCCGACCAGTGTGGCAGCACGCCTCTCCCGCAGCGGGCAGGTGCCCCCTTTGTCAGCTGTGAGGAGACCCGGTGCCTGTGATTCTGCAGTGCCACCTGGGCCATCGAGGTGATCTGGTGCTGGAGAGAGGCCAAGGACTCCTCGAGTCCTAGATGGCCTCCTGGAGCTGTTCAGACGTACCGAGTAACGCTGAGCGAGGGTGCTACGGCAGCTGTGCCCAAGCCAGACCCCACCAGGGACGAAGCTACTGAGATGTCCACCGTCACTGGGAGAAAACCCGTGGGACATGTTCTGCTCATGGCAAAGTCAGCTCACGGAGTGCAGCTGTGGGACCAGAAGAACCCTCCCAGGTGTGCCCAGATGGCCACTGATGGCAAATAAGTGGTGTTGCAGAGGAGGGGTGGGCCTGAGTTACCAAGGGCCCAAGGGGTCCTGGAAGAGGGGGACCCCCTGGATCAGGGGTGATGAAGATGCTGATGGTTTTGAGGAGGGGAGGGCCTCAAAGTTGGGGGCAGGGGTACCACCAGGAGGGGAGGTCAACTCAGGGCAGCACAGAGGAAACAGTGGCTGAAGTTGGATAATCCTGAGAGGTTTAGTAAAGCCGCCGCTTCCTGAACCAGGCCCAGCCAGGAGAAGAGCTTACCTTGAGGGGGCCCTATGGCACACCTGGGGCTGGAGGGACTCCTGTTGCTTGATAGTCTTGGTGAAGTGAGCTAAGTTCTGCAGTACCGCCAGGAGAACCCATACGTAAGTAAGAGTGCCAAATTCTGATCTCTTCACATGGCTATGAATGTACGAACCATGGATATACTTTACCTGTCACCCCTGACCCAGTGATCACCCGAGGGTCCTTGATATTAATGTATTAGGTTTTCCCTCCTAAGCATTTTGTGTGAAGAGGCATAAGCCTCTGAGAGTGATACTGTTATATCAGTCTCCCTTGCACCAATTCAATGGGGGGAGGGGGGGTTAAGAGAACCAGAGGGAGGTGGATCCCAGCCGCTGGATAGACAGTCATCCTGGACAGGTGCCCCCTTGATCCTGGATAGATGGTACCAGCACTGATTTCCCAGGAATTTGGTTGCTGAAGGGGTGGTGAGGACCATGGCATAGGGTCTTGTCCACTGAGGTTCCTGAGACTTGGGAGAGAGGCTATTTAAGAAATACCAGCCAGGCGTGGTGGCACAAGCCTTTAATCCTAGCACTTGGGAGGCAGAGGCAGGCGGATCTTGGTGAGTTCAAGGCCAGCCTGGTCTACAGAGTGAGTTCCAGGACAGCTGGGGCTACAGGGAGACCTTGTCTCGAAAAGACCAAAAAAAAAAAGAAATACCGGACCCTGGGTCTGAGGACACCTGGACTCCAAGGTGGCGTCACTTGTACCACCGAAGGAGAAGAAATTCATGCAGGTTAAAGTATGAGAGCTAGAAAAAAAAAAGAAAGAAATACCGATCCCTTGGGGCTGGAGAGATGGCTCAGTGGTTAAGGGCTCCGACTGCTCTTGCAGAGGACATGGGTTTGATTCCCAGCACCTACATGACGGCTAAGAACCATGTTTAATTCCAGTTCCAGGGGAATCCAAAGCCCTCTTCTGACCTCTGCAGCATTGCACGACATGGGTGCACCAACCTACATGCAGACAGTACACTCATACACATAAAAAAAATGATAAAAAAAAGAAAAGAAATACCTGATACCGTGGGGAAAGATGGGTGGGCTCAGTGGCAGCTGAGTCTGCCTGCGTCAGGGCAGGGAGGTAGTTGTCAGCGTGTGGATGGAGGAGGGACTGTAGGAGGGAAAGGTAGGGAGGGTAGGAAGCCAGTGGGAGTCAGGGCCAGCAGGTGGTTGAGGATAAACAGCCATCTGTATAGGAGCTCAAAGGGACTAAGATCTGTTGGTGAAAGTGGGGTAGCTCGGAGGTGGTTAACAGCAATAGGGAGGAGGGAGGGCCAAGACAATGAGCTCAAGAGAGAGCTTGGTGAGCTGTTGTTTGATGAGGCCTTTGGCTCTTTCTATCTTTCCCAAGGATTGTGAGTGCTAAGAGATGTGGAGTTTCCAAGAGATGTTGAGAGCTTCACACACAAGTCCGACAACCCTGGAGGTGAATGCTGGGCCGCTGTCCATCTGGATGGTTTGTGGCACACCAAATCGGGGCATGCTGTACTCCAAGAGTGTTTGGGCCACCACCTCCACCATCTTCCTTGAAGGTGGAAAACTCCTCCATCTACCCTGTAAAGGTGTTAACGGGTTAGGAGATAGTGGAGCTTTTTATGAGTGGGCATATGGGTGAAGTCAGTCTGCCAGTCTTTGGCTGGTTGGTGCAGGGGCCAGAGTATTTGGAGAGCTCCGTGGGGATCTGCCCTGGTCCAGGTCTGGCAGAAGGGTGTATCTATAAAATATGAGCTAAAACGGCGGTGGGATTAAAGAGGGGCTCTGAGAAGTGGAAGAAAGCCTTGGGGCCAATGTGTAGGGCTTGGTGTTGGTCAGAAAAGATGGAGAGTGCCTGATCCTGGGGGAGGATGAGGCGGTGGGTTTCAGAAGTGGGAGACTGGCATCTGGAAGGGAAAGAGGAAGGTCCTTAAGGTGAACTAGAACAGGCTGGTGGGCAGTGATCACCAGGGTGGAGAGGTCCCAGACCCGAGGACCAACCAGACCCGGGAGGGTGGGGACAGGGCAGTCTGGGTAGGGAATCTGTGAGGAATCATGGGGAGAAAAAGGTGAGAGTCAGGAGAGGTTGTGGGGGCCAGGGAGAGGGTGGCCCCGAAGCAGCTGAGGATATCATGGCCGAGTGAAGAAACTGGACAGGCAGGCATGACCAGACATGAGTGAGAGAAAAATGGCCCCACCAGAGTGCAGCAAAGAGGTAAAGTCCTAGGTGGGAAAGAGGAGGTACTGTCCACCCCCATGACTGAGATTGGCAAGGGGACCATGGGACCCGAGTGGGAGGTCAGAACAGAGAAGGTAGCCTCTGTAACCACCAGGAAGGTGACGGACTTACCCACTACCTGGAGGGCTACTCTGGGCTAGGCAAGGGTGATGGGAGTCTCCGAGTCCAGGAGTTGTCAGTCCCCTGCCAGGCCAAGGAACTTAAAGGCCTAAACAGTCTGAGGTGCCTGTGCTGTAAGGCTGAACCTCCATGAGGAGGCACAGAGGATGAGCCCACGTGGGGGGGCACTCTGACTTCCAGTGGCCCGGTTGCTGGCAGGTGGGGCATGGTTTAGTGGGTGGCCATGGGTTAGGGAATTCCAGGCCCAGTGACCCTCCTGACCACATTTGAAACAGGCCCCTGGCAGAGTTGACTTCAGCTGGGCCCTGGCAGGATGGGAACTTGAAGACCTCCCCTGATCCCTCTGCAGGAATGCCATGGGCCTCAGGGCAGCTACCAAGGCTTGGGCTTGGAGTGCAGCCTTGTGTTGTAGCCGAGCCTGTCGGGAAGATGGGCTGCCTCCTCTCCGGCATTAGGCCGGAAAGGCCATCCTCAACAGCTCTTGGTCAGGGTCTGGGGACCATCCTTAGCCTTTTTTATTTTCACTTTTCTTTTTTGTGTGTGAATTTTTTTTAATTTTATTTATTTTTTTGTATGTGTATGAATGTACTGTCTGCATGTAGGTTTGTGCACCCATGTCATGCAATGTCGCAGAGGTCAGAAGAGGGTCTCGGATTCCCCTGGAACTGGAGTTCTCCTGGAATTGGAGTTACAGATGGTTCTTGGCCGCCATGTGGGTACTGGGGATCGAACCCGGGTCCTCTGCAAGAGCAGTTGGTGCTCTTAACCGCTAGGCTATCTCTCCAGCCCTATTTTCATTTTTTTAAGGAATATTTGGAGATGATTGAGAAATTGAAGTACCAGGGTGTCTGAGACATTTTACTGTTCACCATCTCAGGGCAAAAGGAACTGCCACATACCACAAGGTTAACTGCAGGGGCCTGCTCAAGGGTCAGAAAGACATGTTTTTTAATAAACTGCAGGGGCCAGAATGGGTACACCCCTCTTGCAGGTTCTCCCTTTAAAAGGATGCTCCTGAGCCAGGCGTGGTGGCACACGCCTTTAATCCTAGCAATCAGGAGGCAGAGGCAGGTGGATCTTTGTGAATTCAAGGACAGCCTGGTCTACAGAGTGAGTTCCAGAACAGCTGGGGCTACAGGAGACCCTGTCTTGAAAAGACAAAAAAATAAAAAAAATTTTAAAAATAAGAGTGCTTCTAAGAAGTCACAGGGCTCTTCCCAGTCCTGTTGCAGCAGGCATGGGGACGCCCGAGCTCAAGCTTGCTGAATAAAAGATTCTCTGCTTTTGCCTCCGTGTCACATCTCTTGGTGGTCTGTGAGGGTCTTGGATTCTGGGCATTAGATTTGGGGACTCGTCCGGGATCCCCCAGGACCCCTGACCTGGAGAATCTGAGCCGGCCTGTAAGCATCTTTGTCCTGTCTTTTCATCCTCATTCTCCTGTGGCTCTTCTGCTCGCAATTTCAGCCTGGGGGTCTGTTTCAGCGGTCAATTTGAACTTAGAGTGGACACAGTGGGGGGTTCAGACTGCAGGCCTGTGGGAGACATCCCCAAGTCAAGGGTGGGAGAGATTCCCACCCATCAGGTCCTCTTTCAGAGGGGCAGAAATGAGGAATTCTGCCGTCTCCTTGCTTCTCCTGATTACTTTCATTTTCACCAGCTCTACTACCCTAACCCAAGTGTTTGGTTTCTTATACTGTGTGAGTCTAAACCTAGATGGTGTGTGTGTGAGTCTAAACCTAGATGGTGTGCGTGTGAGTGCGTGCGTGCGTGTGTGTGTGTGTGTGTGTGTGTGTGCTGTATGTGAGTCTGCCTGAGTGTCTTTGTGACCCTTTGACGGACACTATGGGACATACTGCCTCGACCCCCCTTGAGCTGGTTCTCCTTCATTTTAAGGATGTGAGAAAGCGAGCACAGGATATGTCAGTAGATGTCAGAAAGGGGAAGATGACTAACCTCTGTAGAATGGAGTGGCCCATGTTTGGAGTCAGCTCGTCCCCCAAAGGCACCTTTCACTACCCTTTGATTTCACAGGTGGAGGAAGAAATCTATCAGCAAAGACATGGGAGTCCAGACCAGATTACATACATCATGGTCTGGAAGACCCTGGTCACTGTACCCTTCCCATGGATCAAGCCCTTCCTTCCACCCTCTGTCTCCAATTCCACCTCTACTGCTCCCCTATGCCCCTCTCTCAACCCTCCCTCACCTATTTGTCCTGGAGAAGCTGAAGTCATCAGTTCTGGCTGTCAAAGACCTTGAACCCTCTAAGACTCCATCCACCTTGACCCCCCCCTTATCCTGTTTTTCAGGACAGCACCCTGGAGGAAATCCTCTTCCCACCCCCTCCTTACAGGCCTGGGGTGGTCGGGCTGGACCCCCGGGAGGCTGCCCCTGCCCCTGGACCTCAAGGCCGAGATGGGCCTGCAGGAGGAACCTGTAGCCAGCGAGCCATGACGCTGGAGGCAGAGGGTCACCCTGTGGCTGACTCAACCATCCTGCCCCTGCGGGCAGCGGGACCTGTTGATCAGGCCGGGCACCAACTACTGGCCCTTTGCGACCTCTGATTTGTACAACTGGAGGTCGCATAATGCCAGTGTGGTGGTTTGAATGAGTGTCCCCCATAGGCTCTAGGTATTCAGACGTTTGTCTCCAGTTGGTGGCGCTGTTTTTGGAGGTCTTGGGGTGTGTGGCCGTGCTGGAGGAAGTGTGTCACTGGGGGCAGGCTTAGTGAGTTTAACAAGCCTCATGGTCTACAGTTGCTCTCTCTCTCTGCTTCCTGTGCTCTTTGCGAGATGTGACCCTCGGCTTCCTACTTCAGCTCCAGCCGCCATGCCTCCCTCCACAATGGACTCTAATTCCCTGGAACCATCAATCGTAAGCTCAAATAAACTCTTCCTTTTATAAGTTCCTTGGTCATGGTGCTTTATCACAGCAACAGAAAAGTGACTAATACAGCCAGGTTCTCTGAAAACCCTAGAGACCTTACTGATCTGTTAGATACCATTCTTTTTACCCATCAGCCCACTTGGGATGACTGTCAACAGCTTTTGCAGGTCCTCTTCATCACTGAGGAGAATGGATTGTCCTGGAGGCCTGGAAAAATGTCCTAGGAGATAATGGGACCCTAACTCAGAATCCCGATCTCATAGATGAAGGCTTTCCCCTTAGGAAACACGCATGGGACTATGATATGGCAGAAGGTAAGGGGCATCTCCAAAGTTACCACCGGGCTCTGATGGCAGGTCTCAAGGGGGCCGCCCGGCAACCCACCAACTTGGCCAAAGTGTATGATATTAGACAGATGACTGATGAGAGCCCGGCTAGTTTCCTCAAACGTATTTTAGAGGCCTTTTGGCGGTATACTCACATAGACCCAGAACAAGAGAACTCAGGAACAGTAGCTTTGGCCTTTATTAATCAATCTGCACCAGATATTAGAAAAAAGTTACAAAGGCAAGACAGGTTAGGAGAGAAGTCCCTGCTGGACCTAGTAGAGATAGCAGAGAAGGTCTGCAATGGCCGGGACACCTGGTACTCAGTCCTGGATCTAAAAGATGCTTTCTTCAGTCTCCTGCTGGCCCCCCAAAGCCAGGAATACTTCTTTACCTTTGAATGGTCAGACCCAGAAGGGGGAATAAGGGGACAGTTGACCTGGACCTAGCTACCCCAAGGGGTTAAGAACTCCCCCACAGTCTTCGAAAAGGCCCTACACAAGGACGTGGGTGATTTCGGAATGGCCAACCCAGGTATTACCATTCTCCAGTACGTGGATGATCTCAATCACCGCAGCCTCAGAACCAGAGTGCACCAGAGCTACTGAGGAACTCTTGCAGACCTACTGAGGAACTCTTGCAGACCTTGGGGGACCTAGGGTACTGCGCCTCTGCCAACAAGGCCCAACTCTGCAGGACAGAGGTAATGTACCTTGGGTACATTCTGAACAAGGGTCAATGCCGGTTATCATCAGCTAGAAAAGAGATGGTCCTCAACATCCCTAGACCAAGGACCCCTTGACAGGTGAGAGAATTTCTGGGAGCTGCGGGGTTTTGCAGACTGTGGAGCCCCAGGTTCACAAAGCTGGCAAGACCCTGTACACCAACACCAAAGAGACTGAGATCTTTTCATGGACTAAGGAGCACCAAGGGGCTTTTCAAAAGATCAAGGAGGCATTGGTATCTGCTCCAGCCCCAGGAATACCAGATATTACTAAGCACTTCCACCTATTCATGGATGAGCATAGGGGGTGGCAAAGGGAGTCCTGGTGCAAACTTTGGGACCATGGAAGAGGCCAGTAGTGGTGACACTGCATGCCATCGAAGGGGTCCTCAAACAGCCGCCTGACAGATGGCTCAGCAATGCCTGGGTGACCCACTTCCAGTCCTTGCTGATGAACCCTGGGCGAATAAAGTTTCAGTCGCCAATTTCCTTGAACTCAGTGACGCTCCTACCCAACCCAGACATGGAATCACCTGCTCATGACTGCAGACATCCTGGCCCAGGTGCACAGCATAAGGCCTGATCTGCAGGATGAGCCCTTCGCCAAGGCAGACCAGACGTGGTATACAGATGGGAGCAGTTTTGTGCAGAACAGCATATGGAAAGCAGGAGCCGAAGTGACCTCTGATACCCAGGTGATCTGGTCAGAAGCCTTGTCCCCCATCCCCCCGACTTTGGCTCAGAGGGCCGAATTGGTTGCCCTGGCTCAAGCGTTAACTATGGGGAAAGGACAGACTGTTCGCATATACACTGACAGTCAGGATGCGTTTGCCACTGCCCATGTGCATGGAGCTATATATCAGGAAGGAAGTCTGCTTACATGGGAAGGGAAGACAATTAAGAACAGGAGGAAATTCTAAACCTCCTACGTGCGGTATGGCTTCCTCACCGGGTAGCAATCATACAATGTCCAGGCCACTAGAGAGAAGGTCAGTTCCCCACTGCAAAAGGAAATCACCTGGCCGACAAGGCAGCCAAAGAAGCAGCTGAAAGAACCCCTGATACTCAAGTCCTGGCCTTAACCTTACCTGAGGCACCAGACCCAATGTTGCCTGATGACCCAGCCCACACTGAGGAGGATGACAAATGGGCTAAGAGCTTGCCCCTAAGTCAGTTTGTTGGAGGATGGTGGCATACCACAGATGGGAAGCTAGTACTCCCCATGTCCCTGGCCAAGGGATTTCAGGATTCATCGGGCCACGCACATGGGGAGCAGGAGACTGAGGGATGCAGTCTGCACCTCTAGGACAACATTTAGAAATGTAGGGCAGATCACTGATGAAATGGTCAAATCCTGTAAAGCATGTCAGCTAACCAGTGCCCAAAATGGGGCAAAACTGTGGGGTCCCGAGAGCGTGATATGGACTTCATGGAGATAAAACCTGGCAAGTATGGGTATAAATATCTCCTAGTTTTTATAGATACTTTTTCAGGATGAACCGAAGCGTTTCCCTACAAAAACAGAGACAGCTAAAATAGTAGCAAAGAAGCTTCTGAAGGCAATCTTACCCAGGTGTGGCTTCCCCACCCTAATCAGGTCTGGCCCTGCTTTTGTTGCTCAGGTAAGTCAGGATGTGGCTACGTTTATTGGGGCAGATTGGAAACTACATTGTGCATACCACCCGCAGAGCTCAGGGCAGGTAGAGAGAATGAATAGAACTCTAAAAGAGAGGCTAGAGAGATGGCCTAGTGGTTAAGAGCACCAACTGCTCTTGCAGAGGACCCAGGTTCGATCCCCAGCACCCACATGGCAGCTGAGAATCATCTTTAACTCCAGTTCCAGGGGAATCTGATGCCCTCTTCTGACCTCAGTGGCATGCATGCATTGCATGACATGGGTGCACAAACCTACATGCAGACTCTACATTCATACACATAAAAAATAAATAAAAAGAAATCTGCTTTCCACTGCACCTCAGTGGGGTCTCATTGCCCGCTATCCACTGCAAAAGGGTCCAATAGTTTGGCATGCAAATGATGTATCCAGGCAGCAATGCCATCAACCTTCAGTGCTGTAGGTGTAGTGAGCAGGACAACAAAGGGTCCCTTCCACCATGGCTCAAGGGTTCCTTGGTGAAACTTCTTCACATAGACCCAGTCTCCTGTGGCGACTGTGGGGTTGGAACCTGTGGGGCCCCAGAACAGGACCTGCCTCATAGAGAGCACAGAGTTTAGGCCAGACTTTGTCATGTGTCCACCATACTGCATCTATCTGAAGCAAGTCCTTGTCATCTAGGGCAGAGAGTGCTTCTGACTGCAGGGTTGGGAAAATAGGTGAGGGGTTCCCATACATGATTTCAAAGGGGGCGAGTCCTAGCTGATAGGGAGAGTTCCTTACCCTAAAGAGCACAAAGGTGGCCGGGCATGGTGGTGCACGCCTTTAATCCTAGCACTTGGGAGGCAGAGGCAGGCGGATCTTTGTGAGTTCAAGGCCAGCCTGGTCTACAGAGTGAGTTCCAGGACAGCTGGGGCTACAGGGAGACCCTGTCTCGAAAAGACCAAAAAAAAAAAAAAAAAAAAAAAAAACACAAAGGGGAGGAGCATCACCCAGTCCCCACCAGTCTCCAAGGTCAATTTGATTAAGGTCTCATGGGGGAGGGCTCAGGGTCCCTTGGAGGAAAAGGCATTTGGAGGCACCATCACACTGGCCAACTAGACCTGAGCCATGGAGCACTGGCTACAGAGGGAGGGCGGGAGTGCAGATTCCACAAACTCTGGACGTAAAGAAGCACAGACCATTTGACTGTACACCAGCAGAAATTTTCCAGATCATGGAGGATGTTGAAATCAAGAGTGACCTCTGGTGGCAGCTTGGACAAATTTTCTAAAGTGTACTGAGGCCAGGTCACAGAACAAAAGAAAATCAGGCTATTTGTGTGCAAGGTCTGGGAGAGTCAGAATTTGGACAAGTCTTATAGGAGACATCCCAGGGGCATCTGAGGATTGGGTTTAGACCTGGAGTTGCCCATCCAAAGACTACACCAAGGGATCTGCCATAGTGGTCTGTGGTCAAGTAGTGGGGGTGAGGCAGTCTTGGGAGAGACATCTCTCCATCTGACAAGGCTCTTCCACCTGAACAGAGATTGTAGGGAACAGGCAGGCTGCAACTTGGGGGGGGGGTTGCTGCCCTGTGTGAGGAGAGGCACCAGCCACTGGCTGGGACTAGGCAACTTACCCTAAGTGTATTGTCCATCATGTCAGGCGGAGAGAGGAGTGATTCCTGGGGCACAGCTCCAGCCCGTTAGGCACCAGATGAAAGATCCCACTGCAGCCCACAAAGAGGCCAGATCAGATGAGATCAAAACCAAACAGACACAGGTTTATTGGCACAGCTCCCAGGCAGGTTCACTGGCCCCAGAGAACAGGGCCAAGGAAGTCTGCAATGTCCAGGGCAGGAGGGTTTTCTAAGTTCAGGGGCAAGGGGAAATGACATGTTAGTAAGGACTTGGGTTTATGCACCACCATGCCGAGCACTAAAGACAGGTTTTTTTTTTTTTTGGTCTTTTCGAGACAGGGTTTCCCTGTAGTCCCATCTGTCCTGGAACTCACTCTGTAGACCAGGCTGTCCTTGAACTCACAAAGATCCACCTGCCTCTGCCTCCCAAGAGCCAGGATTAAAGGCGTGAGCCACCACGCCCAGCTCCCAATAATTAATTTTTTAAAAATTAAAAATAAGTTGGGTATGATAGTGCATGCCTTTAATCCTAAAACTCTGGAGGCAGAGGCAGGCATATCTCTGTAAGTCCAAAGCCAGCCTAGTCTACATAGTGAGTTCTAAGACAGCTTGGGCTGTAGGGAGACCCTGTTTAAAAAAACAAACCAACAGGGGCTGCAGAGATGGCCTAGCAGTTTAGAGCGCCAACTGCTCTTGCAGAGGACCTGTGTTCGATCCGCAGCACCCACATGGTGGCTGAGAATTGTCTATAACTCCAATTCCAGGAGAACTCCAGTTCCAGGGGAATCTGACACCCTCTTCTGACCTCCGTGGCATTGAATGACACGAGTGCACAAACCTACATGCAGACAATACATTCATGCATATAAATAAATATAAAAAAGATAAAAATCTTAAAAAAAAAACCCACCTACCAAACAAAAACTGATAAGTAAATTTAAAAAAAGCTTGGTGCCTAATAGCCATGAGCTACTAACATACAGATTCAGAATTTCCACATTCACTTATTTGCTATTCAATTTTTTTTTAAACATTTATTTTTATTTCTAATTGTTTGTGTGTTTATCACATGTGTATATGTACTATTGGAGACCAAAAGAGGGCATCATAGCCCTTGAAGCTGGAGTTGCAGGTGGTTGTGAGCTGCCCAATGTGGGTGATGGGAACTGAGCCTCCATTCCCTTCAAGAGCAGCAAGCAGTTTTAACTGCTTAGCTATCTCCCTAGCCCCTATTTTGTGTGTATGTGTTTGTGATTATAATAACGTGTCCCGCGCTGTGTAGTCTCGCCGGCAAGAACTTCACGCGGACAACAGGATTCTTCTATGGTAATATTTATTGTGCACAGCTCTTTTGTGAGAAGGACCCCGAAATGGGCAGAAGCACCGCTTATATAGCAGTCCAGAGGGTTCGGGTATGCTCTGGATTGGTGCACCGTCCGATGCCTCATTAGCATGCCCAAGGCGCGGGCCCAGAGAGCGCGGGCCTGGGAGCGCAGTTTGCCCAATGCAAAGGCAACGGCGGGAAACAGCTTGTAGTTGTTCTAGCAACTCAGGAAGTCAGCGCCACCTTAGGGCATGGTACAGCACACATTGTGTGGTAGGCTGCCAACAATAACGTGTCCTTAGCTTGAACTAAAACACTGTAACCTCCCTGGTGTCCCCTAGTGATGTGCTTCCTGTTAACAGTAGGAAAGGACAAGGTCTTTTGACAAATTCCAAAGTTATAAAAAATTTTTTCTCCCCAAAATGATATGTTGATAAAATGTGGTAGCTCATACCTATAATCCCTGAACTCTTGAGGTAGAGGTAAGATAATTGAGGCTGCTGGGCATGGTGGTGCACACCTTTAATCCCAGCACTAGGGAGGCAGAGGCAGATGGATCTCTGTGAGTTCTATCCCAGCCTGGTCTACATGGTGAATTCCAGGCCAGCTGGGGATACAGGGAGACCCTGTCTCAAAAAGACCAAAAGAAAAAAAAAAAAGAAGTTTGAGGCCAATCTAATCTACATAGCCAGTTTCAGGCCAGCCAGAGATGCACTATCATTTTTGTTTTTTTAATTAAAAAAATTTTTTTCTATGTGTATGAGTGTACTGTCTGCATGTAGGTTTGTGCACCCATGTCGTGCAATGCCACAGAGGTCAGAAGAGGGCATCAGATTTCCCTGAAACTGGAGTTACAGTTCTCAGCCACCATGTGGGTGCTGAGGATCGAACCCCGGTCCTCTCCAAGAGCAGTTGGCACTCTTAACCACTGAGCCATCTCTCCAGCCCCGAGGGCCTGTCTTAAAGTTTGGCAGAGGGGCTGAAGGTGTAGCCCAGTACAGTAGGAGAATACTGGCCAGCATGCATGACACCCTGAGTGTGGTGATGCAAGCCTCTAGTCAGAAGTTGAAGACCATTAGCTGCAGAGTGAGCTTGAGTCAGGGCTACCTGAGACTCTGTCTCTAAAAAATAAAAATAAATGGGTAAATAAATAATGACATGCTGGGTGAGTGCCCAAAAAGTGTCTGTTGCCAGATGAGCAGATGCCAACGTCACTGCAAAGTAGGGTGCAGTAAATAAATTCCACCTTTTTATAACATGCTGCTTTCTAGGCAAAACACTCACATGCTCGTAACACAGGTTTTCTGGGCTGGAGACCAGGACGTCATCTGCCTTTCTGCAAAGGCACTGAATATAATTATTTAAAATTATTTAAAAGCTTCTCTGGAGCCCCAAAGATAGGAAGGGGGCTCTATAGTGCTAGAGCCAAGGGCACCCCAGCTAGTTCAGAATCTCCCCTTGTGCTGGATAGCTTTGGTGTCAACTTGACACACCTGGGTGGAGGGAGCCTCGGTTGGGGAATTGGCTCCATTGGATTGGCCTGTGGCCACATCTGTGGTGTATCGTCTTGATTGTTGAGCAGTGACAGTATAAGAAGGCAGGCTGGGCATGAGCCAGAGAGCAAGCCAGTAGAGAGCAAGCCAGTGAACAGCAGTCCTCCATGGCCTCCAGGTTCCTGCCCTGAGTTCCTGCCTTGGGCTCCCTAAGTGATGAAATGTGACCCAGGAGATGTAAGCTGAATAAACCCTTTCCTCCCCAAGTTGGTGT